>JADRCH010000086.1:6739879-6945554 GCA_019843965.1 Rhynchomys soricoides | reverse complement strand
TAATAATAATAATAATAATAATAATAATAATAATAATAATAATAATAGCTTTATCTGAAGTTTCTCAAAGCTTTTGGAGTGATGAATTAATATGTCATCTCTTCTTTGAAAAATCCAACAGGCTAGATTGAAGACTGCAGGTGTGGTTGCATATATCAGATGTGAGACATTCAGGAACTTCTGACTTCTTGTTTGTGCTAAAGATCTAGCATGGCAATAAGTTCAGTATCTCCGGAAAACCAAACTTATTAATTTATCAGTGTGTTCGAATGTTAGTCTGTCTGTCCGCAATGAGATATTTTGAGATGAAGTGACTCACAGAATCTCACAGGGTTCAAGACTCACAGGATGGGTCAGCAAGCTGTACATGATTAACCTGATGTATGCAATTCTGGGTTCAGGGCTTGCAGGGTCAAACCCCAAGAAGATAAGTCTGAAGGCACGAAAAAGCAGGAATAATTCTCTCTTAATGAGGGGGAGACCAGCCTGTGCATTGTAAAAGAATGTTTTAGCTGAATATAGGGCATTCACCCAGCTCAGAGAAGGCATTCAGTGCTTTCCAGTCTCATTGTCTGAGTGTAAATGGTGTGCTTATAACCACACTCAGTGTTACAATTCTGGTCTCTGCTCAGACCATATAAATCTTTCACCTTTACTAAGACATGGACAAGACATGGCCTGGTTAAGTTGACACATTACATACTACATATGGTATCTGTCTGGTATCCAGAACAATGTTTTACAAACATCAATGTGGAGAAAATATTCAAATTGACAGGATGAGAATAAGCATCAGGAAGGTTGGATGGATAGCTATGCAGGGAGGTATGGAGGAAAGAAGGGAGGGGTGAAGGAATGGGTGGGATGATGTATGGATGGACAGGTAAACAGGTGAATAGATGAATATATGCTTACCACAGAAGTTAAGGAATTGGGAGTTTCCATGTTGTATATCTAGGAATAAAACCATCAATTTCACAGATGTCGGTTTAACATATGGTGTCATTTGATGCTTTTATATATGTGGACCACACTAAAGGCTGTACCTAATTTTGAATGTACTCAAAGATGTTAAGAGAGTTGTAAACATTTTTTCTGAAATTATACATTTTACATTCTATTTTGTTCAGTTGGCATCACATGACTCATTGTCTTAAATTTCCATACAATTTTTCATATTAAGATATACTTATATATTAATTTTTATTTTATTTCACATTTAGTGTTTATCTTTTCACTAAGAATTCTGTTTTGGTTGATTTGACCTTTATTAAACTTACTTTGCATTGCCAATTATTTTTATTTTAACTGTGGAGAGAATAAGTTTCTAGACTTTCATAGATATGAAAGTCTTCAATGACCATGGACAAAGGTGTATTAATTAAGCTGAATATGTTTTTAAACTGAAGCATATCCTGTATGTTTTGAAAATGAATTATGAATTATATAATGTAAGCCTATTTTTTCCTTTCTCTGTCTTCATCATAAATTCTTGACCTGTGTCCATCTCTTCTCTTAAAAAATAGATACTATCAATATTTAGTGGACAAGGTTAATTCAAATAGCATAAAAACATCATAAGATAATTCTAAAGACATGGGTATTTTTTACATTATTATTTAGAATAAATTTTCTATAAATCACAATACAATGATTTATTAATGTTTTTACTATTGGTATTAAAGCCCTTTTATAGATTTTGGTGATGAAAAGTGAGGTTGTCAGCTTTACATAGCACGCACTTTGTCTGCTGGCCATCTCACTGGCTCTATTTCTATAGATTTTTATAGATAACAATTTTCTTTCTCAATTAAGAAGTTGCCAGATGCTTTCTGTGGAAAATTACAATAAATGTATACTTTTTTAAAATAAAGAAGCTTGATAGCTTTATTTCCAAACAGAAGATAAGTGAGCAGATGAGTAGATAATGCTTGCTACAGGTTCTTACTATCCCAGGGTTCCTAGATGGACTGTGTCCATGCATTCTTCCTTGGCTTGTAAATATCCATTGTGAGCATTCCCTACCTGTGGAGACCGGTTTTGTGAATGCATTTACTCTGTAGGATTGGTAACCTTAGAGTAACACTCATGACATTTTCTTGGCAGATGCTGGTTAATTATGGGCACAGTTGAGCTGTTTGACATGCTTACCCAGCTGTACAATAAGGTGACATTCTCCTATTTTGCTTTATTTCTTGGTTTGTAAACAATTATCCTGGTTGAGATGCATATAATACCACACTTAGCCCTTCTGTTGGAGGTTTTCTATTTGTTGGTTGTTGTGTTTTACCTTTGCTGTTTAAAATGGCTCTCAGATGTACTACTAAGTAGTATTCCAAGTGCAGGAAAACAGTAATGTACTTTATAGAGAGAAGATACGTTGTAGGTAAATTTTGTGTCTCCAGGAATTGTGGAGCAGGTTTGGCATGTGTTCAGCATTATGAGTCAACAATAAACATTAAACTCTGTATTTTAAATAGAAATACATGGGAAACACTTATTAAAAATTGACAACAAATGCAGTGACCACATGTTCACAGGACCTTCACTCTCTAGTGTTTGTAAATCAAGTCCTTGCTTCTTTTAAATCATGGCGAGCCAGATTATAAAAACAGTTTAATTTTGGTCTCCTTCCAAAGTGAAGTCCTACTGTGCAGTTTTAACACTCTTTCCTTGATGGGTTTGAATATTTTCCTGTGTCGTTAAATCTTTAATCTCATTTTAATGTCCAATGTAGCAATACAGCCTACAGATGTGCTATTAGTTTATCTAATAAAAGTCTTTTTATAGATCATTTACTAATTCTTCTTCCCAGCTCTTCACTATCATAGGCAGTTCTAGAATAAACATCCTGTGGCTTAATCTTTATCACATTCATGATTATTTATTTCCTTGGGACGTAAATCTTGCCAATGAAATTTCTTTGGAGCATAATGTTTGCAAGACCGAACTTTGGCTGTTTCTAAATTTTATCAAATAACTCCATTTTATCAACGTTTGAAAACTTTATAGGAATACAAAATACTGTAAAGGTTATTTTTAGTTCTTATTTCACTGGCCTCCATGACGAATTTGTTACAATGTATTTAAGTATTGTAAATGTGAAGAGAATTGGAGATGAGATATGTGACCTCATGGGGACACTGCTGGAGATGTTTGTTCAGCTCCTTCTTTTTGAAAATTAAGGTTTTGGACTGGTTTCCCTGTTTAGTTGCATGATCAGTTAAGCAGTGTTACCTTGGATACATAGAAAACTCATGTCCTGCCTTAGCTGCATCACACCCTGCCCCACTCCTCACAAAAGAAACAAACCTATGTAGTCTTAATCTCTTTGGAGCATGTCAGACATCAATGTATAGAAGTCAGACTCCACATGGTCACTCCATCCACTCACCATGATCTTTTATAAAGTTCTGTTTAAGATGACTAAACTCAAGAAATAAAAATAAGCCGGGCAGTGATGGCGCACGCCTTTAATCCCAGCACTCGGGAGACAGAGGCAGGCCGATTTCTGAGTTCGAGGTCAGCCTGGTCTACGGAGTGAGTTCCAGGGCTACACAGAGAAACCTTATCTCAAAAAAAAAAAAAAAAAAAAAAAAAAAGACAGCAGAAAACCGTGAATCCCTATAGGCGCAGAAGCAGAAGCAGAAGTGAAGAACTTACTACGTCTTTTTTTTCCTTCCAATAGTCAGACCCGGCATACCTGCACCCATTGATGTGGGGTCTTCTGCCAAATGCCTCAGGGGCACTCTAAGAAGAATGCACTGAAAGTGTAAAAGTTGGAGAAGATAATAGTTACCACTGAGAAGGAGGTGGCTGAGCAATGTTCTTGGCATTAGACTTTGAAAGATGACTTGAAAATTATCACTGGGAAAGTTATCTAATGCCTGCCAATTTGCATACTTCTACATTGCAAGTTTGTAATTCAGGACCTTTTTCTCAAGGAGGGAACGTGCCTAGCATGTCATTAGTTTGAGCCTGCTGCAAAAAGTAAATGTTGATCTTTGCTGTGTAATTCTTGTTTATGAAGTGGGTGATAGGTCATAGCTTTTACATATTCTCATAACTGTTTTGAGTTGCTTTGTAGTGCCTTTGTTGTCCTCAGACATGGAGTAGACAATGTTTGATTGTGCTGATGCACTCTGATTAGTAATTTTTCCCTAATTTGATCATTTTGCGTTTGTCCTAAATTTGTTGGCTGGGTGTGGGGTGTATGTGTCTGTGTGTAATGTTGGGTGTCTTCTATTGCTCTCTATCTCCCTTACTGAGACAGGGACTCCCATTGCATGCAGAGCTTACTGATTGTCTTAGGTGGCTAGCCAGTGAGTTCTGGGCTTCTCCTGTGTCTGCTAATGTCCCCTATCCCCCACTCAGCTACTTCACTGGGCTACAGAAGGCATCCTCACACCCACCTCTCACATTCATACTGGATTTGAACTCAGGATTTGTGCTTGTGCTGTGTACCAACTGAGTCATCTCCCTGGGGTCTCTGCTTCTTACTTATTAACACTAAATGAATAATTTAGTGCTCCTATCATTTTTATTTCTTGTAGGATGGTTCATTTTTTATTATTTTTGTTTCATTTGGGGAGAACATTCCTTAAGAGCAAAACCACAGGAAACTACTTCATAGCTTTTGCTGCATATTTGGATATTCCTTTCTGAATAGGTTTTGCTAATTAACAGTATTACATCGTTGTATGTTATATACATTATTAAAGTCCTACCTTTTGAGAAGACATAAAATTTCACCTTAATATTTTTAAACTGTTTGTTTGTTAACAAGGATCATTTTTTTCTGCTAATATTTATTACAGAAATTTTATAATTTTTTTTCTGTACATTTTTACCAAAATTCTTGCCCTTAAGCATCTTTTTCCTGACTTTAGGTCATTCCACTTTTTATGGAGTCACTCCAATTTAAATATTTTTATGCAAGTAAAATTTAAAGTCTGTGATATGCACCTTTATACGTCCAGTGCTGTGGAGGGAATTCAGTTCATGTTTCTCGATTCTCACTTGGCACCACACATTTCATGGAAGAAAAACATGTAGGAACCACCCTCATAATGACCTAGAAAAGAAGTAGGGTAGCATAAAATATATAATTCCCACATAGTTCATTTTGTGATTCTGGAACACAGCCAGGGTCTCTCACAGTAACAGCCCTATTCCCATGCCAATGCCTTCATCGGTCTTGGTGTTGGAAGTACGCACTCCCTCCTAGACTGCCCATTGTGGACTCTGTCCCAGTTCCTTGTCATCAATTCCTTTGTATGCATATGTTTCTCTTCTAAACTCCTCCTGATGAGCAGACACTTAGAGTCAGAGCCTTTGTCTCTTCATTCATCATGCTTAATGTTCAGAGATATATAAAGAGAACATTTAACAGATGTCTCACTTCCCCATAGCCTCACTGGCAGGGAGTCTTTTAAAGATGAAAAGGTCCTGGTTTCTGAGGTCTGGCCAGAGAGGAAAAACTTGAGTCACTATATACTTAGTTGACAGAGTGTGAAATCTCATTTCAGAGTATAGAATGGACTTTAAGCACCACAGGTTATGAGTTAAGACTCTGTACTAAGGCAGAAATGATAAGAAGTTACTGGAAAGTACATCACAACATGTTATAAAACTCTCTAAGGTTTATTTTTCCAAACTTTATAGATTTGTAACTAAACCAACCTGGGCGGCTCTCACTCCCTCTCCTCCTTGCTCACTTCAGATGTTAAATCATGCAAATGTGTTATCTACAGAGGAAAGAAACCTTAGCAAGCAGCTTGTTCAAACCTCCTCTTAAAGTACTTATTACCTCATTCAATTTACAGGTATATGTATCTACCAGTATTTACGAGAACACGCGTGCTGGTGCCCAGAGATGGCAGAAGAGAGCGCCAGTTATCCACAGCAGGAGTTATAGCTGGTTTTGAGATGCCTAAAGTGGGTGCTGGGAACCGAACCTTGGTCCTATAGAAGAAAAGCAATGGCTTTCCCTTTTACACTTAAGGAAATGGACTCTAAAAGATTTATAGCTTCCCTTAACCCAATTGAGGACTGTTTAGAGTTTCAGAATCACAGGCTATACTGCCTTATAAGTGCAGAGAATATTCTGTGTTTTACATCGCCTTTAGTCAATGAGTTTTTAATCAGATCCAGGAGCCATTTGGACTCCTGCGTATGTGGGCCATCTCCAGTTGACTCTGCTGCTAACTGCATCTCACTCCTTCTCTCTGTAAAACTTCTAAAATGCCCCCAAGGATCTCAGTGATGTGAGACTCTATATTCTGCTTTTTCAGAAAGTGAAGTTAAAGTTGATTTTGGGGATTTGTTATGGTTCCCTTTGTGAACGCAGCACACACACACATTTGTGATAAGTTTCCAGTTTTAGTCTATCAGTGTGAATAGGAAGAGTGTGAGGTACAGGGAGATGAGAGAACTGGAAGTGAGCCTGGCAGACAGCACCACAAATTTTCAAAGTTGCATCGAAGCTCCTTTCCAAGTTATTTTTATTATTGTTCTTGGAAACAATTCATGTGTTTAGATTTCTGTTTACTTTGCTTATACTTGAGAAGATAAAGACCTATCTGTCTCAGTCACCTCAAACAAAGCTGGCAATGTAGCCACTATATGGAATTAGAATGGTAGAAAGGATAGAAAGGAACTTTTGTAAATCTCTATCCCAAGCTCACAAAATGTGAAAATCATGGGTCAGGACTATGACGCAACTTTTTATTAGATAAGAACACGTTTTGTTAAGACAGACAGGCTGGTCCGGGCAGTGGTGGCGCACGCCTTTAATCCCAACACTCGGGAGGCAGAGGCAGGTGGATTTCTGAGTTCGAGGCCAGCCTGGTCTACAGAGTGAGTTCCAGGGCTATACAGAGAAACCCTGTCTCGAAAAACCAAAAAAAAAAAAAAAAAAAAAAAGACAGGCTGGGAAGCCAAAGACCACTTAGCGTCTTCTGACTAACTCATAAGGAAAAAAAATGAGTCAGAAGTTTTAAGTTTTCCCAACTCTCTCAAATGCCAACAATCTGGATGTTCATGCATATGAACACACAAGTCACATACAAAGAAGTTGTGTGACATCATGACTTGTATTTCCAAACGTATAGTTGCACAAAAACACAAGAAGAAGCATTGCTTAAATTTTGTGAATTACCTTGTGAGGGTGCAATTGATATTTTTGTCTGCAAAAAAGTAGGACTTTAGTAAACAATATAATATACAATGAGGTTAGAATACTGATAGGTGGCAGTAACTCGAAGAAAAGGAATTTTTTTGGATCATGATCCTTTTTAACAGATCTTCTAGAGTGATAGAAATAATAGTGTAGTGTTACTCTTACCTGTGATTGCTCAGGAGCATGAAAAGTGTCCCAGTTCGTTGGTCGGCTTTCGGAAGTTATCTTTACCGTCAGTGGCTTGGGTTTGAACTTGGCTCACCCCATCTGATTGGTAAGAACACAATTTCTTCTTGGTGGACCTTGCCCATCCATACTGGAAGTAAAGGTTGGAGGCAGGAATTTCTCTTATTCCATTTTAACTTTATTTATTCCATGAACCATAACTGAAATGTGGACGGAACCAGATGCAAGTGGCATCACCCCTTAATTGCAAATTTCCTTTCTTGCTATGATTTCTTCTGAGATTTTGTGTTTTATAAAATAATACAATGTTTTTAGATTTTTTTTTTACCTTCTACACTTTTTTTGTGAGTCTTTTAAATTTTGGATATTTTTCATGTATTTATGTTGTTTTTCTGTTTCTTTTCTAATTGATATTTCTAATTTTTGATTTGTGGAGAAAAGTTTGCCTAGGGAATTTTAACCATTAGCTTAAATACTGTTTAATATTTTCTCTGGGGTGATGACTTAAGTTTATGGGGTATTCTGTTTCTCTGACTTGTTTCATTTTGTAAAAAAGAACTTCAGAGTTATTGGTGAAAGCAATCACTCTTTCAGTGAAGATAGATCAGGTTAGACCAGTGCTGTCAGAGGCTTGTTAGTTTAGTATTCAGGACAGTGTTTTCTCTGACCTAATGCAGTCTTTTTTTCTTGGCTTCAAAGATGAAAAAACCATGGCTACAGTTAAATGTTACTGTGCAGAAATTGGACCCACAGCCCTTTAGCAGTGAAGGGTTAAGGATTGCAGAGATACAAACCCACAGAAGCACAGAAGTGGAGTGGATTTGGAGATAGGGTCTTCCCTGGGTTCAAGGGGCCCTGTCAGGTTGGGCCCTAACCCAATGATCGAAACCTTCATAGAAAAACAGGTGAGAAAACAGAATCCCTTAAGGAAAAACCATATGTAAAAACAGGTAAAGGGTGACCATCTTCAAGAAGGAGAGCAGTATCCAAAGTGACCACCATCCCTCATGTTTAATATGCCCACCTTAGACTTCTGGCCTCCACAGATGTCAGAGAATCTATTTCTGTTGCTAAGCTCCCTAGCCCTGTGGAACTTTGTTATGACAACATCAGTAGGCTAGCATAGACAGTGTGATGAGGGACAGGAGCTTATTAGAGTCATTGAATGGATAAATTCAATGGAAAGGAGTCCATTTGTATTTGGACACTCACATTTTATAAATATTATTTTTAAAGTTTAATATTAAATCACATTTTTTCCTCAACATCCTTTCCAGGATGATACCTAAGAAGGTATCCTAAAACCATTGGTATTTCCGTGTTTTTTTTAGATCAGTGGGTTGTCTTTCCTTTTTTTTTCCCATGAAGCCTTCATGGAAACCTGTATGTTGAAATATAGCTTTAGCTGATCATTAGGCTCAACCAAGTCATTCTTTCAAATTTGTCTTTATCATAAATGACAAGTGAGAGACATGCAGGCTATTTGTTGGTTTTGCCATTGTATAAAAAAAAAATCATATGGAAAGAATTGTGAAATGTTTTCCAGACAGAACAAAGGACCAAGTCTGATAGGAGCTGAACTAAGAGGAATCAAGCTGGGTTAGTCAGTCATAGAGCTAGTGAAAAGTACTTATGTTCCAGGAGGGGGAGTGGAGGGGGAGGGGACTAGGGGAGGGGCTGTGACCTTTTCTTCTTTTGAGGATGAGTTGGGGGGAGGGGAGATAATTTAGAGAGTTAGGGGAAACCACTGCTCTCAGTTGGCTTTCCTCTTTCCAGTGTTGATGTCTACTAGAAAGACAAAACAAAGCATAGAACAGAAACAATTTGCGGTCATGTAGGTATGGAAACCAGAGCTCTGAAACATACTGCTATTGGCTGTGTATCAGAGTATATCTAGACTTTTTGGTCCATCTTGACACGTTTGTCCTAGAGACTATGTGACCTTAACCCTACATGTAAACTCAACACAAACTGCTCAGTGGGTTAGCATACTGGATATTGGGTTGTAAATGTATTTTCAGTCCTCTTGTGATACACTGAAAATTGGACAAAGTAAATAAAGGTTTAATCTTTATTACTAGACTGAGAGGGAACTAGACCCATTCTATTCCACTCCCAAACCTGAAAGATACATGCTATATTTTTGATATATTGCGGAGGCTTATAATCAGTGCTGCACTGTACAATAATAGAAAATTTGCTTCTTGTTCTGAAGCCGTGTCTTACCTTCCACTGAATTCTTATTTATCATGGGGTTGGCAGGGAATATGCATGCATGCACAGCCTGGAATTCAGCATAAGGCATCCTGGGAGAAGAACATGGATGTTGTTTGTGATTTTGAAGCTGAGGAATCACATTCTGAGGGAAGAAGGCTCAGGTGCAGATGTAGATGGGCACCACCTCAGGGGAAGCTCTGGTCCTTTGTCATTCCCTAGACCAGTGGTTCTCAATCTGTGGGTCAAAACCCCTTTGGGGAGTCAGCCAACCCTTTTACATGGGTTGCAGATGACCATCAGAACACTCAGATTTTTATATAACAGCAGCAAAAATAAGTTATGAAGTAGCAAGGGAAATAATCTTATGGTTGGGGGTCACCAGAACATGAGAAACGGTATCAAAGGGTCACAGCATTAGGAAGGTTGAGAGCCACTGACTCAGAATACTACTTGGCCATATCCATCCTTGCGATTTGTCACGGATGGCATCCTGGAGGTGGATAGAATTTTTTGTTCCTCTTTTAAGTGGTCTCAGAATCACCTCTCAGTGCCCAGGTCTGCCTGTTTATCACTGCCCCCATGTGTCTTGCGGTTCTTTTAATTAATGTAGTTGTTATTGAGGCTGATGTGATGTACATGAATCCAAAAGCATACTAAATTCAAAGCAGTTATTTCTGTTTTTACTGTGCTAGTACATAGATCTCAATAAGTACATAATAAATATTAACAAAATGTGTGGGACTTTTAGTCTTCTGTGCATTTTTGTTTTATTTATAAAGTGAAAGTTGGTGGAAGGTCCAGTCTGACTGGTTGATCTACATGAGCCTAACAACCTAGGTACTCAACAGGGTGCTGAACTGTCTTCACCCTCACGACTCTGTGATTTCTCACATTGTTACCTCAAAGTTTAGTTAAGAGGACAGAAATGAAGCTTTTATGAAAGTCCAGTTTGTAACAAATGCTGAAGGTTATCTGGCAGCTGACATGGATCTGAAATGTAGAGTTACAACTTCACCAGAAATCTGGTCCTGTCTTATCCAGTCCTGACTGTTCCTGGACTGACTCATGTGGTTGTTAAAGGTGCTGATTGTCACCTTTACATGCCTTGGAAGAAGCAAGGGTAAGGGTATTAACCATGAATCTGGCTAATGTTATTTTTGTTGAGAAGCTCCAAGAAAACAAGTTAAATATGACCAATTAGGTAAGCAACAGTTTGATATTAACCGTACATTGTTGGGGGTGGGTGGGTCACTAAGAACTAAGTGTTCTTGGAAGGCTGTGTTTTTTTGCTCTAGTCCCTTCCTTTTCCTACAGAGCTCTGCTTTCCTCTCTGAAGATATAGTGATTGGCCAGGCCTCGCCTGCCACAATGGACTGAAACCATACATATAAATTCCCTTGTGTTCAAGTCAGAGCCTACAGCTTTTCCACGTTGTCTGTGTGTCTTCTGTGAGCTCTGGGTTCTCGGGAGTCCTCTACGGTGACAGCTGTAGTAATCACCTTCTTCGGGGAGGTTTCTGGAGTGGCACTGCTTCTGTCACACGCCCTTACGTGGGCTCCCGGGATGCCTCCCACATCCCATGAAATCTAGGTGGAAGAAGAAACTGAGTCTCCACAGCCCTTGAGTTCTGCGTATCTGTAGAAATAGCAGCATGGGCATATTGCCAGTGATGGGCAACTTCTGCTTCTGCGTGGGTCAAGCTGCACTTGGATTGATGCCAGGACAGGGATCTGGGGGGCAGTGCCCGGAATTCGGAAGCAGAGATGCAGAGCAGAGGCTCTGTGGGCTGACTCTTCTCCGTCCTCCAGCTCTTAACTTTCTGCTCTCTCCTGTGCTATGCTTCCTGTGCCTCGGAGGATGCAAATTACACATTCATACATGTATGCACCCACTTATCTTTTTAAAAGTGGTAACAATATTTGTGTTCTCCATGGCTACCATCTGGAAAAACCTTCTTTGTGTCTCTGACCCCTTTATTTAGGCATCCTAAAGTCTTTTTCCCTAACGATGTCAAGAGATAGTGCCCTAACCTGCCTTCTGCTCAGAGCAGCATCAGGTAAGCTCTATGATCCAATATGGGTGGTTTGAGGTGCCAGGAAAGGGGGCTGCTTCACTTCTCCTGTGATCTCTGCCTTTTTCTTTTCTTATTTATGAGGGTTGGGTGGAGTTGAGGCAGGGTCTTCTTCTGTAGCCCTGACTGGCCTGGCATTCAGTATGCAGCCCAGGATATTCTAGGACTTTGTGACGATCATCTTGCATTAGATCTTTGAGTATTGGGATAAACCATCTCTAATTCTGTCTTAGGCTCTTTTCTATTCTTAATACTCAGTTATGAGGAGGAACAGATGAACAAAACTAGCTGTCCCAAGTGTACTGTGATTTTATTTTTGTAGCTATTTTAAACAAGGGCTATTTTGTAATTATCCCTGAGTACGAACCTAGATGTTAATCTTTTCTGACCTCTGTCTCCATCTGAATGGCAGTGTAGTTTCCACCTGACAAGATCTGTTTCCCCTCACTTTGCACTTGTGCTGTTTCCTCTCATGGCTATCTTCTACTGTGTACAGACTGGCCCCAGTTAGAAACACTTGACATGCTCTGAATGTAGCTGCCACAGAAAGTATCCCACCTCTGTAGGAGCCTTTTCACACCCTGTAGGAGCTGTAGAAGCTAAACAGCCTTATTCCCTACACACTTCCTTGTACAATGTAGGGTTGTCTTATACCTGGGTCACATCCCTAGTCTGCTGAGAATCTGCCTGGCTTCAGGTGCATGAGGCAGAAAGGCTGCACGGTGAGGACTCGGATCTAAGCATCCTCTATGCTCCAGATTGGAAAATCGATCCCGAGTATCCTAGATGAGTCCACAGGACTCCAGTTCAGCTGGAGTGTAAACAATTACATCTGAATAAAATGAATTTGCCTGCACAGGGATTTTAGTGCCTGTTTTCTTTCTTATGTTAGACTTTCAGTCTCTAAGAGCAAAACCAGTTGCTTCAAAATGCTCATAACAGCACTCACAGTACAGTTGCTTGATTATGGATATTAATATAGTCTTCCTTCCCTTCCCCCCAGCCAAAGCAAAAGTTACACTTCACTCTGATGTGAAACATTCTGAAATCACCTCTTACTTTAGCCTGTTTTTGTCAATTTAATGTAATAAATGAGTTGCTTCTCATCCATTTAGTTTAATTAATCAAGGTAATATTTAATTTTCCCTGGCTTATTGTCTGGTTTAATATGTCCATCAAGCAGCCTGGTTAGTGATGGGTCATCTTTCCATTTGAAAAATAAAGTGTATCTGCCGAGGAAGCTGTGTTCTTCAGTTTTTATGCTCTTGAAAGAAGAAGTTAGAAACACAGAGTAAAAACAAATTCAAACTCTGAGTGTGCCTGCCTCTATCTGCTCATACTGCAAAGCATGGTAATCATTTTTCTGTCCCAAGCCTTCGCTGGTAAAAGTTTGGTGTTGGATTTTTTTTTCTTTTTGGTATTGTTTTTGATTGTTTTTGAGTGGCTGAGTCTATAGAAATTAGATTGGGGTGACTGTATCATTTAGTAAAACATGATGTTAACTACGTGGTCGGACCACACTTTTTTCCTTTTGATTATTATTATTATTTTTAATAGAAGTGCTTCATAAAAAGAACACATTTGGTTTTCAGGGGCATTTGACACGGAAAGAGGATGATTTGTTTTTTCTTCTAACCCCATGTAATGAAAAGCTTGGATGAAAACCATCCCAAGAGGAAACCCCATGTGGCTCGATAGCGTTTGCAGGAGGGCACAATGCCAGGGAGCCCAGACAGGGTGGCCTGGCCTATTTGTGTTGGCATGTGACATGTGTAGAGATCAGAAGATGCCTTTAGTGCCCCCATAACTGTCAACATGTGCCTTAGCTTTTGTTCTGTGAGCCTGCTCATGGAAGTTCTTATATCTTCATGCTCCCATGATGGGGAAAGCTCTGCTCTCATCTTTTCCTTTTTCTTCATGCAGATGCCAGCCCTCTGTATGCATTAACCTCTTCTTCTTTTTCTGTCTCTTCTGTCTTTTATAAGAAAAAAATGTGGCCCAATTCATCAACACTTCAAGTCTGTGGTAGTGGCACAGAAAAGATGCACTGACCAGCGTGACTGTTCCAGAGCTTGTTCTTAGCTGAAAATATTAAACTGTCTGCTTGCTGTTAAATCACTCCTCAGCATAACTGGCTAAAGAATTTCACAATGTGGATAACCTCCAGCCCTCTGACTGTATGCAAAGCAGGGGGCCTGAATGAGAGCATTGTGTTCTAAAACCTTAGGCTGGAGCAAGACTCAAAAGCCCAATCTCCCTGGTTATTTTGGACTTTCAAATGCTGTCTAAGAGAAAGGAACTCATTATGACTCAGTTCCGTTAATTAGAAGTAAATTACCATCTTTTGTCCAATACAAAAGAAGGTGCAGGGAACTCTGTGAGACCAGAGGATCCAGAAATTCTAATGAGATGAGAACATAGGCTGGGAAAAGGGGCAAACACAAGAAGCCATTCAAGGAGGGAGTCCTCCCTGGTCTGGCCTGGCCATGAGCAAAAGGCAAAGCCATACATTTGGAGTTGTCTAGCTTTGTCTGCTATTTAGAGCCACGGTCAGTGTCTCTCAGATATCAGAGGAGCCCGATTTTGACAGGGTGTGATGTTATCCCGGGCAAACATCCCATTTGTTACTGATTATTTTGTTGTATATACAGTCTTCCTCAGTGACATTGGCAAGGCCTCTGACATGACTGAAGGATGAGCGAGTAAACTTTTTTCACATGTTTATAATGAAAGGAAATCAGGCAAGTTTGAAATGTAGAATGCTAAGCAGATATCGTGGAGCCACTTAAATGTGAGGGTCAAATAGAACTCCAACACTGGGGCCAGGAGAGTGTACAGTGTCTCTGGAACTGAGACTCTGCCTCACATGGCCAAGAAAATGTTAACCCTGTTAATATTTCCTCTGGAATTACATAAACACATTTTCCTAATTGGTGTCAACTTCCCTGGAACAAACTAAGTTCTTCCTAAAGTCAATGTGCGACACCCTTTGTGCCTGCTAAAACTGGGGTTCTCCTTTGCATAAGACAGATATTAATGTGGTCTCAGAGCTGCTATATTCTGCCCATAAAATGTCATTGGTTTTCAAAACACTCTTAGTCAGTATGAGTCCTAGCAGGTGATATTTTCATTGTTTTTTGTTTGTTTTTGTTGTTGTTTTTGTTTTTTAAGAAGCTGGGAGTGTGTTAAACCCTAACATATTAAACATTATGTCCATGTCGCTATAGGATCTAAGGGTTCATTTCATGAGATGTTACAGTTATTGTGTAACAGGTAATAAATCAGCGCACTCATTCATCAAATGAGGTATTTATAAACTCTTAGACATAGGATTCAAAGATCCTATGAATTCTGTGGTAGGATAAGGATTGATGTTGGTTTTGGATACAAGATCTCATGTATCCTAGGCTAGCCTCAAACACATTAGGTTGCTGAGGATGGCCTTGTACTTCTGGTCATCCTGCATCTACCTTCCAAGAATACTGAGAATTCCAAAGAGTGCAACCATGTCCATGGAATATGGTGCTAGTAATTGCATCTAAAGAATCATGCATGTTAGATGTGTTCTCTTCATGTTAGGTGTGTAGATTAGATAGTGTAAGAAGAGTGGACTGAACAGTACGGGACAAGATTGAGAAGAAAGTGGAAGGTTTCCATCAGAAGTTTAACTGGGAGATGTCTCCAAGTCTGAGAACATCAGTAAGCAACCTGACCTGTTCATTTATCAGTAAGTAAATGAACATGATTTTCTAAGCTTGAAGGATCTGGTCTAGGAATCAGTAAGAAACTGTTTGAGCATACTGTTCTGTTGTGAGTGAGATCATATAAAATAAGTAACAAGAACCCTTATGTAGGAATAATATTCAAGAGTTAAGATCTGAGGAACAACAACAGATAAGCTACCCTCACCCCTCATACTGGAGACTTCCATCAGGAACTGAATCACAACCAAACGCAGTTTGTCAAAGAGCAGAGTTATGGAACCCAGTTGTAGTGGATAGATACATCTACCAAAAAATACCCCCCTCCCCTGTAGGCTTAGGGAACACTCCTGAAGAGGGAAGAGAAAAATTTTAAGAGCCAGAGGATCAGGGAGTTTGGTGTGAGATTGTGTCTCCGAGTGATGTCAGATGATACACCCATAAAATCTCATATCATTCCTGCCTAAGCATGCACTGGACAAGGATAACAGCAATAGACATGCTAAAGTGGACAGAGGAAAGCCCAGGAGGTCTCAGCCCTACACAAAGAACGACAGGCAACTAAGGAATGCAAAGAGAGTCTCCCCAGGGAAGTGCACACCAATTGGTTTTCCAAGCCAAATGGTTAGCCCTGAAAACAAACATACTAGTAACATTATACAGACTAAGCAGTTTTTTAAAATCATTTTTAAAAAATGAGGAGCAGGTGGGCAATTAGGAGTGCCAAGTTTAAAAAGAAGAGGAGGGAAATGGCAGTAGAAATAAAGAGGAAAGTATAGATAGAGGCACAGATAGAGAGGCTGGAGTCGACTGTAAGGGTATCCGGCCCGTGGAATGCCGCAAAATCACGCCACCCAACTGACCTCACAGGAAAGGTTTGTGGTGGTGTGGTGGGGTGTGTGAAAGGCTGCCTGAGGCGGGGGCAGGGACAGGCTATGATGCTGCAGGCTTTATAGGAAAGTGTGGAGCTTGTACACAGGGTGAAGGGGAAACATGCCACACTGGCCTTTACTGATGACGGTTGACGACAAGGTGGGAAGCACCTGGTTCTGGAATGTGGGGGTTCGTGGTTGATTAACGCTGAGTCCAATAGTGGGGAGCTATGAAGAATAAGAGGAAGAAGGAGAAACAGGGGGCAAACTTTGTTTCTGAATGCAGCTGGAGTGAAGGGCATCCCGGGGAGACTGTCTCCCTGTGACAGTAAGAAAGGGTTCCTCCAGCACGGTGCTGGAGTTGGAGGTTACTGGATATGGATACCGCCACCAGAAATGAGAGGGATTGAATACGACCTTGGCTGCTAGTCTTTGTCTCCCCAGGAGAATAAGAAATGAAGTCACTTGTGTATTGGGCCAGAGTCAGAGCAGTCCCATGGAGGAGACTGTCGAAAGTGACAAGGACTAACAATTTCTTGGGTTCTGTTTGCTCAGCTAGAACTGAAGGCTCTCAGGAGGAAGTGCAGAGCGCCAAGATTTCTCCAGAAGCTTGAGCTTCCTGCATCTCAGTGACAGGTGGTTCTTTGCTATGCTGATCTTAGCTTGAGAGGTCATCTGAGTGAACAGGGGTAAACGAACAGGACAAAATGAAAACAGGGTTTTAGCTGCTCAGTGTACTAATGAGAGTGGACCGGAGAATAGATAAATAGCATGAGTTGTTCACCCTCCAGTGTGGTGTGAGTGTGTGCATTTGAGAGTGTGTGTGTGTGTGTGTGTGTGTGTGTGTGTGTGTAGCTTTCAGGGACTTCTCCCTGATAGGGCTTGTGAAGAGATGTTCTATTTCTGCTTGTAAGATGCTGACAAAGGCGCATCTCTAGAAATGTTGACAGTGCTGACTACTTTCTATCGTCTTCCAATCGAGTCTTCTCATAGAAACCAAATAGCAAAGGAGTCAAACACACCGCATCCCACCCTTCATGCATTGCCCCTCATTATGTTAGACTTGATGACTTCTCTAGGCTCAGCCATTCTTATTTTTATCTTTGGTGTTGCACGCTCATTCTTACACAACATCAATTCGGTAGGCACTACCTTTGAGTCATGTTTGCACAAGTTCAGACACACAACAAATTAAGTTCAGACACACAGATAATTAATTACATAGGATTCATGGGTTCTAACTACGGATCCTGAGTCCCATTTTATTGGTATTTGGTTATTCAGATTTGTCAGACAAAACTCATCATGGTTGATTTACTCACTGGTGACCCTGGCAGGCATCAGAGTGAGTGACGCTGACCATGGCTTTCTGTCCTCAGCAAAACTGCTCACTGCTGAACTCAGCAAGGCAGAGGCAGAACTCGTGGATGCCAACTGTCCCTGGGAACCATGTGAGTGTGAGGGGCTGCTCAGAGCCACGGGAGAGAAAATGGTTTTTCAGTATTGAACTCTGGCTGCCGCTAACCCTGACTACAGGACACTGCCTGTTTCCGAAGTCCTCATTAAGCTTGGTTTAGCTAATTTGATTACAGTATGTGTTTATATTTGTAAACAACTTTAATAGTTATCATTCTTTCTGCAGTGACACACCATATTTAAATCAAATCAGCAAAGGGTGGGGACTTAGCATCACGTTTCAATGAGGGGTATCTGAGTGCTTGTCTTTGTTCAGCATCTGTGACTTTGGGCAAATATCTTTTAGGTTCTGAGTTTCCCCAGGCTGTAAAATGATCATGACACCCCTTTCTAGCACTTACTAAGCTGTGCATTTTCAGCTTGTGTGTGGAGTAGCTCTAGTCTTTCTATCAGCTTCCATCTTGTCTCCTGTTATCAGCTGTGCTCCTTTACATCAAAGGGCTTTCTTCCTTCCCGCTCTTTTATTTTCAGTGACTTTATTTGTCTTTTCATTAGTACTTTCAGCATGGGGTAGCCTGGGACAATAAAACCTGAAGTTCAGGCTTGGTCCTACAGCCACCTAGGCCCTGATGCTGGAAATGAGTTTCTTGGGGGGTGTTATCTTTAGTTACTTAATTATACTGTCCAAGGCTCCAGTAGCTAATTGAGGGACCAGCTCTGCAAACAGATCAACAGCAACACACGTGTTTCACCCAGTCTTCTCCCCTAGGAAGTCCACAGGCAGAAAATTTAATATCAGCATTCTTTTCTGCTATATCGGCACGAATTCCTTTTTTGCTTCTAGACTGCACACAGCTATTTTTAGATGCCATTAGATTAGTTTACTGTGAGGCTCAACTAATCCTAACCCTGTGGTCATAAACTGGAGAGGGGGGTAAAACCCTTTTAGTTGGTGCAGTGCAGATTTCCACTGTTTCTGCAGTACTCCCCAGAAGAGGTGAGATGAACTCGCAGCACTGGATATTAATCATAATTTACTGCCTCTCTTTTTTGAAGCTTAAATAATCCTTTGTTTAGTACTGGGGATTGGCCCAGGGCTTTGCCTAAGCTGAGCACTTACTTTACCACTAAGCTATAGACACTTCTATTCCCTAAATAAAATAATTTTGAAAAAAGATAAGAAGGTGTTTTTCAGTACATGCAACAAACTGAGGCACTGGGTACAATTACAACAATGACCGTTTACAGAACAGTTGTGTGGTCATAAAGCAACATGCACGGTGCACCCTTTTCCAGCTGCTATAAAACAGGATTAATGGGATGATGAGCATGGGTCTGTGAATCTCTCAGTAACTTGCACCAAAAAAATCTAAGTTAATTTTCAGTGGAGGTGCTTATTTAAATCTCTGGTGTGACAAAGATACTTAAAAACTTGACATATTCTTTCAGACCATGCCATAATTGTTTAAGATGTCTTAAGTGAAGAAATAGCATCGTCTGTAGTATCATAGAGATTATCATTGCTATCTTAGGTTCTAGAAACCCATCCTTGGCTCCGATCCTCCAGCTAAGTAGAGAATGTTTGGATTGGCCTGGCATTAACTGCAGAAAGTGGCTTCATGACTTCATGACTTGATGAACTGACTCTGAAAAATGATGGTATTGAAGACAAGGAGCGGTGGTAGGGGGACAGACTCGTTTCCTTATCTGCTTGCGCTATGTGGGGCGGGGTGGGTGTGGGTATGTGGGTGTGTATTTGTGAGGTGGGGGTATGTGATCTGTGTGTGTGCATGTGTGTGAATATGTGGTGTGTGGGTCTGTGATGTGTGTCTGTGTGGGGGTGTGGTGTGTAGTGTGTGTGTGGTACGTGTGGGGTGAGGGTGTGTGATTTGTGTGTGGGGGATACGTGATGTATGTATATGTGTGTATTGTATGTGGTGTGTGTGTGTGGTGTCTGTGTGGGATGGGGCTTTGTGATGTGTATTGGGCTGTGTGTCTGTGGTGGGTGTGTATGTGTGTGTGCATGTTGTATGGTATATACAGATGTGTGAGCACGTACACCCATGCAGTGCAGAGGCCAACACAAGCGATCAGTGTCCTCTGCTGCTCTCCATTTTGTTGCTCTGTGCGTGGTCACTTGCTTAACAGTCAGCTTGCCTTGTCAGTTAGGTTCTCTGGCCACCAAGCTCTTCAGATTCTGTCCCCGCCCTCCGTGCAGACTCCATGTGCAGTCAGCCATGCCCAGCTTTCGTCTTTTTGTCTTAATGTAGTTTTCACATGAGTCTCGGTAATTTTAATTCAGGTCTGCATACTTCAAAACCAAATGCTTTTTATGCACTGAATCATGTCCCCAGCCCTTGTGGTATGTGTTTTAATCCAAGTGCCCTTTGGAGAATATTTCACCATTGACAAGCATTATTTAGTCTTATTTAGTCACCTTCTTCTAAGTTATATGTACAGCTTAGAAGCCGCATGGCCCTTATCAACCAATGATAATCTCTGTAGTGTAGCAAAGATGAATGTTATGAATGTGCTGTCATCCTTGCTCAGCAGTCTTATGAGCTCTGTATGGCCAAGAAAGTTTTCTACATGAAACATTTGTATACATCACAGGAAATATAATGCAGTTAAGATGGTGCTTTATTCATGTAATGGATAGAATCTACTGTAGGATGTTCTACAAACTCACAAACGTATAATTGCTAAACATTAACTTGTCTGTGAAAATAGTCAAAATGACCTATTTGTACAGAAATCCTTGTTATTTCAAAATACCCTTTGAAAGCTGTTCTTGATAACTAGATTGATTAAAAGTTCTTGGGCTTGGCGAAATGGCTCAGCGGATTAAGTGCTTGCCCTACAAGTATGAGAATCTGAGTTTGACTCTCCATTCTTCAAGTGAAACTAAGGCAAGTGTGGGTGCCACCTGTAAGCCTAGCAAGCATAAGGCAGCAATTTGGATCCCTGAAGTAAGCTGCCTACCAGGACTGACAGAATTATCAAGCTCCTGGCTCATCATGAGAACATGTTTAAAAGAATCAATTATGTTCCCATGGCCATATGATATGGGTTTTTTTGTTTTGTTTGTTTTTTAGTTTAAAAAGATTCAATACCATAAAAGGCTACCCACTCTATATGTGAATAGAAGGTGCCCCCCATAGCCCCATTTTGCTTGCTCAGTCTCATCTCCGGATGGTGGTAGTATGTTGGGAGTTGGTAGACTTTAGGGAGTAGGCACCAGTTGGAGAAGGTAGGTCACTAGATGTGTGCCTCTCTCCGTGTGCCTTGCCTCTGGTTCTTGCCTTTCTCTTCTTTCCTCCTCCCGGTGGTACTGAGATGAGCAGAGCTTCACTAAGCTCTGTTCACCATGATGTTCTTCCTCCTCTCAGACATATAGCAGTGAAGCAGCCAACTGTGGACTGAAACCCGAAACTCATGCATCACACTGAAACATTCTTCACATCAAGTTGGACTCTCCAGTGTTTGTCATGACAACAACAGGCTGGCTGACTAATAGAAAGTGCTAGAATAAAGTATTTTTCTCATCATGGACCACTCTAGGACAGGGACAGTGCAGGTCTGTGGTTTCAGAACAATTTCGCTTGATATGCCTGCTCGTTCTCAACGATGTGCCTTCTTGCTTCCAATTTTAGACAGTAGGTGTTGGGTTTCAGACCCCAGAACAATAGCACTTGGGCTGGGGGTCTTCACCATCTTTGACTCTTGACCCCATAATGCCCTTTCTTCCCTTTTTTTTCCTTTGTTTTATTTAAAAAGAAAATTTATTTTACGATGGAAAAATTATTCAACAGGATTATGGGATTTAGCTATAATCTCTTTAAAAACTGAATAATGTTTTTATTCATCAAGGAAATAGAGACATGTACAGAAAAAAATAATTAGAGACACTCACATACATTTGTATAGGCACTGTCACTGAAGATAGACCTGATCCAAGATGAAATGTAAGTTGTCCTATCCAGGGTCTGTCATGAACTTATTTTGTTCATAACCCTTTATCCAGAGGGTGCCATATTTTAAAGGATTAGTGAAGAGATTAAAGTAAAGGAGTAGAAGAGATGAGCAGACAGAAGAGGTTTGGGTAACCTGGAGGGTGGTGAGAAGTTCTGCTCATCCAGCCTATTGATGGAAATGGACAGCTCCATTCTGAAAAGCTAAGATAGTCATAGGAAGGAATTGTAGATTATTTAGAGAGTTAAGTATTATACTATTTTACTGTTTTATTTGGGAAATATTTGTTGAGCACTTACTAATTTACTAGCTGCAGAATTCCTGAAGGCTTACTATGAAACGAAGTAATCTTGTAACCACAGTTCATGGTAGGATGTCCTGATTAAGAATGATGTCATTAACACCCAGAGAAAAAGCCCTTTCTAGTTGGTTTGGAATGCAATGGTTAACTCTTTATGAAAGAAGCCACTGACAGTGAGAGTGAGGGGTGTGACTTGGATGCAAAAAGCCTGGGACTGAACTGCTTTGGGGGAAGGGTACAGAAAGTTTCCCATCTGTGCACATGTTTTTCTAGGGTCATGACAGCTAAAGTGAGTCTTTCTCAACTAGAAAGGGGCTTTTCAGATACAAGAATTGAATGTGTCAATGCTCAGATGCTTGAAAGAAGAATGCATTGGTTGAAAAAATTTAGGGTGGACAGACTATCCATCAAAGAGTACAGGGAAGAGTCAGGCAGGCAGGTGGGATGTGGAAGAGACTCCCTGCTGTGCTACTGAGCTGACACTTTCCTGAAGCCAGATGAGGCTTTGATTCTTCACATCAGACTCCTGCCTAGTCATTCCATCTCTACTTCTGCATCTCTACCCTTAGCCCTGTTAGGCTCTTCCCCAACACTCTACCTCCCTCATCCTGAAGTTTAGTTCTCCTTTTCGGTTCACAACGTGGAGATTGAAAGGACTCCATTCCTGCATTTATGACTTTCCACACTGAATTCATTGTTTGTATAGTGCTTAAGATGGGCTGCTTAAATAGCTGATCTGGAAAATTCTCTTGACTTTAAAGAATCTTTTCAGTTCGTCTAGAAAATTCTGGAGCATAGAATAGTCTTAAACAAGTACACTGTATTATTTTAACCTTGAACTCTTTAGTGTTCTGGAAAAGCAAAAGGAATGTTGGGGAGAGAATTTTGCATGGAATCAGAACTTATACTAATGGATCCTGGTCTCCTGCTACAGCCTTGGTTCCCAACCTGTGGGTTGTGACCCCTTTGGAGATTGTGTATCAGACAGTTACATTATGATTCATAACTAGCAAAATTACAGATATGAAGTAGCAATGAAATAATTTGTGGTTTAGGGTCACAGCATGAGGAACTATATGAAAGAGTCGCAGCATTAGGAAGGTTGAGAGCATCTGAGCTGGAGGCTGTGCTTTGCTCTGGAGCACCCCAGCAGAGGGTAACCAGTCCTGAACTTGAACACTGCCTTTCTTGCGGTAACTACATATTTGTTTTGGTGTCTAGAATTTTGCAACGATTCCACTTTTTAGGCAGAAAATAAATGTTATTGGTACACACCATTCTCTTTCATTTGGATCTGTATAAACTTTTCTTTTGAGTTTTGGAATGCGTCTAGAATTTAAAAGTGATGATATTTCCAGATCTTTCATCCAGTATTGGTACATCTGACGCAAGCAAGAATGCTGGATTGTTTTGTTGTGGTGATTTCTACTATTGAAAGGTTACTTTAAGTACTGTTTTATTTCTGGTATGGTAATATCTTCCCATGATAATTTCCAGCATTTTCTTTTTGAAATGTCTATAAATCTCTGATGTAATGCACTTGTTGATTACTACAAATATTATAACCAGTGTGTTCTTTTGCTCACTGCTTGGCTCTCACTGGCATCTTAGGCTTAAACAGCAGAACAAACCAGAAAGATGAAGTGAACATTTACTACCACTGTTGTATTCACTGCAAATCACGGCACCTGAGAGTCTTATTCTTACCTTGTGTCAATAGTGATCGTTGGATGTAAGGCTGATGGTGATGGGACATGATATGGTTTGTTCTTAAATTTTCTTCTAAGCCAGGGATTGGGGAAGTTATTTGAAAGAGTTCTGATCAGTTCATCAGCACATTTCCTAAAAGATATGTTTCTTAAAGTTGAGGAATGAAAGCCTTTTTCAGTTAGGATTTAAATTATAGCACATTAATATGCAAGTATATAAATGTATGCAAAATGCAAAGCTAGTAAAACCTCTATTTTAATATTTGCCTCATATAATTATAAAAGCAAAGTAATATTAATCACACATATAAAAACAAAGGCGAGAGTATATCTGGAATTAGAGAGTTAATGCAGTGCTATGAACGGTTTGCTGAGACTCACACTGAAAACTGAGCTAGAGTTAAAACATTCCCATATGCGTCTACTTTGTACCCGTGAACATGTACCCATTAAATATTCTTACTGAGTTGAAAAATCATCATGTGAATAAACCCCAAAAAGCAATTTTACAAATTCCAGTGGAGAATTTAAAGTCTCCCAGCATCCCCTGCACATTCTTTCCTGCATCCTGTGCACAGCCCTACATGCTAATGAAGTTGGCCCAGTGGAAACCAGCAGATAATGAGTGACAGTGCAAAGCTCACTTTGCACTATCCCATCGAATCTAGCGGCAACTGCAGGAGCTGAGCAGCCCTGTTTGTTAGCCTTCTAGTGCAGATAAAGGCGCTGGGCCTTGGACATATTAAATAACTGGCTCCCCAGGACACCTGGCCAAGCTGAGTTTGCTCCTCAATTCTCTTACTCCAGAGACTGTGCTAGCCTCTGATTCCCCAAGTACTGCTCATTGGCCCTCCTCGGAACAGGTATCAGAGCCAGGCATATCCGACACAGTGCTTCTTGCATCTAATGAGTTTTACAACAATCTCAGCAGAAGAGATGCTTTCACTGTCCCTTAAACAAGTGACAAAGATCAAGGTCACCCTTCCAGCCACGATTTCCTCCATACATTAAGAAAAAGTGTAAAGAATTGAATTCAACGTAAGGGCTAGTTTTAAAAGTGGAAATTAAAGTCGTATCTTCATTTTCCTACAGCTTGATTTCCAATTTTCAAAGAAAAGCATACTATTAAGAGATCATGTATTTACATTGATGCCTTTGATAAATAGAAATTTTAAAGCATGTCATTAGAAAAAATGGCCTCTTAAAGGCCTCCATGTTCTGTGAACCTTGACAAAGACTCCGGAGTAAATGCCCGAGAAATGAGCATTTCTACATTAAAAACATTTTTGGTCAGCAAATTCTGTGGCAATTTTATTGATGTAGTAAATATTTCATTTACTAATAGGGCTATTTGGGGGAAGACTTGTTTACACTAGAGAGCTGAAGGAAATGTAATCCAAATTAGAGGCATAATGAAGCTTGTTGATATTCTTACAGTGCCCTTGACTCATGTGCCTCTCTAAAATGATGAGGTGCTTTTTTTTTTTTTTTTTTTTTTTTTTGGGAAAAAAAAATTGCTCCATGTCACCGTCTAAATAATTTATGTGACATTATTGACAATTTATTCAGAGAACCAGAACATCAGCAAGGAAGGACTAATTCCTGGCAAGAACCAACCAATGACAAAGAGTTCATCTGTGTGTCGTTGTGTGTAACTATAGGTTTATAGCTGGGCATCTTATATGCAAATTGCATGTGAACAGAAGTAGTTCAAGGTTTGGAGTTTTTGCAGTGGTTACACGTGCCTGGCTGGTTGAGCAGCAGCCCTAACTTGATGATTCTTGTCTAAATGTTCCAAAATAGGAAAATACACTAAGGGTCTATTGTATCAGTGCTCAAAAAGTTTTGGATCGTATCACACCAGAGTTTGGATTTTTAGATTAGGAATGTTCACCCTCTACATCCGCACAAGGTCATAAGTGTCATCTGCAATGCCAGCTAGGGCTCTGTGCTTTGGGATAGACATTGATAGCGATGACTTTGTATGCGTGGTGCTACCACTAATGTTTAAATACTACATGATAGGAAGCAGAAATCATTCTCTTGTATATGGGCAACTATTTAATGTTATTTTATTAATTACTTTTTTGCAACTATAGGTTTTACTTATAAATAGTTCATGGAGCTTGGACAACCTTCCTGTTTCACCGTTGGGACGATTTCATGGAACATAGATATTGTTTTGTTTTTAGTCTCTGTAATTTAGGTGCGATGCTTTAGGCTGTTTTGTTATTTGGACTCACTATTGTTTGCTCGATAAGTTCTAGTATAAAACAGGAGTTAACAAAGAGGACAGAGTCTCTGACTTGATGGAACCACTAACGCGAATAAATCAAGGAAAGATTGGAGGGGGAGATGCCAGTTGCAGTTTCCGGATTAAGAAATCCAGTTTTATTGGAAATGGGTTTGGAAGAGAGTACGCATGCAGCCAGAGAGAAGCAGAGGCCACCAGACTCCTGAACACCTGAGGGCCTGTGGCACAACGCTTCTATGAGGCTGATGCAAGAACAGGGACATGGCTTCCCTGGATGGGAAACAGCTCCTTGTGTTCAACGGACTAGACTCAACCAGATAGCCTGGAAACACACCGTACCCCAGAAAGAGGAGAGATACTGTGGAGAGGGGAGCCACAAAGACAGATGAGGAGTGTGTCCTCACCACCTCCAGCACTAACAGTGTAATCTCCTGCTGTAAAAAGATGCTGCGTTAGGTTAGATGGAAGAGCAAGGGAGCAAAGGCGCTGCTCAAGAGATGTCAAGGAAACGGGACAGTGGGCATGGGCTAGTGACAAGGTTTGTCTGCAGTGGCTGGAAAAACAAAGTCACCTGGGCTGCCAATTAAGAATGCATACTGGCTTTTCAGAATGCCAGTGGTTTGTTGATTCCTCACAATAAAATTGGTGTTGCTCTTTCCTTGCTTTCTGGCTGATGGCAAAACAAGACGTGGTTAGGGAAAGTCAGAGTCATGTAGTCCCAGGAAGGAGGATGCCTGCTCCCGATCGATCCTCAGTTGTTAGGATGGTGATAGTGATAGATAGTCTCTCCCACCTGCCTTCACTGTTCCTCCCACTCCCTAGCAGCTTTCCTTCCTGACATCCTGCTATGTCTCCAAGGAACACAGAGTGACCTTCCGATGTGTGTGCACCTGCATTTTTGCTTAGTAGCACTTTTTTTTTTTTTGCCTGTCTCTTTAGGAACAAGCATATACATACTTTCATTCCTTCCCAGAGGAAAGGCTGGGGTGAGGGAGTAAGTGAAGGAGAAAGACAGTTTGGCAGAAACCCTGGGAGAGAAGAAGTTCCCCAGGTTTTTTCAGCTCCGGATTCCTGTCCTGCTTCCTAAATCTGTCAGAAAGGCTACAGCCCTGCCCCCCTAATATGCAGAGAATCCCCAAGGCCACTGTGGGAAACTAGGGGAGCCACACATCATTTTCTCTGCAAATTGTCAGAGGAAGATTCATGCAGGCAGAACCGAAACACAAATCATTATCTCAAATTATTGGCGGGAAATCAAATTAATGCTTGGGGCTTTAAAAATGAGTGGGTTAATGTGAAGGCAAAAACCATAATTGAAAAACAGAATGTCTCCTGAATAATGATAAATCAAGAAAGTAGCATCATAATTTGATCTGAATCTGCTCACTGCCAAGGTAGCTCAAGGTGGAATGGGGAGGCGGCCAGTCTGCCTCCTTCTGTTCCTTGGTCCATTCTCCCATCATCCCTCACTAAGCACACTTGTTTCTCTCTGTGATTTGGGATGAAGTTTCATACAGCCCAAGGTAGCCTCTGACTTACTATGTGTAGAGGGATCTTGAACTTCTGATCCTCTGGTATTCAGCTCCCAAGTTTTACAGGTGTCTGTCACCAGATCCATTTATGCAGAGCAGAAGATGAAACCCAGGGCTTCACAAATGCTAGGCAAGCATTCTAACTGAGCTACCCAGCTCTTCCCAGTGAAGCTATGAGCTGTGTAAGAGCTTGGACTAAGCCACTTGGCTTTGCAGTGCCCAACTGTTCCAGAGGTTTTGGATACTCAAGTAGATTGCCTTCGGAGGTTGTGTGGTCAGACATGGAGGCCAGTGTATAGGATGGTAGCAGGCTTGCAGTGCTCTTTCTCAGGTGATCTAACTGGGCTCGCTGATCTCTCCATAACTCCCATCTGTGCTTGCTGAATTTAGGACTGGGCTACACGAGACAATATGGTATCATAGAGTGAGTATCTGACATGCAGTGATAGTGTGCGAATCCTGCCTTGGATCCTTAGCAGATTCTATTAGCTGCTTCAAGCCCTGGCAGTTAAAGTAGGGATTTTTAGACAAAGCTACTTCATATGGGTAAAATGCCTCAGCTGAGATAGCTGCAAAGAACCATTTTATAAATTGCAACAGTAGTAGTCGGGCTGGTAAAGAGGCAGAACAATGGTGGAAGACATGTTCTCTGTAACTTCTATTCTTATCAAGAGTATTTATGTTGAGAGGGTGAGTTATTAGTTAGTTTAGTTTAAGTCATTTTGTCCCACAGAGTTTTGACAGTCTCCAGGTACATTAACAAACCATTTCTCAATTTCTACCCTATTCATGATTCTACAAAGTCAGCGTGTTTGCTGTCTTGTTTGGTTTGTTGCCTAGTTCCTTGTTTTTGTGATGCTTCTCTGTCTGCTAGGCACCTGGTGGACACTGACATGTTAGATACCTTTTTCTATTGTCTCATTTCTTTTTCCTTAAAACATACTTCTACGCTTTTAGAGAACATCTTGTGTCATATTGTGTCTAGAGACCCCGAGGGATAGTGCCCTTGACAGTAGTTCAAGGTAACAAGGGAGTTAGGCAGCCAGTTTGTGAGATAATGCAGACAAGCTGAAGTGCCTGCATTACTAAATCCAGGCCACAGTCATTTATTGTGGCTACATTTGCCACATGTAATATATCTGAAGTCTTCCTGACATCCAGGTGGCTCAGCTAATGATTATTGTGTATGCCAAACATACAAGTATGTAAGCTTGAGAGAACTGGATGCCATCTCTAGGAATCCTATGAATGATGTATGAACTGTTGTCTTCAGCTTTTCAGGATTCCAGAGCAGAAGTGTCAATGGTGAGGTATCCCAGGAAACAGAGTAAAGTTGTTTTTCCCAAAGTCTGTTACATCAGAATACTTGGACTTAAAATATGAAAAATAAACACTGGGAGTGTGAGGGATGCAGAGGTGGCTCAGAGGTTAAGAGCACTGACCGCTCTTCCAAAGGTCCTGAGTTCAATTCCCAGCAACCACATGGCGGCTCACAACCATCTGTAATGAGATCCAATGCCCATTTCTGGTGTGTCTGAAGAGAGTGACTTTGTATTCACATACATAAAAGAAAATAAATAAATCTTTAAAGAATGTTTAAAACTGTAGTTAATGTTTTATGAGCATCATGGCTAGAAGACTAGTTCCTTTGGAAAAATGAAATCTGGTTTCTTTGAGTAGAGATGATAGTGGACTTAAAAACAAAGTTTTTTTACCTAAAGAATAATGCTGGAATTTGCAGAGGGAAGGCTCAGAGATATTTTGAAGACGCGTACCAAAGTCTATAAAGAGAAGGCGTGGAAAGCAGCATTCCACTCTAGTCAGATTTCTAAAAGTGAAGACACCGTTATTTGAAAGAATGTACAAATCTTTATACAGAAGTTTGAAAACAATGAATCTCCCTAAAGTAAAAACCTGTATCAGGATTACTATACTTAACTAGTTGACATGAGTTAATTCTGGCAATGTTCTACTTTAATTTAAATGCTAAATAGAAATATACTTGATCTGGTGTCAGGATGCTGAATTAAGGTAGAACTCCAGGATATACCTTCCTATTCTCTAAAAACAATGAAAGAAAAAGAATAAAGATATTTGATTATATGGTGGGAAATGGCTCATCCTTCGGTACTTAATATAAGGTTCTCATAGTTATTAAGTAAATCCGCAATGACATACCTTAGTCTTTCCCAGCCAGGTTCCTATAAAATTGTGCTAAATTAGTCACGTGTTAATGAAATAGCACTGACCCTTCCCTTGATCTCCTAGAAGAGTTAGTCACTGGATCTGCAGCTCTTTTCTAGAGGGAATTCCTCACAAGCCTTCTGAAGAACAAGCTTGCTCTCAGATCTGCTGGTACTGATAGATAAAGGCAGCTTTTATTATCTGTCTAAATGAACCATGGTGTCAAGATCACACCACAAGGCTCAATGAAGCTGTTTTGGTCATCTGCTTATAAGTTTGCTCTTAAATTGGAGTGAATGCATCCCTACTGTGTGAGGGAACTATATTCTATTTTAAACTGTTGTTAAACTGTGGACTAGTTAGGAACATTTAGCTGTGTTTTTCATCTCAGTGTTCAAAGTTGGTTTGACAGCATATTGTGAATATGCGCGTGCGTGTGTATGTGTGTGTACATACAGGTATATATTTGCACATTTATCTGTGTGTATGTGTTTGCTGCTTTAGTCTTAATTGAGCTTCAGAAATGCATACTGCCTAATGTGCAGAGTGTCTGGAACATTCTTTTTATTTATAATTAACCATTAACATCGAGATGTGTAGCATGAAGCTCTGTTCTCTTTGATCCTTGGCTTTCTAAGTTTGGAATCCTGTTTGGTAGACTTGAGGGTTCCAGATTTTCCCCAGAAGGATGATCTCTATGGAATCATCTCTTACATACTCTGTCATATATTTCTGGATGGAATTTTTTGGCAGAGTTCCCAGTAGGGGCAGAGGAAAGAGGTCCTCCTGTAATGTTTCCTTTCTTGTGGGATAACGTTAATGTTACCATGCTTCACCTATGGCTTTACTAAGCTTACTTTGATAATTTTTTCCTCTTAATTTTGAGCATTAATTTCTACATTTTTAAAAGTTGGATCATCTTATATCTCATCTTAAATAGCCAATCTGTCATTTTGTAAAGGAGAAAACTGAGTGTCATGGAAGATGACAGATGTTATTCATGAATGTTGAAATTGAACTTCCAGGGATGTTCAGAACTATGACCACAATCATGGAGCAGAAAATGAATTATTTTACCTTGGAGGTGGAGTCTTTTATAGAGCTTGCTAGAGTTTTGAATGGCTTTGGATATCAAAGAATGTCAAAATACATAAGATATCATGCTTTAAAAAAACAAAAAGATCAATTGGCAATAATCCTAATGGCCATCAAATTATGAATGGTTATGTGAAGTATGGTATATTTATTCAACAGAATATTATGTATCCATAAAATGCAGTTCATCACTGCTGGTCTCAATTGCCAATAACATCATAAAAATAAACAAAAGCTCCTTAAGTTTGGAATCCCCCATCTAATTCCTAACATCTAAACTCTAAAAAATTATAATCCTAAAAGATTGAATTCACAGATGTTACAAGCCCAGTGTTGAAAGTGAGAAGCCCTAAGGGGTGAGGGAGGTGGGAAAGAGCCATATATAAAGGACAGACAAATTGCAGAACAAAGAAAACCTGAAGCTGGGCAGTGGTGGCGCACGCCTTTAATCCCAGCACTTGGGAGGCAGAGACAGGCGGATTTCTGAGTTCGAGGCCAGCCTGATCTACAGAGTGAGTTCTAGTACCGCCAGGGCTACACAGAGAAACTCTGTCTCAAAAAACCAAAAAAGAAAAGAAAACCTGAAGGTAGATTCATGTCACTTGTCTACCTGACATTCCTTCTACTCCTGGTAGAAGTTCAGGGGCTTTAAGAAATTAGTCTCATTTGCCTGAAGAAGTCACTTGAGTGTGTCCAGGAGGAGAGGAAGATGTACCACAGGGCTGTGGTTTAGTCTACACTGTTCCATCTATGCTTGTGCTTTAGATGTAGGTGCGTGCGCAGTGCGTTTCCCATGCCCTATAGCATACAGAAGCTTAGCACAGAAGACAGGGAATCCAATAAGAAGTTTCCAGGTGGATACACATCAAGACAGAAGGATTTCAAAAGGAATATAAACAATAAATGTAAACAAAAACAACTATTCATCTCAATGTGAGGCTTTCAGTATAGAGTTCAGCATTCTGAAATTTTGTGCCCTCTGCGTAATCACGTATGCACAGCTGTCCACAATCTATCCAGTAACATACCCATCATATGTGAAATTTTTCTCTTAGTCTCTTTTCTTATTTTAAAATAAATATTTAAAAATATCAACTTTTTTTTTACGATTTACCATATCATTCATTTCATTTGGTGCTATGTACAGTATGGGAATATAAATTATAGGAATACTCCTAGACTCCTCATTTATTTTATGCAATTTTTGCAGACGCAACATTTAGATTCCAAATGTGTACTCTCACAACAGTGTGCAAACATCATTAATATATGCAAAATAATCTTCATTAATAAATAAATGCCCCCTTTAGACTGCTGAACTTGTGTCAGATAACAATTCCTGTGGTTTAGCATGTGTAGTGGTACCCATATTGGGCTCTGATTATTTTCACTAAAAGGCTGAGCTGGTCCATCAAGGCATTTGATACAATGACAGTTATAAATCAGAATGGAAATAATTACCACCCACAATGGTGCACATTTCTACATTTAACTCCATCACAGTCCGTTATGAATATACATCTCCTTTTTCAGTGTCTACTCCCATATGTCATTAGCATGCTCAATTTGTGCTTGTCACAATACCTGACATTCATTCATTTGGGACCATATTATGTTGTAAAGTGAACTAGGAAGTGTTGTGTTAGGCTTTTATGCTTCTCAAATAAGGCCACTTTAAGATGTTCATGAATTTCTTTTAAATAATCTAAAAGTGTTTTTTTAGGATTGTACTTTGGTAAATTTTTTGACCAACATGTTAGGATTTTAGACTTTGATCATTCATGTGAAATGTGCAGAATATGTAATAGGTAAACCTCTAGAAACTTGTACATTGCTGACCTAGGGCTAGATGGCGTAGGGTGGGGGAGATTGGATGGATGGCCCGTAGGGAGCAGGGGGTTTGGCAAGCATTTGTAAAGTTCCCTGGATAAAGGAGAGATTCTCAAATTGTGTGCTAAAAATCACTGGGTTGTGCAATATAAATGAATGAATTTTATGATACGTGAATTATTCTCAATAAAACTATTAAAAGTTATACAATGTTACCAGAAAGCTAACAAAACTCTGGAACCCCAAAAATGCATGTTCTATACTGATTAAGGGTGTGCAGACATCTGCTTTGAGTCTGTGACTTATCAGGACTGTCTGGGAGTAGATAAAGCCCAGCTCTCTGTTAGTTCATTTTCACGGTTTGTTTCCCCCACTCTACAAAGCTTGACTTTCATAGACTTGGTGTTTATGAGATGAATGATCCAAGAAGAAAACTAAATTTGATCATGAGCTTATTTTTAGGCTTTTGAGTTTTACTTAAAATTAAGCTGGATCTGTATATCATATGGATTTTGCCTGCTTTCTCCATGAGCATTGGAGGAAAAGGTATGCACCTAAATGGCAGGGCCCAGCTAAATGGGCTCAGATTGTGGATTTGAAATTCTGACAATAAAACTTTTTTCATAATTTTTTTCCGAATTCACTGGTAAAGCTTACCCTCTTGTAATTTGGATTCAGCTTGACTAGAACAGAAATCATTATTCCAACAGTGAAGTACTCTGTGTCATCTAAACCCAGAAGAGAATTAGGAAAATGGCTTTAATTACGTGCTTGTCTGTTTGACAGGCAGTAAGGGAAGGGGAGTTTTGCCTTTGAAAAGTGAAAGGGGGTCTGTTTGGAGGAGGGGACTGTCAATATAATTCCATGCATCCCTATCGAGAGTTATTCACAAATTCCTGATGCATGAAACAGGAAAGCCTTTGTTAGACGCAACTATCATGCTGAAGGTTGTCAACTTTAAAAACCTCAACTAGACTCCAGTCTCTGACTAGAGACTGATTTCTGGGAATACGACTAAGTCAGTTTTCTCTTCATGAAATGCCTGCATGTAGATTCATAGCTTTAATTAATAACATTTTATACTGCGTAAAGTGTTATTCTTAGTTTTTCTTTGTCCTTTGTGTACAGGGATTGCACACTTCAGCTCAGACCAGTTGAGTAATAGTTGTTCAGAAAAAATATTAAATGTTTTAAGAACAACTTTTTTGTATGTGGATCTATGTATAATTATACTGTGCTAATTAAGTCAGTCTTATAATGAGGAACATGACATTGTGGTGCATTTGCACGCACCCGTGCGCGCACACACACACACACACCCCTACGAGGCACATGACATTGTGGTGCATTTGCACGCACGCGTGCGCACACACACACACCCTACGAGGAACATGACATTGTGGTGCATTTGCACGCGCGCACACACACGCACACACACACACACCCCTACTGTCATGTAGGACTAGGTGACAGGGTGGTAGAAGTATAAACTGTCTAGGAGAGGAAGAGTTTGGAGGGTGGAGAAGAGCAGAGCAGTGCAGGTGGGAAATGGGGTAAGCATGCAAATTATTTTAAATCCTTAAATAAAATGACCTTATGTAATTCTGTATAATATTTTTAAAGGTGAACTTTTTTTAAAAACTCACTGCTTTTCAAATGGTGGCTATGGAAGACCACGTCATGTAAATCTACATGCAAGTCCTAAAAACAAACATGCTATAGATGTCGCCCGAACAGAAAAAAAGGCTGTCATAATCAGAAAGCCCTTGGATGTTTTTGTCACCAAAATTGATGCTTATCGTTGGGGATAATGAGGCTCTCCTCTGAGCCCACAGTACTTAAGTCTGATTAGCTTTTAAATCATGAAAGCTGCTGACTGTCATGTGCCTCTCCATCACCCACTGGTCACCTGGCGACTGGACGCCATCCTTCATCATGGTCTCCTGTGTTGGGAGGTGGGCAGTGAGAAGGCAGCGATGTGGTATTTCTGCTAGTGTCTGTAGAAGTGGACAGACAAGAAGCCTATTCTATAGCTGGTGACCCTTAGAGGTTGGCAATATGGCCTGAATTCTTGGTCTCTGAGATAGTGTCTAGAAAATGTAGAAAGTCAATTCCTATTCCATATTAGGAGATACGTCGGGATACACATTCATACATAGTTCAAAAGAGCCATTCTTTGGAAAAGTTTTTATTTATTACATCTCCCTACAGTATTTTAACACAAGGTAGTTCAGGTCCTTTTTATTTTTTAATTAAAATTCCATTTGAACACACGTTCTTCTTACTCCACCTACCCCTGAGCCTTGATAGTTGGCTGTTATCAGTTGTGAAGCCTCAGAGAATTGGGACCCTGTCTTAGATCTTGTCAGCTTGCAGAACAATGAAGTGTCAACAGGAGATAAAGCACCTCAGTGATTGAAGCTTTGGCATAGCTCCTAAGAGTTGTTCTTTATAGCTAGGACACTGAAGTGCTAAAGTGAGCAGCGAGCTGGGCTGTGGGCACTGGGAATTTATAGGTTTCTGAGCTTGACACCTGAACTTGAGACATACTTAGGTGTGAGAAATCTTATCATGGCACATAGATACTGGAAGCTAGCTGCAAACTCTTAGTTCTTGAAGACGATGAGATAGGAGACCGTAGATTTCTCATGAAGCCAGGGATCCAGGCTGAGGGTCCTTCACTTTCAGGCAAAAATAATGAATTTGCTTGAGTTGTTTTAGTGAGTTCTTGGGGGCAGAGGGAAGAGAAACCAGGTGATACCTAAACCATAGGGTCTTAAATATCTCAAGTCCCCAGTAGCTATGATACCTGCTAATTTTAAGAGATTTCTTAGTTTATTTTATATTTTTGCACTGTTTTGAAATGTACTTTAGATTTCTGAGTACTTTGTTTCCCCCACAAGCTATTCTTAAGCCATCCCCAAACTATCTCTCTCTCTCTCTCTCTCTCTCTCTCTCTCTCTCTCTCTGTCTCTCTCGCTCACTGTCTGTCTCTCTCTCTGTCTGTCTATCTCTCCCTCCCTCCTTCCCTCCCTCCCTTCCTTCTTCCTTTCCTCCCTCCCTCTCTCTCCCTCCCCCTTCTGTGTGTGCCTAAGATTCAAGCCCAAGACCCAGAGTTTTGCACATTCTAATCGTGGTCAGTGCCCCACCACCAACTCTAATCTCATCCCCATCCTTCCCCCTCTTTGTATATTTTTGTCTGTTTTTCTGTATATGGTTGAACTTTGTAGCCCATGTAGGCCTTGAACATGTAATGCTCCTGCCTCAGCCTCTTGAGTAGCTGAGATTGCAAGCCTGTGCATGAGGACTACCGTCTGCCTTTTGTCTGTCTATGTCCTTCTTTCTCCTCCTTCCTTTCCACCCTTCCCACCTCCCTCCCTATTTTTCCATCCCATTTCCATTGTCATCACAGTTTGTACATCTCTCCGTGCTCTCGGGCTGATATAGAAAAATAGAACTTTGGGATCCTGGATAAGGAAAAGGGACAAGGGGACTGGCCTAATTAGCAGAGATAGTTTATATCCAAAAGCTGTATTTAGAGATGGGGTTCCTTTTCAAGATCTTAGAAAAAATGTGCAAGCCCCAACACAGTCTCCTTTAAAGAATTTGTAGTTTCAAGATATCCAGATGTTTCTCATCAGACGTGTCAGGAGAAAGAAATGAGAGAGAGCATATATTTCAACATGTTTTGGTTGTTAACGCCTTTCAAGCAAGTCATAAATACCTTATTACCTTTTCCTGTGTCTGAGCCCATCTCCTTGCAGGGCAAACTGGCCCCGTTTCGTACAACGCTGTGCTGCTGGAGGGTTTTGAAAGCTGTAGACTGTAGATGGCTGAGGAATCCTTATGCCACAGTAATTTAGGGAGAAACTATAGAAAAGCTCAATTGCTACTTACTGAAGCATGACCAAGGGTGCTTTTGGGTATACCTCAGGGCTGTGTAGTTTCCGCATGTCAGTATACCTGTGAAGTTTGGCACACTCAATGGTGCCTTCAAGATCTGTCCCTGCCCAGGAGATTCCTCTCTGCAGACACCAAGCTGCTATTCATTCCTAGATCAGAACCTTATGACTTCCTGAAGCTATAGGACTCCTGCTGATACTTAATTTTGTGCATAGCTTAGAAAGAAGTCCCAGTGAAAAGTTTTTATTATGACCTGTTAATACCCCCTTGGGTGTTCTATGTAATGGGTGGGAGAGAGATGATGGAGTGTGTGCTCAGGAGAGGGTAAATATCACCATCACCAGAGCCTGCTATTCTTCTTCACTCCTGAGACAAAGCTGATCACCTCTTCTCAGAGAAGTCCTGGCGGAGGCTTCTCCTCCAACTGCTGTCCTCCTGCCTCTGGTCAGCACAGTCCCTGGGCTGTTGCCGAGCTCCCTTCTCACTGTTTCCTTTAAAACAACAACTGTTGAATGAAAGTATTTTGGATCTCAGGTTATACAATGATTGATGGCCAAGATGTTCCCGAAAGCACTACAAACACTGAGAGCCCTATATAACAACTTTTAAGGTGTTAATTTGCCTCTCAAAAGTTTTAAATGAAAGAAATGGAAATTTACAAGGCTACATGCATTTTTCAAAAAATAAATCAACATAGGAATGACTTGAGCAGTGTTTGCTTTGAAAACTGTGATACTTTTTTTTATGAGTTTGTAATATACTTTAAAAAAGAATTAGGGATCTGTTAAGCTTTTATGAAATGTGGTTTTCCCTTTTTGTGGTTTTGGGTTTTTGTTTTGTTTTGTTTTTTTCTCTTAATGTTCTGTCGTTAAGAACTGGCAAGTTTTCACACCTGTAGCTCCTGCTTCAGGAGCGAATGTGGCTAACGTGGTTAATGAGTGTGGTTAACATTCCTATCATAAGCACAGTCAAGCAATATTGATTGTATGACTTTATAGCATTATGGGCCGCTATTAAAAAATAAGGCCTGAGAATAAGTTTCCTTCTGTAGTGAGCTATAAAAAAAATGGAGATAACAAAATGATCTTCTGTTTGTGAACTCAATGTTGAATGTCTTAGATAATGTTTACTTAGTTATGTAAGTCACATTTTCGATGAAAAAGCTCAGTTAGTGGACAAATAGCTGTATGTTATTGAATTAGATCTTTTCCTATGAAATAATTTTAGGCACTTTTAATTTTTCATAAGAAGATATGAATGGATGAGAATGTGTTAAATAGGTGGCAATCTTATTCCCAATACACAAGGCTATTCATTGTGGCTGTTAGTAAGATGTCATGACTGACACAAACCTCATGACTGCACCAGAGGCTGGTGAATTGTACCACAGACATCTAAGGAGAAACTATGCAGCTGTCAAAAAGGATGGGCAGTAGCTATGTATTGCTGTGCTAATGTAAAACACTAAATGAAACCTGGTGCAGCAGCGGAATATTTGTTTAATTAACTGCTACAGCTTTATCAAGGAGTGAGGTGTTAGATAGTTTTCTGTTGCTATGATACAACGCCATGTTTAAGACAACAAGAGAAAAACTATATGTTGACTTACAACTCCAGAGGGTTGCATTCCATGATGGCAGGGACACTACAGCAGCCAGTACAGGTGGCTGAGTGATCACACCTTTAACTGCGAACAGGAAGCAGAGAGAGCAAACTGGAAGTGGTGTGAGGCTGTGCACTCTCAAAGTGCAGGCTCACAGGTACATTCTATTGTATAAATCCTATTAGTGGTTTAAATACAAGGAAGAAGTGTCAGATCCGAGTGCTGAAGTAAACTTATTTAAATGCAAAATGTCAAGATGAAATTTTTTTCATTTACTGATTACATCGATTTATTTATCTTGAGGAAAATGGCTGAAAACAATGTCCACGTGTGTAGTAGGAGTACCCCCACAGTCTGTTCTGAGCTTCCCAGACTGTGCCAGGACTCCAAGAAATGGCTGACATTATGAACAGTGTCAGACTTTTATGAGGTCATCTTGTCCTGACAAAAAAAGAGACTGTCAGCAATTGCCAGCCTACTCAGGCGTTGGGAAGCCAGGCCAGGGTGCCTAGGGTCAGCAACTTCACATGGTTGGTAACTGCAGTGAAGAACAAAAGGTCACTAGTTTGGGAATTATTTAAAAGGATAAGAAATGCTTGTTTTGTTTCTTTTTAATAGTGACAATATTTCTGGGTCATGGATAGTTAAAGATAGGCAACTTTTTTTAAAAAAATGTATAGCAGGTGAGTGGAGGAGTTACAGAAATTATCACCGTTTTATACTTCTTGTTGTGGTAGTGGATCGAGGTTGTAAGACAAATGACTGAAAAAGGAAAATCAGTTTACTAAACCCTCGTGATGAAACTAGACGGCATCACTGTAAACTTGTCTGTCCCCTGATAGGAAAAGAACCTGGAGCTGGAGAGGTGGCCAGCAGTTAGCAACACACACGGCTCTTTTGGAGGACCCCCATTCAGTTCCTAGCAGGACATCCACTACCCTCTTTTGCCTCTATGGCACCTACACTCACATGCATGGCCTATACACACACACACACACACACACACACACACACACGTGCGCGTGCACGCACACACATACTTTAAATAAGATAAACCTTTCAGAAAGAAATGAATAGGAACAAGCTTTTAGGTCTCTCAGTGCATAAGAAATATGTAAATCATGCTGTGTGGTGTTACAGAATTACAAGCAGCAAAACCCAGATATGAGCAAATGCTGGAGCAGAAGTGATCCAGTTTCTCCAACAACAAAAATAATGAGAAGGTATTGGAAAACAGACAGGCTAGAAAAAGTGCTCAGTGGTCCAGTGTAACAGAGGCCTGGGCTGATGACTTGTAAGGAGGAACGTCTTAGCTCACAGTGGGACCTCTGCATTCTCTCATGGTCACTGAGCATGTATGGGACCGACCCGTGGACAGCCTCTCATAGTGAGAACAGCCTACAGAGAGGAAATGCTTATTTCATGGTCAGAAGGCAAAGTAGAGAAAGAAGGAAGGGATTCTAGAACCCCTTCACAAGGTTACCCTTACAAGCCAAGATCCTCCTACTAGGCCTCAAATCTAAAAGTTTCCATGCCTGTGACTGGGCCTGATGCCATTTACCCTGACTCACTGCAGTTGAGAGGCAGAGGTAACAGGATCTCAGTGATTCCAAGGCTAGCCTTGTCTAGGCCAACAGGGCTACAGTGTGAGACCCGTATCTCTAATAAAAAAAATTCTATACTGCCTCCCAAAGATTTCCCATGGCACATATGATTTAACACCAGTCCCTTTTGGGAACACTTTTAAGATCAAAAGGGGAATCATGACAGACAGGTCAGCTAACATCTCTGCGTTCTGATCAAGTATTTCCATGCAGTTTAAGACTTTGAGCATATATACACAGATAGAAAATCTTTATATGGTACATTCACATATCCATATTAACATGTATGTACACACATATTTACACACATACATATGGTGTGTGCTTGAGTGTGTGTATGTGAATGATACAGAAATTACCAGCTGAATAATTTTTAATGGATTATAAATTACTGTTTCAGGGGAATAGTCATCACTTTAAAAATATTTGATAATTAAGGCAGTAGTGATTTATTAGAGTTAGAAAAGTCTCAACATCTCATTTTTCCTGGTGGGCTTGGGTTGTCTTAACCATGTCTCAGGCTGGGTGCTTGTGTCACAGAAATTTATCACAGTTCTAAAGGTAAGAAGTCAAATCCAGGCTCAGCTAGGCTAGTTTCCTGTGAGGACTTCTCCTGTGATCTCCTTCCACCTGTGGCATCATATGGCCTTCCTTCTGTGACCATGCAATTTTTCTTGCTGCATTAAGGACAGCAGTGCATCTTGGTTCATTTCTCCCATGACCTTAATGGCCTCCTTAAAGCCATCGGCTCCACATGACAATTGCAGTCTGAAGTACTGTGAGTTAGGACTTCAGTGTGTAAATTTTAGGGGGTTACCGTTCACCCCATAAGAAAGTCCCTTCCTATTTAGCATCCAGTGTCCATTGGGGGTTGCCCGAATCCACCTAGAATCCATCGGGAACCACCCAGAACTCATCAGGGGCCACTTTATCGAGACCTGCATTTTCATTTTCAGTCCTTCGGCAGTTTCTGATTCTCCACCCCCACAGGATGCTTTTCGTCACTTTTCACAAATATTGATAGTTTTGATGAGTGTGCTGTACTAAGCTGGAGTCTTTCAATGACCTTGAAGCACTTCTACAATCTTTGCAACCTCTCTCCCTTTCCACATTAAGAGGAAGACCCTGGAAAGAGGCAGCCACGCTGGCACGTTTGGTCTAACAGGATAGGAGGGTCTTCTGCGCAAGTCTGCAGACTTTAAATGACTAAGCAGATGGAAAACTTCAAATTTAGTTCTCATTTGCTCTTACTGGAGTTTATAAACTAAAATTCAGCTAATGATTTTCTTCCTTCATCTGCTTAATTATAAATTTGATATAGCGTTGCTCCCAAGCCTTTGTTAGGCAACACCCCCCCCCTTATACAAATAACTTCTTATGCACAATAAAATGAAAATTATAACTCTTCTAATTATTTTTCATTTCTTTATTTTTCCTTTCGGAAAAGTATTGCAGAGCTGGGAAATATAAATAATTTTCTTTGTTCAGTACGTCATGATGAAAGAAACTTACTTCCTTTCACAGACCAGTTATCCCATGGCACCCCATCATCCTCGGCATCTGCGTTTCCTCTCTCATAGCAGTGACTCTAAGAAAGGTGAAGCTCATATGGTCAGGGCTATATCCACACCAATGGGAGAGGGCATTGGCCTTAAGCATCTTCAGTGTTGTAGGCCCATGGCTCAGCATGAGAGGCATTTTGCCTCTTAGCCTAAATGCCTGAATTCAGCTCCCAGAACTGACGCCGTGAAAGGAGGAGGGAGAGGACTTTGAAAATGGGTGTTTGGCCTCTGTATTCACACAGTGGTGAACAAATACATAGGTACATACACGTAATAAATAAATAAATAAACAAACAAACAAACAAACAGACAGCATGTAATATTTAAAATACTAAAGCAAAGGGTATAAGTAAAAAAATAAATAAGACCACTCTGGTAACTGTCCAGTGGATGACTGGTATTACGTACGTCTTAATCACTGTAAGCAGCATAAGTACAGAGACAAAATTATTAGTATTGCATAGGAATATTTATAGGATACACTGTAATATGAAATATTTACTGACGTCAGGAAATTGATTCCTGTATAGCCTAGTTTTCCAATTGCGGTGTCTCTAACCATTGTTTAGCCATCCTCTAAAGAGGCACTGGGAAACTCACTCTTAAATAAGTCTATGTTCAAGGCTGGCAACTGTATACTTGGCAAGAGAGTATCTTATTTATTTCTTGACTTATTTATTTATTTATTTTAGTATAGTTCGGTTTGTGGAAATGATTCAGTTGTATTTTTATTTAAATTGATCTTATTTTCAAAAGTGAAATGATTGTTAGTGACATGGATTCCATCATGTTTCCCGCAAACCTCTTATTCTGTATTCTGTATTTCTCGGGGAGAATAGGTATTTTGTTGTTGGTGGTGCATGGCTCACAGTCCTGACTCAATGATAATTTCATCTTATTAATTATGCAGCAGTTCTTCATGGGTGCCTTTGTTATTTTCTCAAGGTCATTGTTACTCTTAATCATTATGTCTAGTTTGTGATCATGCCACATCTCAAAGTCTTTGCCTAGTGTCATTTAAGCAATGTTTTATATTCCAGTTATAAAAAAAGAGAACTCTACTACCTTAGCTACCTTAAAATATTGAGAAATGCCTCTGATGACAGCTTGTGTGAGTTACAGAAGTATTGACGATCATTCAGTTAAGTGTTTGTAGGGATGTCTGCATCACTGCCTTCCATAAGTTCCTTGACCTCAGATACTAAGTACTCAGAGTTCAGAGTTACCTATTTTAATAATGTGTGTATTATTAGAACTGGCATAGGAAGTTATTTTATTTTTAGAAAATCAAGTCTGTCCATTTTTAGTCTGGAGACATTGGGAATACAGGGGAAATTTCCCCCTGTGTTGTCCTTATCGGAACTGAATCAGCGTGGTGATCATGCATGGAAAGCTATAAACTTTAGAGCAACACTAAGAAAAGAATCTCTTGAGCTAAACTTACAGCTGTCCTAGGAATTGTTTGGATGGTACTTCTCTGCGAAGAGAGAGCGTTCCGGCTTCCCCAGAGGCCTCTCCTTGTCAAGTGGACCATCTGGGGCAGGAATGGGAGAGCTATTTCAGTGTTGGATGAGTCCCTGCAGAACAACAAAAGTGAAACAGACATGATATCGCCTCTGTGGAACCTGCTTGTTCCCTCTTTAAACATTTTTAAATAGAAAAAAAAAAGTCCTGAAATATGGAAAACATTAAGGCAGCCCCTCCCTGAGAGCAGAGGCTGCTCCCTTAGCTCTGGGATCTCAGGTGAGCTGCTGACTCTCCGTTCCTCAGCTAGAAATGGGACGAGCAGTTACAGTAAGAGGACTGCTTTAAGAGTCAAGTGAACAGAGACTGCTTTCATGCCTGAGACAATACTTAATAAATAGCAGCAATGGACTATATGGTTGTACAAATATCCAATGGGATAAAATCTAGAAGGTCCAGTCATAGCGAAGGATATTTAAAAGGTATAAAATATATACTGCCAATACTCAAGTGTCTATTTCAATTTTACTCTGCATGATTTATTTGATACATAAGCTTGGGGGGAAGATAAAGGAATCACATCATCATTATCATTAGTTATTATCTCACTTGTTACCATGGTGATGTTGCCTATCGGACCGCCCTCAAACTGTAAGCAGTAATCACTGCCCTTGCTCTCACAGTGCTGGTGGGGTGGTGCTCAGCACTGTGCAGTCAGCAGGCTGTCTATACTGACTTCTCTAGACTCCTCCTTCCTTCATTCAGTGGGCTGGAAAAGCCTTTCCTGGTGTCCCAAGAAGACAAGGTCCATGGTGAAGCACATAGCAACATTTACTCTGTCATATCCCCCAACTCTCTGTGGGCTCCCACAAAAGCTTCCAGGCACCTGGGGTGATTCTCTGGAATTATTAATGATCCAGTCAGCTCATGGTGTTTTCGCTCTGTCTTATCAATGTTTCTCCTCAGTACTGTCAGTTTATATCTGTGCTTCTGGTTCCATCTCTGTGTGAGAGCTTCTCATCTCACAGAAGGTAAAGAGTTGTAGACATGTGCTTGGCATCCCCAAAGGGGAACTCAAAGGAGTTGAGTACCACCCTGTGACAGCTGTCTGGGTGGGCACACTCTACCAACACAGTTTATTTTTACACCAATACACCTTGCTGGCTGCATTTGTTACGAGTTTTATATTTCGATGTTTTTCAAAAATTCCCTTACTTCCACATGAACCCAAACAAACCAGTCAGAAATCTTCAGGTTGAAAAGTTTTCCAACATGATGCCACACTGCAGAATCGTTCTCTAAAAGTTCACTGTGTGTTTCCCTGAATGGACAGTTGCTAGGAGCATAAGGTAGGTTCTCACAATGAAAGAAAGCCCACACAGGCATCCGGGTGCTGTGGATTTCTGGTTGGAGGACAGCAAACAGACCAGTAAGCTTCCTTCGTCCTCCTGCTTACTTGCATATGGCATTGTCTGCTTCTTGTCACTTTTTTCTCACAGTGAAGTGGGAGGCAAGAGCTGTTTCAGCTGCCATTGATGAAAATCAAACTCCCAATGGCTGACGGCAGGCTGCTATTTCACACTCTGCCGTTTTTGTTTCAACAGAAATTTAGTTGCTTGTTTTTGCTGGCAGAGTTTGCTGCTGCACAGTGGAGAGGTGGCTACATGTAGTTAGAGGCACAGCAGTCTTCCCTCCCATTCACGTTCATCTCACAGTTAGGATGCTTCCAGTTCTGTAAATGGAAACACCTTCACATAGGCTGGGAAGCAACACCATGAATAGCATGGAGATCCTTAAAAACAATGCCAACAAACTTGAACACTGCTATCCACATACCTGTGTTCTGTGCTTTGGTAACATTTGATCTGTATTACAAACCAAATGATTTGTAATCAGTGATTCTGTATAAAAATCACATTGTTTTTACCACTTTGTGAGATATAGTTGTGGAGGATTCTTTTCTGGCTGTGCGTGCCTGCCTGTGTGTCTACAGTAGACCAGAAGACCGACTCCTCTGGTGACATGAACAATGCTTTGTGAGCCAGCAAGTCTTGGCTTAAGACTTATAAGTAGGCTGGTTGCTGGCTAGTAAACCACAAGCACCCACTTTCTCCACTTCCCCAGGACCAGGATTGTGAGTGCATGCTACCATGCCTGGTTTTTCATGTGGGTTCTTCGTGATTCACATTAAGGTCCTTATTAAACTGGAGTAGCATTTTATTAACTGAGCTCAGTCCCCAGCTCCTAGGAAAGCTCTTAATGCAATAAAATCTCTGCTCTATTTTCCAGTGAAAAACAGGTAGTTGCCAAAGAAAAAATGTCCTGGGAAAGTCGCCTTGGTCTTTTTCCCAGTTAGTTATTATTTTAATTATTTATACTATAAAACACCAAATACAGTTTCTTTTTAAATGTGTCACAAACTTTGAAAGTCTCTATTCTCCACAGGTAAGTGATCCAGGCACATAAGTCTTAATTCTTATAAGATCCAAGAAGGGCTAAGAAAATGTCTCCATAGGTAAGCTGCTGGAGGATGCCAGCTAGTATGGGATATGGAGACACAGAGAGAACTCAGGAGACCCTTCTCAACAAGCCAGAAGGCTAAGTCAAACAGCTGATGTTGCCCTCTGTCCTTCACATGTGTTCTGTGGCATGCAAACCTATACACACGTGAACACAAAACCATATATTCAGCAATTAAAAACAAACAACAAACAAACAACCCAAAATGCTGGAGCGTTGATGGCTCACAACTGTCGGTAACTCTGGTTCCAGGTGATCTTACACCCTCACACAGACATACATGCAGACAAAACACCAATGCACATAAAAATAAAAAGGAATTGTCAAAAAATTAAATGTTTAAAATATTAGTAATCATCTAAAAATAGTGTGTTCTGATACTTTGTGAATTAAATAAACTCTAGGACATCTTTAGAAGACAAGTTGTTTCCATTATGTTAAGGCAGTAAAAATTTAAACTCAGCCATATTTTAGGTAAGAAGATTTGAAATCTTTGTAGGCCAATACTACCCTCTGGTCTGAAAACATCTTAAGATAGAAATGTAGAGGTGTTTGATAAGTTGTCTTGCTCAGACATGAACGTAGAGGGCCAGGGCTTTCTATGATAGATATCTGACTTTTGTCACTACCTCATTTCTTCTTGGCTTCCAGCAAGCTTGAAGGTATTTAAATCTCTTTGCCCTCTTTGGTAATGTAGTAGCTTTTCCCACAGCTAAGAATTTATTTCCTGTGGAAGTGATGGCAATTTGTTTATGAACTGCCGGGAGCCTGGCAGAGCACAAAGCCACAGATGATGTGAGGTATAAAAGTAGCCCTCTGGGACCCTCGGAAAATGCAATCATTTGACTTCCAGCACCTTCCTGAAATGCTTGATTCTTGAAATTCATAGTGTGCTCTCCACTAGATTCTACCAAGGTAATGTGTGCATGTGTAATCATTCATGACTCCCATCACTTCTAACGGTCCTCCAGTTCAACAGTGCAGAGATTTCAAATGCCAAGTTACAGTTTTTAAAGAGTGAAGTTAGCTGGAATGTCTACTACCTCCTTAGAGAGAGATCATAACTTAAAGGACACATCTGTATCAGAATGTCCACCCCTGTCCTTTGCTCTCTCACCAATTGAATGGACTGAGCCCCAATAAGCTGCAGCTGTTTTCCTTGGGCCAATGACAGAATTTCATAAACTTATCACTTGACATGTGTCCTGAAAATGTGCAAGACACTTCATTAGCACAATCTCCTTTTATACCATCTATGATTGTCATTGAAGAGGCAATAGCTACTTTATAAAAAGGAAGGCTTGACTCAGCCCCCTTGGGAGCATTGTATCACTGCCATCAAAATCTTACTTACCTGAAATAAGACATTTCATCAAATCATGGTGTTTTCTGATAGCTGGAAATCATAATGATGAAATTATTATATTTGGTATTATTGTAGGCTCTGTGATAAACGAGACACTGTAAAACATACTTTTATCTTTGCTTCTAATTATAGAATTCTCTTGAATACTTAGCTCCGTGTAGTTCTTAGTGGTGAAGGGACAGAGGCACATCTCCACACAGTCACACTCAGCAGCCTGAGGAGTTCCCTTAGTGTTTTAGGGACCTTGACTCAGGTAAAACTAGGATTAGAAGATTGGATGCAGAGAAACCATTCAAGCCTACATGTGATGAAACAGAGTTGGTGTTTTATTACCAATAGAAAAGTACTCAAGACAAGAAAAGCACCCCTCAGTGTGTGCATGCTTCTCAAAGGTGTGTCACAGTTTATTGAAAGACATTTTAACATGATTCTAACCACAGGAAACCGTAAGGCATCCCTGAATATGTATATGGGATTCCTTAGGAGAGGATCAAAATTAACCATCTTAGCTTCACTATGCAAACTTTTGGTGGCTGTCAAGTTACCTCTCAAAAGGTTCCTAAGAAAAGAAAATGTTTTCCCTTTTTCTCTCTTGACAAGTGAAACCTTAGGGTAGCTGCTGAGGTGCCTTGGGTGGAGTCGAAATCCGATAAGGTGAAAACCTGGAGCCACTGGGGTTGCACAGGGTGAAATTCCTAGAGAATTGCAGGTCTTCAGCCAGGACAGACAAAAACCCTGGACAGTCAAATGGGCTGGAATTCTGTCTTCTCCTTTGGAAGAGACTTCCTGCAGAGTCCAATATGAGGAGCTCCTGGGCCTTCCCACATCCGTACACTATCCCTGCCTTCCTGCCTGGCTTCAGACTCAGCATACAATCAGGGCAGTTTTGTGCCATCCTAGTGCAAAGTCTCAGAGCCTGAAAAGCAATACAGCACAGCACGGTCCTTCAACTGGGGAGTAGCGATACGCAAGTGTATAAAACCCAGGTTTCAGTGCTGTGCTGGAAATATAAGGCCTGCAATGGGAGCAGAAGAATTGTCTGTCCTGGCTTCATGAAGGAGGCAGTCTCTGAATGATGAGTAAGCACTTGCAGAGCGTTTAGGGTCAGGTGTTTGATTCAGATGGTTCGCATGAACAGGAGCACAGACGCCTGAGCCAGTCTGAAGTTATGCAATCGTGTATGATCAGCATGGAGCTTACTAACAAGGGATGATGAGAGGCCTCACCTAGGCCCAGACCATGGTGTTGAAGGGCATGGGTAACCGTCAGCAGAACAGATATCACTTTCCGATCAATAGAGTGCTATTCTTAGAATCGAACTTGATCAGCTTTGGAGCCATAGCAAAGGCTTATGCAGCAGTTATTGAGAGTTAGTCAGGGACTATCCCAGGGCTAAGCTGTGTCAGAAGCCTAGCAAGAGCTGAGAGGATCCATGAATGAGGGAGAAGTGAAGGGAATACAGTCAAGAGATGCCAACAAGGCCATGCAGACCTAGAGAAGAGATGGACACGGGACTCTAATTTACCATAATTGGAATGAGTGTCTAGAGCATAGAGTAGTGTTATTCTTCAAGGTAAAGGAGAGAAAGCTGCGTGTTGATTGCCTTGTTTCAGTTTGGAATCTGAGGTCTGACTCCATGATGAAACCATGGAAGTGTTTAGAAAAATATATTCAGCCCTGTAGAGTTCTGGTTTTATGTCATAATTAATTTATTATGATTCTCCTTTATCAAAAACATTCCCTGTGCCAGGCTTTACTAATATGTGTGTGTGTGTGTGTGTGTGTGTGTGTGTGTGTGTGTATACACACATATATATATTATGTTGTTGGTTTTGTAGGTCTGTAAACACATACTCTTGAAGTCACAAGTATTTCAGATTTTGTTCACACGTTAGGATATTTACCAATAATGAAGTATCCCTGTCATGAGGCCCAAGTCTAAACACAAACTTCCCTTTTGTTTCATGTATACTTCATAGCGTGGCCTGGAGGTTACTTTTTTTGCTAACTTCATAGTATGTTTTCTGCAGCTACATTTTGACAACAGCCTCTCACATGTGGCTACATGTAGGATTTTCCACTCTGTGGTATCATGTTATTGCTCAAAATGTGTCCGGTTTTTGACTTGCAAATGTGAGATACTCAGTCCATATACTAAGATACACGTAAAATCTTTTTCTATTAGGCATTTTAAAAGAAGATGCACATAATCTTTATTAAAGAGATGTATAACAGTGATATGCATATTGTCTGTGTCTCTAAGATGTATGTGTATGTGAGTATAATGCCAAGGCAGGAAACGCGAAGACAAATATGGCGGCAGATACTTGGAGCTGAAGCCCCAGGTGGTTGTGAGTCACTCTATGTAGATAGGAGAACTAAACTTGCTATGCAAGAACAGCTACGTTATTAACTGCTCAGCTCTCTCTCTAGCCCGATGCATAAAGTCTTTCAGGAATCTAAGCAATGACGTTAAGAGCAAAATCTTGTTATACTTCCTTTATTTATTTTAAGTCAGTATTTTGTATCTCTTCATTGGTGCGTGCAGGTGATTGGGTGTGTGAATGCCACAACGAAAGCTGGAGGTCAGAGTATAACCTGCTGCAGTCAGCTCTCTCCCTCTACTATAGTGGTCCTGGGGCTGGAAGTCAGGTCAGCAAGCCTAGCAGCAAGCTTGCTTACCTACAAGTGATCTTGCTGGCTCAAATAAGCTACCCTTTAAAACTAAGACACATTGCTAGCAAATAAGGTTCAGAGAAGCTCAAAGATTTATACAAGCTTCTATATCTAATAGTGTTCACAGCTAACTAACATTTGAATCCACGAATGTTACTGAAGTAACAGTCAGTCACTGTCTTTTCCATTACTATTTTTAATATTTTCTCTCCTTCTCCTTCTTCTTCTTTTTTTTTTTTTTTTTTTTTTTGTTTGTTTGTTTGTTTTTGCTTTTTTGAGACAGGGTTTCTTTGTGTAGCCCTGGCTGTCCTGGAACTCACTCTGTAGACCAGGCTGGCCTCGAACTCAGAAATCCACCTGCCTCTGCCTCCCAAGTGCTGGGATTAAAGGCGTGCGCCACCACTGCCCCACCGCCGCCTTCTCCTCCTCCTCCTCCTCCTCCTCCTCCTCCTCCTCCTCCTCCTCCTCCTCCTCCTCCTCCTCCTCCTCCTTCTTTTTGTTTTTTTGGCAGGTTTCACTAAATAGGCTGGGTTGTGAAATCTATCACTGTGTTGACTAGACTGGCCTTAAACTCACAAATATCCTCTTGCCTGGGTGTAATGTCTTTATAGGTGCAGAAATAAAGCTTTTGCAATGTGTAAGTAGCCAAGACTGGGTTTGAAACTAAGAGAAACAAAATCTGTGCTGGAATATTGGTACGTTTAGGGTGTTTCAGGAAGATAATGAGACACAGATATGAATTTGAGTGAGACGCATACAGTATGACTGGGGAAGAGAGGCAATATTAGTATACTTTGGTTGCAAGAAACGCAACCCGACTGAGCAAAACAGAACGTTTATTAGTGAATATTTGGAGAAGTGTGTAGAATTTCACCTCCAGAGAAGAACTGACTACAGTTCTCCATCTGCCTGTCTCTATTTAGAAGTCCAAGAGGCTGAGAAAGAAGGCAGGGATTAGTGGTCTAGCCCTGTCCCCTCTTATGGCTTTCTGTTGTGCTATAATCCTTTAGCAGAAACAATAGTATCTGGGTTTCCCCTAGGCCTGTGGTCTTCTCTCCAGTCTGTTGGCCAGCCTAGCAGTATTATCCATGGATTCCATTTCATGGAGTCAGCTTTAAATCCAAGCAGAGAATGGTTGGTCACTCCTAAAATATTTATGCCATTATTACACCGGTGTATCATGCAGATAAGTCACTGTCGTAGGTTTGTAGCTGGATTGATAATTATCTTTCTCCTGTGGTAGCATACTGAGTTCCCTCTAGCACCATGTACTCTAGTCAGTAGGGATGAGGCCTCTAGTTAGGCACCAGTTGACTTCTTTGTGTTTGATAAGATCTTAAGTGTTGTTTGCAGCAATAGGACCTTGCTGTCGGTGTGTGGATAGCAACCAGTCACTTTCAAGCCAAGTTACGTATCTCAAGCAGATAGTTTCAGGATTTCTTTAATGACATGGTAAAATGCATTCATGTCCTAGACTTCAAAGGGAAGGAAGCTGACACTGTGCCTTTAACTCCTTGATTCTCCATCACGTACCTTCTCACTGCCAAATGCTGCCCTGAATATTCTTTAGCATCTAATGTGTTTGGTTGTATTTTGTTGTTGTGCAGTGCTGTATCCCTGTGGTTCATAATGACAGGAAAATAATTAAACTACAATGTGTAATTGTGGAGTGAATCAATCATTTTTGTATGATATGTTAACATGATATGTCTTGTCCTTATTTTGAATGTGAAATAAAATGGAACAAGATTTACCTACATTTAAGATCTGCGAGTGTTCTCATGTAGATAGAACAGTTGCAGTAACATCCACCAAAAGTGGATGTGAGCATCAAAGAGCTTCTTAAACGTTATCTGAGGCAGGTTAATCATGGAATTACCAAAGAACCTCTAACCTAGAATGCTTTTAAAGTAAAATAATGGAGCATTGTTCCAGTAATTCCTACACAGTGGTATCAGGCACCACAACATCAGAAAAGCTTATCTACGAATAAACAGAAAACAAATTGTTTTAAGCAGACTAAAATATGGCTTTGTTTTCTCTATTCATATTTTCAAAGAACTTTAAAAATGAAATGCAAAAATGCATACACTTAATGAAAAGTGCTTATTAGCAGTTTGGTATTTCAAATATTCCAGTTACAGCTACATTATTTGCTGTTTTCACAGTGGTGACTGCCCTCCTAGATTTTGTCAGTTACTCAATTGTAACTACAGATGACATAATAGCAATTAAGACAGCTATTTAGAGAGAAAATTATTCCCTGGTGTTAATTTATTTCTTGTATAAGGAAATTATATTTATGTGATATCAAAGTAAAGTTCTTCAGGTAATTGGAAGCATGCCCCTGGACTGGTACCTTCTGCATGTTCATTTTTAGAAAATAAATTCATGTATTCATGTACTTATAACTATTATTGGGAACTTGAGAAGCTGTTTCTCATGTTAAGGATGGTAGATTAAGGGTCAGATTGTTCCATCTGGTAGCACTTAACAAATAAATCCTCCATCAGCTCAGGAGCAGGTCTGAAACACCACATCAGGACAGATTCATGAATCCTTGGATGGCTCTCCCTTCTGCCCATGATGATTCGTCTGGAGGAAGAAAAGAGAAGGGGTAGATTGATGGCTAGGCTAATTCTTTCCCTAATCTCTTTGAGTCTGCTAAGAGTGCTGCTCACTCTGTTGTGGCATTTTCTGCTGTTGTCATGGACACTCATCCATTGAAAGCACACAGATGCTTCCTGATGATCCATCCTTGCAGGCTGCCTGGTGGGACTTGAGTCTGATCTCACTCTTTGATTAAACTACAAAGTATTCAGAAGAAATCCATTCTCCTTATCTCATTTAGAACTTGTTCTGTGATTCTAGTAAGGAACCAAATAACATGTAATTATTCTTTTCTTTTTTCAGAAAAGCCAAATATGTTTATGTAGCTTGGGTGCCTATGGATTGTTTATTTTAAATCAGACAGGTTTTTACTTTGGAAAATCACTTTTATAAGCTTGTTAATTATGTGAGATTGTTTAGAGATTATATCAATTAAAATCTCATTGTAAATTAGTAATTAGTGATATTCTTAGGAAAATATTTGCTGTATAGAGTGTATTCCTGTATAGAATATATACATTTGTGCGGGTGTTTATGTGTGCCTACGCTGTGGAGGCTAGAGCTGGAAGGTCTTTGTCAATCACTCTCGAACTTATCTTCTGAGACGGGGTCCTTTACTGACGTCAGAGTTCACCAATTGGCTAGACTGTCTGTCCTGCTAGAGAGCTCCAGGGGTCCAGCTGTCTCTGCCTTCCCTTTCCACAGTATCTAGGTTCTCAGAGGTGCTTGAGTCTGCCCTGCTTTTCCATGGGTTCCAGAGGTCTGAACTCAGGTCTTCCTGCTTGGATGGCCCACTTAGCCATCTCTCAAGCACCAGGAAATTCTTTCCTTACTAGTTAATGGCTCATGTCTCCTTTCTTTGCTCAACAATGAGGAACTAAAAGGCAGCATAGGTTTTTGGAAATCACTCAGTAATATGTAAATATCAGTTCTACTGCTGTGTGACCTTAGGCTAGACAGTCATCTCCCTGTGACTTAAGTATATGTCATCTCTGTTGGCATCTGCCTTTGTTGTACTAGGCTCATATGAAGGAGTACAGATTATATCGCACATGATCACTGAGCCAGGGACCAGTGATCTTTCTTGTGAGAATAATGAACTCAATCCTTGAAGATGCATTGAGACTCTTTCGAGGGCTAAGCCTGAAGCTTCCTATCTTTATCTTCTATATTTATTAGATATTACAGACACTAAACCAATACCTACTAGGGGATAACACTTTGCAGAATTCTGTATCATATTTTGGCTGGACTCTCTTGGTTTAACTTCTACTTTACGTTATTTTTCTCCACTCATTGCGTTTGCCACTCCTATCCCTAAAGATGGCTTTCTCAACCCTTTGTTAGCAGGAGGTAGCACTGAGTGATTTTGTGTTGAATACATCATAAGAACATGATTTTTATCAGGACACTGACCTGAGAAAATTAATACTGTGGAATATTCTCCGTTTACAAGTGAGTTAATTATTTTTCTGGTATGGCGGACTTGGCTCCAGTGAGTTCCAGTTTTGGCATATTGCCATGGCAAGAATCCAATCCTAACCCCCCCCTGCTTAGGTGAAGACACGTTTTAACTGTTAAAGTGCCACGGAGCTGAGAGTATGAGTGCTAGTTCTCTCTGGACTGGAGAGAAAAGCTGGGATGGCTTCCTGTACTTCACTTTGGAGTAGAAACTAAGGGATGGGAGCCTGAGTCACAGTTGTTGGATGTTTACTCCACGGCCCTTAGAACAGTTATTCTGTCTGTTTTCACCGTATGTGTTAGGTTTTAGATAAAGCACGATTAGGTTTTCATGAGTACCATGGTAAGATAATGCCATAATAACAACTGCTTCTAACTGTATTTGTGCCCTGTTAGCCACGAAGAAAGTTGCCCCCAGTCTTGGCATTGCTGATTAGTCGTTGCCAGTATTATCAGCTTTTGCTTTTTGTCAGGCTGAGGTTTAGAATACACTGACCATGGAGTGTCCAGTGTTCTGGTTAGAGCCTCATTTTGCGTTTGCATTTATACTGTCCCGTGGAAAGGCGAGGATATGTCACACAGCCTGACCATGTTGTTCTTGTGGAATTCCCCAACCCTACCTATTGATTATTCTTTGCGTCACTGTCACAAAACTCCTGACAAAATCAACCTGCAGGAGTAAAGATTTAACTCAGTTGACAGATTCAGAGAGTTCAGTCTGTGGCCACTTGGCTCAGTGTTTCTGAGTCTGATGTGACACAGAATCTATTAGGACAGTGGGGACATGTGGCAGAGGCTGTCTATGTCATGCATTGGACAGAATGCAGGCATCACAATTTCAGGGCTTCTCCCTGAGTGTTCCATCCAAGTAGACTCCCCCAAAGTTACAGAGTCTCGTAAATACTGTCACTAACTGACAACCAGCCTTGTATTACGGGAGACTTTGAGACAGGTCACAATTCATACCCAAACCATAATACCCTACAACAGATAAAACTGGAAAGCAACTTTTCTTACAAGTTAGTGATGAGGTACAGTTGACAGTAAAACACATGATACAGACCTTGAGATACTTGGAGGAAAGGGCATCGAATGGGTAATTACAGGCCAATAACTAATTGTGAGAAAAACAACAACAACAAAACAATCATAAATTCATTTGGTTTCTCACGGTGATGATTTAGTCTGTTTGGCTATTGTGGGACCTAGGGAAAATTACTCTATCTCCCCAAGCCATAATTAATTCCTTTATAAAGTGGAAATAAGAGTTGCTGCCTTTTCTGGCTGGAATTACAAGGATCAGAAATGGTCATGTGAAACCATTGCTGTATCCATCCAGCTTCCCGCAGGCTGCTACCTAGGATACTGCTTAACAAAGAATACATGTACCACAGCCCTCTGACCCCAGACGTCCAACATCCTATACATGCTAGCGCTATGGCATGTGGATTCCCACAAGATTCAAAATTCTAAGATGTGGGCTTACTGTGAAATGACTCTGAGTAATTGTGGGAAAGGAAGGAAAGATAGAGCCTATGCCAGTCTGTATGTGACAGCTTGTCTGTGAGAGTAAAGAGCAAGGGACCAGAATCTAAATCACTCACAAAGATGCTTCCGTCCTGTGTTCAACCCCAGAGATGGTGTGGATTGCACTGTTATTGTTAACTACTTCCAAACTGTTCAAGCTCTTGCAAGAAATTGCCAGGCCTCCACAGGAGTTATGGAGGTTGAACCGTATTTTGTATTCTGCAGGTGCTCAATTGTTGGCTGCAGTAAGTTTTGCAAACAGCAATCCTCGCAAAGGAAAAGGTAATATTCTGTTGGAATAAACAGGAAAGAAACTAAGTGCTCAGGGGAAAAATAAATAAATCCCATAAAGGTAGAAATAAATATGAAGGCTAACATCAGTACATTTTTAATATAGTTTGAAGAGAAACCGGCATATTAGGTGACTATGGGTTGTTTTCTGGTCAGAAGATGAATAACAAGATGATCTCTGCAGGAAAAGGTTCGATGTAACATGACTTCCTCCCTGAGAGATTTTGCCTCATTTCTGGGACTTCAAGTCCACAAATAATTTCTGTCCATTCCTCCATTTGGATTGCTAGAAGCTCCTGCAGGGCAAAGCCTGTTGGGTAATTTATGGCGTGCTCTGTACCTAGCCTGATATCAAGCTCAGAGAATACACATTTCATATATATTTTAATTAAATCAACTCTTCCAAAAAGCAATTCCTCATGAAACTGCCCCATCCTTTAAAACTGTACCTAATTGCGGTCTTTCCCCCACTCGGCTGGAATCCGTTTCAGCCCTTCGCTTTTCCCCCATCTGCCCATGTCCTCAGTTATCCAGTTACTTATTAATTCCTGCAGATTCTTCCTGGACCAGGCTTTTGTATAGATTCCTTCTTTAGGGATTTTTGTTCCCATCATTCTGGCTCAGATCCTTCATTCATCTTCAAACAGTAACCTTTTTAGTGCTCTGCAAGTCCTGGGTTTTTATTCATAAGTCCAGTCCAGCCTGCATGTTTAAGCTGTCATTTGTCCTAAAACACTGCTCCCATTTGCTGTGAGTACACCTCCCACCTTTCCACAAACTTCCCATGTGGGGGTGTATCGCGCACTGTTTGGCTGTGTGAGTTCTGTACAGTAAGCAGTGGCTGGCTTTGCACTTCCTGGGACGCACCCTTGTGCCATTACTTATGCTCCATGATTCTGAGAGTGAAAGGAACTGCCTTCAGAATCTCACACCATAAGGGGCAACACTTCGCCAACACGCTTCTTTAAGCTGTCACACTGCTACCCACAGTATCCTTGCTTTATACGAAACACTTTGGTAGACAGCATGAACGAGAGAGCAGACTGGGAGAAGGGAATGATTAAAAACAAGAAATCTAATAAAATGTTCTACCTTTAGGCAGGCAACTAAATAAAACCTCACAGAGTTTCACTTTGTTTAACATCTGTAATTGCTTAGAAGAAGAAGAACAAAAAAACATTTTTTATGAATTTTGTGGCTAAGAGCACTTGTGGCTCATGCAGAGGGCTAGAATTTGGTTCTCTGTACCCAGAGGAGGCAATTCACCACTGTCTGTTATTTTCATCTTCCAGGGATCCACCATCCTCCACAGGTACTTGCATGCATGTATATGTGTGCGCGTGAACGTGTGCGCGCGCACACACATACACACAAATACACACACAAACTAAATCTTTGTTTAAAAGAAACTTGCATCTATCCATTAGCACAGTCATTTCTTCAGCATAGCTTGCATCCTACTTTTAATGCTTGGTGCACATCATTAGATAAAACTTTTGCGTTTTAGTATAAAAAGTCAGATACATTCTTTCGCTGTTACTCTTGAATTCATGTGTGATTTAGGGAATAAAGCAAATGGCTATACTAATTACAATTATTTCATGAGTACTTCCAAAACTGATGGAGACACAAAGCACACTGTGTTCATTTTTTTTATTGACTTTCACTGCAGACACTTTTGCTGAGATTGCTAAATGACTATTGTCTGTTCCTTGTGGGGGAAAAAAGGTAAAAAGAATATGTACCTAAAGCAAACAGAAAGGAGAGATCTGTCCTGATGCAGATGTTATTTCTCCCCCTACCAGTTCATTCTTTAGTTGTGTTTTGTTTTGCAAATAGACAAAAGAACCGGCTGGGCTCAGTAAGGTTTTGTATTGTGCCCAAGGTTGGGGGCAAGACTTTGAAAGGGATCAGTGAGTCAGATGTAATATGGGCAGTTGGAACCACCAACTCTCTGATTTGCTGATGGTCAGTATTCCAATTAGAAAGAGCTGCACAGGCGTTTCCGTCCGCTCCAAAGAACTTTATCCCTGTTTTCATCCTGGCATACCTATTGTGACTTTGTTCCCCAAGCAGGAGGAAGTATGAGACATAGAAATTCGATGGCATGTTTTCATTAAAGAGCAGAGCAGATCCTCACAAAGACACTGAAGAACCAATCAGAGCTGTGTTTTTCTTTCAAGTATTTTTTATTTTTTTTAATGTCTTGCTCATTCCCTTTAATGGAATGATTTGGGTAACTTAGGAGACAAAGTAGCATAAAATGAGAAGGCTTATGTACAAAGTATGTTTTCTATTTTAAACATGAAATCCAGTGGGCCAAGCAATTTCTGCTACTCCAAAATCAAACTGAAGTATAAACACACACACACACACACACACACACACACACACACACACACAGAGTCACTGCTGGTAAAAACCCTCTGGTAATTTATTCTCTGAAGGCAGTGGCTGGGGGTAGGAGGGGATTAGGGAAGGAATGTTCACAGACTGTATTTCCCTTTAGCTTTCTGCAAAGCTGTAGGTTTAGACTAAGTCGCCCATTTGTATTTCAAATCAAGGTACAATCTCCTTTTCAACCTAGCTGGTAATACTTTCTGACAAGCTAATTATATTTGCTGCTTTCTCTGTGAGAGATGTTTTCCTGCAAACTGCCATCCCATTAACATTTTAGAAACTAACTATTTTTGTGGAAATTTTCATACTTTCGGCGCAATACTTTTATGTTGCAAAATGTCAATATTAGCTTTTACATTTCTAGGACTAATTGTAGTGATGTGTATCATAAAGCCTTTAAGCCTCTAATTGCCAGGAAGTAGATCTTCTCTCTGATTTGTGCAATTTACTGAAGAAATGCACATGGCAGCCCAAGATGGTTAAATGCGAGTCATGTTCATGTTACTGTGTCAGACATGAAAGCAATATGAATGCCTAGTGCATGGGTGTAGGGAAAAAAATTCATAAAAAGGAGAGGCAGCCAAGGATCTCAATACGTTCTAGTTCAGAGGTTTTTAGTTTTATAATCTAATTTATTCTGAGTGGAGTTAACCTATATTTACCTGCTCTGTACGTGTGTTTAAGAATAATAAAGTGTTAGATCCCTTTTTTTTTTCCTTCTAAAATATCTACTTTGAGTTTGGTGATAGTTTTTAAGTCAAACAAAAAAGCCCTTGAGTATGAGTGAATTCTTTAAATGAGGGGCCTGTGACAACACGAAGGAACCTTGAAAGTCTGAAAATGAAAAGGAACCTCGTTCATTTTGTAAAAATTAACAAAATATTAAGGGATTCAAAACTGCCTAGAACAACAGGCTGCCTACTCAGCCAAGTTGCTTGCTGTGGTGTCTAAACTGTAACCCAGGAAAAAATTGTCAACGAATAGTGTGTGAGAGTGTGTGTGTGTGTGTGTGTGTGCAAAAGAAATGGTTAAAGCAAATGACTTTGAACCTGAGAAAAAGAATACTACTTATTAAAATCATAATTTGTAGTAGAATGTATATAGATATGTGAATATATGATTGGTAGGTAAGTAGGTAGGTAGGTGATAGATGGATGGATGGATGGATGGATGAATAGATGGACAGACAGATAGAGTCATTATAAGAAAACTTAACAGAAAGAACAGTTCCAATATAACAAATAATAAGAAGCCGGGCAGGCTGGCCTTTAATCCCAGCACTTGAGAGGCAGAGACTGGCGGATTTCTGAGTTCGAGGCCAGCCAGGTCTACACAGTGAGTTCCAGGACAGCCAGGGCTGTACAGAGAAACCCTGTCTCAAAAAAACAAAAAAAAAACAAAAGCAGAAAACAAACAAACAAAAACAAATAATAAGTTCATACACTGAATTCATATAGGATTAGAATTTCATTTTTTATTTTCTTCTTTCTTTCCTTCCTTTCTTTAGTTTTCTGGGATCCCCTCCCACACCCACACCCACCTCCACCCCACCCCCCATGTAACACAGGCTATCTTCAAACTCAAAGTAATCATTTTGCTTTTGCCTCTGAGCATAAGCCAGGTCATGGAGATAATTAGACCCTCTTGGAAGAAAATCCTGTGTAACAATGACTTTACAGCCTACTCAGTTGTGGCTCAAACCTGACATACTGTCTGTGAAAATGGTGTTTTCTCCCACCGCATCCCCAATGTCTTTGATAACTTGCAGGGTCCATAATTTATCATTCCTGAACCGCATGTGTCCATCATATGAACTTCACTGACACTATAAGTTGTGCCTGGAAGTGTCTCCAGGCATGGTTGCATTTCACACCTGCTTTGTATTCCTTACTAAGTAGAACTGACGCATCCTTTTAGAGGAACATATTCTAAAAGGTTTAAAATTCCCCTCTTGCCTTAACATGATCTTTTAAAAGATGTGAGACAAAATGTGGAATGTGAAGTAAACGTAGCATCATTTAATCTTCAAGGAAATAGACTCATTATGACACTTCCATGTTGAAATGACAGAAATGTATTTCGTGCACAAAAGGTGACCGATCTGATCTATTCTAGGAGCATTTGAGTTTCAAGCAGAACTAGGATTTCTATTGCTTATGTGATGACATATGAAATATAGCAAAAGAAAGCAGTCCCGTTGTAAATGACAACTCATTAGCATGTGCATAATTTAAAAATCAATTGCATGGAAGACCAACAGTTGAATAACTACCATCTTTATCTCTGCAGCTATTGTTGCCCTTCGGTTTACAATTTCTGGGAATGTTCTATTTGGATTTAACTTTGGGAATTTGTCTTTTAAAAATCAAAAAATATCTATTTAAAATAATTTTACTCCTGTAAGTTTTCTTAAATGCTTGTTGGAGAACGTTATATGTGAGGTGGTGTGCTTCTGTGTGTGGGGGTGTGTGTGTGCAGTGTGCACATGCTCTAGTGCTGGCATTTGTTGTGAAGGCAAGAGTTCAATCTCAAGTTTCATGCCCCAGAAGCCATCTTCCTTGCATTTTGAGACAGCCTCGCTCATTGGAACATGAGGCTCACCAAAAAGGCTAAGTTGGTTAGCCCAGGATTTCCTGGAAATCCTCTTGTCTTTGTATCCCATAAGCACTGACATTATGGTGACGTTAGACACACTCCCCAGCTTTTCACATGGGTGGAAGTGATCAAGGCATGTATAGTGAGCACTCTACTGACTGACCTCCCTCTTCGGCCTTATTTTTTGTCCCAGAGTAGCCACTGTGTTCTTTATAGGACCTGAACAACTGCAATAAAACAAACAAAATTTAAGCTCAACTTTCAGTGGCACTTTTGGCTTAGGAACTTGTTAAAACATAGACTTCCAGACAGTGAGTGTGTATATTTATGTGTGTTTAGTGTTATGCATAGGATCAGCAAAATTAGGATCAACTGAGATGCCCTCTGATTATGTGTAAAGCAATGAAAATCCAAAGGTATGACTTGCTTTCTATTTATTATCATTCTCTTTCTCTTTCTCTCTCTCTCTCTCTCTCTCTCTCTCTCTTTCTCTCTCTCTCTCTCTGTCTCTCTCTGTGTGTGTGTGTGTGTGTGTGTGTGTGTGTGTGTGAAGGTTCTTGTGTGACGTTCAGAAGATAACTTTTAGGAGTTAATGCTCTGCTTCCGCTCTATCGGTCCTACAGATCAAGCTTAGGTCTTCTAGCTTGATGGTAAGCACCGTTCCTGCTGAAGATCTTGTAGCCTAGACTTACTTTCTTAAAGCATACTATTTTTTTAAAGTTTTTCCCCAGCGGGTATAAAATGGCAAAACTCTCAATACTGATGCAAGTTTTTCCTTTGATTTCTCCTGTGGTATCAGGGTTTGAATCCAGGACTCCTGGATATATGCAAGTACTGCCAAGTTATGGCTCCAGCTCTCTCTGTACTTTTTCACTTTGGAGACACTGCCTCACTAAGTTGCCCAGGACAGCCTTGAACTCACTCCTTACCCCAGGGAAACCTTGAGCTTGTAATGCTTGTGTCTAAGTCTTTCAAACAACTGAGTGGCAGGCCTGTGCCATCAGCCTTGATACAACTTCTAACTTACGAAAATTAACTTACTTGAGGGTGTGGTTTACTTGAGAATAAAGTGATAATGGCTTATTGAAGATTACTTGTAAAATACATGAGATTAGAGTTGGCCTTTATTCAAACAGAGCTTTTTAAAAGTATCTTTTAGCATTGATTAATAATTCATCTCATTAGATAGTGGAGTTACTTTTTACTGTAATCCAAATTACAGTGCATATTTAGTGTCCCTGTTGGCTGGACTATAATTTATACAAGGCGTGATTGTTATATAATGAATCTTATCTTTCTCTGTGACTTGTGAAATCAATCTCATGTCTTCATAATCACATCTTGCATATTATATTGTGTATTTTTGAATAATTCCTGGGTTTAAAAAGTACCACTAATTATGTTCCTCATATTAATAGTTCAAACACACAGGACATGGAGAGGAACAATGCTAAGCTGTAAACTACAGTTGCATTGGAACATTATCTCTCAATCCTTCTGTCAGGGGAGTATGCTGTACACTGACATGCACAGGCACACACACACACACACACACACACACACACACACAAATACACAATCAGAGCTGTAGTTTTCACCTCTGTTGATATTTTTCCTTTTAGTCTAATGGATATCAGCCTACCTACCGGAAGTTTGCTTTTCTAAGTAAGAGACTAAAAGTCCGTAAAACCTCATCCCCATAAAGATAATGTCTTTAAAACACTTCTAAACAAATTTTCCCAAGGGGGAAATACTTTCCCAGTCCCCATCCTTCACAAAAGCACAGAATAGAGAACAAGGGAGAGGGTCCAGCACTTCTCTTTGTATCAGGACATCATGAATGGCCCGACCTGCCTCCTTATGCCTATCTGGCTGAAGTTACCCTTAACTTGTCCCCTGCTGAGATCACATCTAACGCCACCCAATATGCCTTCCCATCTTCAGTGATCTCCCTCTTTAAATACTTTCAAACACTTTTGTTAAACTTTCTTAATTATTAAAGATCTTCCAACTCTCAAGTAAAACTCCTGATAAGTGGCAACCTTGGCAGATAAATATTTATTTGGTTATTTTTCACTGAGTGGGAAGTTTATCATGTTTACTTTGGTAGCAAGATGCAGTAAATGCTGCCCTCTAGACTCCCTATCCCCACACAGTCTTGGGCACATGCCACTTTCAATATGAATGTGTAACACATTTACCTATGTGCAAAGGTAGGAAAATTATGTGAATATACACATATACCTGAAAGAACAGAAATATATGTCCTGATGACATGCCATATCACAAACATTCTCATCCCAGCTCCTGGCTCAGAAACAGGACTGATGGGAGTGGTCTTTGGTGATGTCATTTGTTAAATGCTTCACTTTGCACAAAAATGGATAAGTCCACAAATATGGGACAGTGAGGGTGGTAACTTTTGCCATCTGTTTCCTTATATTGAGCCTTATACACATACCATGGGGGCAGAGTGACAAATAACAATGAGCCACTGGGCTCACCTGCACTTATCTAAAGCAGCTTGGTACTTGTATCAGTGAGCACCAACCCAGCATCAGACCATTGTTGTTGGCTTTATAAGGTACCAGGAGGGACTGCTGCAGTGTAGGGTGCTCAGAAACCAGTCAAAGCCTGAGTCAACCACAATATCATGAGTAAATGCTGCTGCCATCACTCATTTCCACCCAAACTAGCTAAGAAGTCTTTGACTTTATCCTCTGGTTGAACTAGAGGCTCAACTCTATCTTGGTAGATAGCCACATCACTAAAGGGAACAAAGGAAAGAAATGGAGGCTGGGAAACAGTGATCTTTACTGTGCAGCCATGGGAGATGAGAATGAACCAAGGACCCTCTTACACAGCTAATTTCATCCGCTGCTTGGTTTCCCCAGAGCCTTGCCTTCTGCCCTGTTCTTTTCTCTCCACTGGGCAGTTGGATGTATAGTAGTCCAGATCTTACTGTAATGGACAATATATGGCCCTAAATGTTCAGGATTCATCTTCTTACTTGAAAGGGTGGCTTGTCAAATCTGAGAGCTGGCTAAAATCGTCGAGGCTGAAGATGTGTAGCAGGAAGGTCTTCAGATAAATTCAAAGGGCCAGAAGGAGATAGACAGACCACCAAAGTGCTCAGGAGTCAGGCTTACCTGGAGAGTTTCAGGCACCATGCTTATTTGCCGACTGTCCTCTGGGCTCCAGGTGCTCTGTGATGGGGGGTTTCGGGTGCATTGTGCTGAGAGTTTTGTACTCATCATTCACACTGGCCTTGTACCAACCCAAGCTTAGCCTCCACCCCATTCTTTGCATTCTGATTTCATGACAGCTTCTCTACCCTGCCTCCTGTCACTTCACATTCTTCAACAACCTGTGGAGGCTGAATTTTCCATTGCCCCTGCTGGCTTTCTATCTAGCTGACAATTCATACCGCACCATTATATCTGGTCCACAGATACTCTTTTAATTTGTTTTGTTTTCCAGTTTGAGTAGCCACTGCAGCTACCTCCTCCTCCTCCTCCTCCTCCCTCTTTTCCTTTTCTACTTAAAAAAAGAAAAGAAAAAGAACCTCTTTGTGCTCTTTTGCTTCTTCATTCTGTTTTTGCACTCATTTATTCACATTTGTCACTCCCTTTATTACATGCTTCTAGAAGTTAATAATTGGATGTTGGTTTGGAAAAAGATTTAGAGCCAAAGAGGGGGCTTATCAGGTAAAAGTTCTTGGTGTTCAGATCACACAATCTGAGTAAGACCTCGTGCACCACATCCCAGAGTGGCAAGAAAAAACTACTTTCTGAATAGCATCTTCTGGCCCTCCTAAGTGTGGTGGCACACATGTGCATGCATGCACACACGAGTACACACACTCTCATTTACCTCAAACTTTATAAGTATGTTGTTCTCTAATGTTAACACTGCAGAGGTTTTCAGGCAAGAGAATACAATTCAAGTGAGTTGGCTTACTGAATCCAGTCATAGGGACTGGGTAAGGACATTATTCTAGCTAACTTCATTTACTGTAGCTAATACATATCGATTGGGCAATGTTACATTGGAAGCAGATTGCCTGTGTGGGGGATGCTTGCCTTGACATCATCTTAGTTAATGCAATGAAACTCCCAGAGTTTCATTTGTTAATGCAATGAAACTCCCAGAGTATACACATTTGTTTAAGTATATTGTATTAAATGTGGAATCATCTTATCACCGTAAAACTTAAAGATACTTGAGTTATTGATTCACGCTCACTGCCAGGGCAGTATGCGGGGTAGACTGGGACTACTCTAGCAGCAGAGAACCTTTGAGACACCCAGATTCAACACATGGTGCAGCGTGGTAGGGTTGGAGATGGCTGTAATGCTAGCAGGCAGTAGTGTTCTACCTGGACATCAAAACACCTTTGGGGCTCGCATGTCAGATATTTACATTATGATTCATAACAGTATCAAAATTACAGTTATGAAATAACAACGAAATAATTTCATGGTAAGGATCACCACCACATGAGGAACTGTATTAAAGGGTCACAGCATTAGGGAGATTGAAAACCACTGCTATAGGTCATGACACATAATCCCATCCACACGAATGTAAAGCATGAGAATGGCATATCTCCAAGAGAAGTGTCACCCAGCAATGAGGGGAGGACGTGCAATCCCAGTAGAAGCACTAGACTTTTGAAGTAGCAGCTTTTGAAACTGTAAATGAACACATGCCGGTTCTTCTTCTGTGTTTCTCTCTCTCTCTCTCTCTCTCTCTCTCTATATATATATATATATATATATATATATATATGTGTGTGTGTGTGTGTGTGTGTGTGTCTCTCTTCCCCTCTCTCTCCCTCTCTTTCTCTCTCTCTCTCCCCCCACACAGAAGCAATGACATAAATCTGTTATAGGATACCATATTGAAAGTTAATAAACATTTTATAGTTTCTAAATATATTTAATATAACTGGTATTGCAAAGAACATGACTCAACGTAAGCATTTGTATATGTATATTAAATCATACCATTTGAAATAAGCTTTTATGATGATGATAGTAATATAGTAAACATTTGATTCCAGTTCTTACTGTATACTAGAGATGACAAGCCAATAGTTTCCTTGTGTCTGAGTTATACTAGAATAGCTTGAGCTGGCTGTTATCTGTTGGGACAATGCATTCTGGTCACACCGACACTTCCTGGAACTTATGCAATAAATCCTTAGAGACCTAGAAGGAGGGAAACACAGATGATCACAAAAATATACTATGCGGCTGTACTTTTCTAGGCTAGTTGATGTTTCTTAGGTAATAATTATTAATGCATTAATAAATTTATATTCAGATTTTGATGTTTTATTTAAGCTTGTCTTTTTTTATTACTTAAGTTCATTTAACAGTTTAGGAGTTTTATAGAATTGCTTTGAATAACCTCACTGCCTTGATGAAGTAAAGGGCAGTGTTTCCAATCTTCTTGTGGAATTTATTTACTAAATGCGTAATATATATCATTTTGATAATGGTCAGAAAGCAGAGGCAACTCTAAGTGTAACAGCCCTTCAGTAACTTTTGTTAAATGTTTATAATTGGCTCTGCAAAATCCAACTTACCAAAGTCCTTCTAACACCTGCTGCTGAGCCTGTGTATATATTATTTTTGGCAGATTAGTAGTAGAAATCGGGAATTTGACTTCCAAAATGAGTTTTATACCATGGCAAATTTTGAAGGGCTGTATTGTAGAACTGGTGGTTCTTCATGTATAGTCATATTTTTTCCTCTTACAAGCAGGTAAAGAAATACACATTGTTTTCTAACTTCACTCTCTGGGATGCAATGACTTTTCTCAGTGGCGTTTGCTTCTGGCCGATCTGATGTCCTTTTGCAGAGTTTCCTAACGAGCAATTTGTTCTTTGTGTCTCATTATTTTATCCACATTCCATGAAATACATAATAATTTCTTGCTCCTTGTTGTACCTTGTGAGTGCTGCACACTAGGCACACATTCACTCTGAACTGTGTCCTTGTCACATGTTGAGGCCACACTGTTGAAACTGATTGAGACTTAGGCATGGTTTGGTTTGGTTGGGTTTCCCTTGTGTGTTTTCTTCTTGCAGTCCCACTTCAAGACAGTAATGTTTATGCTGGACATTCTTCTTTTGTTTCTTTAAATTTCAATAAAAATGTATTATAAAAATTAAAAATTTTTCTCAACCTAAGTAGCGTGAAATATGGAGTTGGAGGAATTGCTTCAAGTTTCAGAGGCTGAGACTCAAACGCTCTCAGCATGGTTTAATTAGAGGAAGTAATATTTTAATGTAATTTCTTAATAGGCACATAGAGGAGAAGGTGAGGGAAGAAGGAAGGAGACAGAGAAGAGACTAGAGACACCTAGCTGAGCACTGAAAGCTTTACCTATGTGTAGCTTGGTTCTGTCCCAAGAGGAGCTTCATCTGATTTCATGGCGTGAGGAAGCCTGGAGAAAGAACATCAGTGAAGCCAAGAGTGGTGCTGAGCATCTATCCTTTGAGCCACTAAGGTGCACAGAAAGGAAAAGGCAGTAATTCTGATGCATTTCTGGTGTTTGACACGTAAGAGTGTATGCATAGCATCATTGAGCTATCAGAAACCTACCTTTCATATTTCAACCTCACAATTACTTCTGTAGCATCTGTGCTTCAGTTTTGATTTTTTCAGCTTCCTTCTCTAGAACACAATGGGTCTCCACTCACTTCTTGCACACTTTTTGACTTGTTTATAGATGGAATTTAATATTTAAATGCCTTGTCTTAGCTGAGAAAAGAAAAATTAAGCTTTTTCTAACAGATTTTGTGACAGTTTAGGACATCCCAATAATTTTCTAATATTTTCTTTTGGTAGAGAAGTATCAGGATGTTTAGAAATTGTTAACTCTTTGAATTCTTTGTGCTCTACCTACCATAGGCTTGGTTCTGATTTATTTCATTCTTATGATGTGGTGGGCTAGCATGGATTACAGCAATAGTCCTATAAGTTTGCTGACCTCTGTCACCTCCACAGATTTCTCATCCTTGCACAGTTACATGTGTGTGCTGTGACTCTGGCCACTCCTCCCAGGATGGACGCTGGATCCCTCATTCCTGGTTTGACTGTGTCGTACCTCTATCTGACATGTTTTTTCATAACTATACCAGCAGAGGAATAGGGCAGCAACATCTAAATGACCCTGCTGGAAAGAGATATGTGTCATGCCAACTCAAGAGAGGCATTTGTTATCATTCTGGATGTCCACAAGGGTGGGGTGCCATGGAAACCCTTGAGCATTATTGCAGCAGGGTGGAGAAACATGTCACCCACCCTACCTGGAACACCAAACGTGGGCACCAGAATCTGCCTTGAATGTTTTGCTGTTAATTCTGTATATCTGTGTGGCTGTGTGTACATGAGAGTAGTGCCGTAGTGCCTGCAGAGGCCAGAGGGGGCATTTTGTCTCCTGGAGCTGGAGGTAAACAGCAGTGCTGAGCCACCCAAGGTGGGCGTGGCATGTTCTTGACCACATGAGCTGTGTCTCCAGGTCCTCAGTGTATACTCAATGCATGTCTGTTATTGGAGGCAGGCAACAGAAATGGCTTCTATTATATCTCTGCTGAACAGCACTGCCTTTCCCCCACTGCTCAGCAAGGAGCACTTTGTACTGAGAGAACAACTCGAAAGTTGCTCATTTTTAAAATTTTAATTGAACTTTTTATGGTAATGATTGTGTGCATGTATGTGTCTACATGCACATGCATATTGTGTGTGAGACAGGTGTGTGGAGGTCAGAAGTTGGTTTTCTCCTTCCTATAGAGGCTTTTGCACTTAAACTCAGATGGCCAGGCCTGGTAGCAAGAGCCTGGATCATGTACAAGCCCCATATGATCTCTAGGTGGTAGGGAAGGTCTGTATCCCAGGCTGTAAATGTCCTAAGGAGAACAGTGTATACTTGCTCTATCAACTCCACCATCTCCATGGCTCTTGGAAAGCTCTCTGCAATAGCAACCACTTACATTTTCTATAGATGGTACTACGATTTCTTAGTTGGTTCAGACCACAGTTGCCTTTTGATCAAATCACCTCTACCCTCTCATGGTATAGAGGGAGGTAAATGAACAGTATGGGACAAAGATATTCTTCACTAGTCTTGCTTTCTGAGCAAACCAGAGCCTTGGATGAATTTCTTGGCCTCCCGTGGGAGGCTGACAAGTTAGAGCATTGACTGACACTGTTGAATGTTCAGCATGACTAAACACAGCATGTGCGAACCCTAGGATGGGTTATCAGCATATCACTGCCTCTCCGACATTTCAAGCTTCACTCAAGCCGGGTTCCTAGCTTTTTGATAAAGCTGTGTATTGTGCAGCAGTATTACTTGATAAGTGAAGTTTAATGGCTTTACTCATTAGAATCCTGTCCCCAGAGAATAAGACACTGGCAAGGCAATAGAATAATGATCTCAAATTGGTTTTCAGCTGCCCTTAGACAGCCTAGAAACATTAACCATTTTATTATAAAAGAGCTGAATTTATATTTTAATGCTTCTTTATGGCCGTCTCCTAAACCTTCTTGCGATTGAGACGTTTTATTTCCTACCTTCTGTGTCCATGCACATGGGTGCATATGTACATATTTGTAGATTTGCATGTGGAGAACAGAGGTCCATGTCAAGCATCTTCCTCTATTCTATTCCTCTCCACTCTATTTTTAAAGCCAGGTTGACCCTCTGATCCTGCTGTTCACTACTGACTAGACAAAGTGGCCACTGAGCTCGAGGATTTTGCTGCTGTCTCTCAAGCACCAGGGTTATAGGCTCTTGCTGTGACAGCTGACCTTTACGAATCCTTTTAAGGATTCAAATTCACATCGTGATGCTTGCAAAATAATCGCTTTACTGACTGAGCCTTCTTTCCAACCCACTCAACTGTGTTTTACAGAAGACCTATGTGGACCAATTGCATGGCATGTCTTCCCTAGAAAATCTCGCGCTGCAGAACTTGCTGGTAGAGGTTTCAGCTCTCAGTTTCCCTACCAACTCCTTCAAAAAACCCTGATCACTACTTTAGCATCAATGTGTTTCTGTTAATATTTCAACTTAATTTACTTTGCGTTTAATTGTGCTCCAGAGTCTTATATGAGCACATATAATCCACTCTTTTGTTCTGAAGCAAGATGTGTATGAGTTTCATCATCTGATTGTTTCAGCTTTTGGAATAATTAATTTGGCTCATTTTGATTCCTTTTCCCTTGCATTTTCCCTCTCGTCATTTGGTTTTATTCCTTCCTTCCTATTGTATTTTATGATTAGCAATTAGTCCCATTAAAATCCCTTGTGCGTAAAAGTTTGCTCATTAATTCTAACTTCACATAAATTCATAAGAAAATAGGAAACTAACTGGTTGTACTTCGTGGAAAGATAGGGGCTTGAGATTCCCTGAAACTGATATCCATCGGAGTGCCCGTGTTACCCTGGAAGACTCCCCACTTCTAATAGTGGCTTGGATGGTATTCACTGGAGATTTATGAGGAGAGTTTTTCACTTGGAAATGTAACTAAGTTGCCTGGCATTGGGAGCACCTGAATGAACTTAATTGAAACCTGCTAGGGCCTGTAAAAAAAACATTACACAGAGAGAGCACACAGTTTTGAAGCAAAAATCCAGCTTTCAGAAAAGGATCTGGTTGACTTGGGATACTTAGGTGGTGTTAGGTTTTAAATCCCAAGGAGAAATTGTTAAGCCTAGTAGAAGGATAGCCGTGAGTGCTTGAAGTATGCTTCTCTCGGTGTTCTGAAGCCCTCAGGGAAAAGCCTTTGAAAACCATAAGGAATACTGGCATTAAGTTTGGTGAGGAAAAAGAAAGACCATAGAATTGAATAAACTCATCTCTTGTGGCCTATGACAGGACAGGACTTCCTGGTATTTGAAGAAAAAGATAAACATTGCACTGTCCTTCACCCACACCAACTTTGTTGCTGAGGTTTTCCTCGGTGTCAATGAATAACTTGATATTTCAGTCATAAAAAGGGTATCTCATGAACATAGCCTCCAAGTGCCATGTGAGAAGATTTGCATGTACTAAGTGTATTAAATATTATTTAATGCACTTCATAAGCTGTATGTTTTGTTTTTCTTTGCATGGTTTTACATTTAAAGAAAATATACTGAGCTTTTCCAGCGAATGATCCTTGGTCATTCCTAAAGTGTCTCCTAACTTACCGTAATATGCATGCATCAATGCAGGCAACTGATAGACTCTGCAAGGGCTACTGTCCCGTAAGAAAGAAAAAAACATTTCTCAAGCTAACCTTTTGGGGTGTCTGAGTGTGGCAAGAGCAAGCTGAAACGGACATCATACTTATGAGGAGACCTGCCTCTTGGAAAGCATGCTGCCTTGTTTTGCAAGCTATGTATTCAAACACTGCAAGATGGAGAGGTGACAGCTCCACCCACTTTCTCTCCTCATGTCTCCACTCACAGATACACAGTTCATTAATACACAGTGCTCCCCGCCTGTGCAGGGAAGTTCAGTACATTCCTGGCTTTGTCTGAGCACTTCTGTGAAATTAACACTTTAAGATAATGTGTGAAGGAGCTGTCAGAAAATGTTTTCAAGTCAAATAATTTGACTATTCCTAAAATAATAGAATTTCAAGCTTATTTCATTTGTCTGACGAAATATTATAGCCTTCACTGAGAATCTGTGTCTTGCTTTCTTGATAGACCTTCCAAAATGGCGATTAAAGTAGAAAAAAACTAGCGAGCATTTTAAAAACTTATTTAAGCATGAAAATATTTAGGAATATTTTCTATAATTGCTTCTAAATATAGTGTGATGTTTTGCTTGAATGAAAGCTGTAAACTACATGTGAATATTAGCACATCTGTATTTGCATTTATGTAGGATGGCTAACTGCTAATATATTTAATAGGCATAATCTGTGTTTTCCTGTTAATATTTTATATGGCTATTATGGCTTTATGAGTAACATTAATGTAAGGTTCTGCTTGAAGGGACAAAATGTACTTTAAAATAATGACTTCCCCAATGTTTACTTTTATATAACTCAGGTTAGCAGAATTCTATGTAGTCTCCATTTTATGTATGAAACTACACAGGAGTCTAGTTACACCTTCTTGCTTGGTTTTCTGATGTGTGTAGCAGCACACCTCTAACTGCGTGGAGGCTTGCCTTAAGCTGGATTATTCCGGAGTGCCAAACCTGTACTTCCATGTATTTACTTTCCTCTCATACTTCAACCCCAGTTTCTGGTGTTGTCTGAGCGCTTAAAAAAATTAATATTTTAATATATGGGTAGTGGAGCTGTCAAAAGTTTTCAAATCAAATCCTTTGATTATAAAATAATAGAATTTAATTTTGTTCAAGTTGTCTAATAAACTGTTATTTCATCAAAGAGCAACTTGGTATTATATAAATTGCTGATCAGTTATACTATCCAGCTGTTAATGATGCCAAATTGACACACTTCACTGGAATGCTAGGGAAGTTTTGGGGACTTTCACAACTACCCTTGCCTGGGATGTTTCTTGTAATGTAAAGAGTTAGGCCATTGTCTGCAAGCAAGCTTTTGTTAAAAATAAATTAAACGGAGGCTTGCAAGATGACTCAGCAGTAAAGAGAGCCACCTGCTCTTGCCAAAGACTTTATTCAGTGCCCAGAGCACACACACTGGGTGGCTAACAAACACCTGTAAGTTGACATCTGGGGGTGCCTCTGACCTCCTTGGGTGTATCTACTCCAGTGCACGTATCTCCCCTCCCAACAGAAATGTATGCGTGTAATTAAAACAGTAAAAATGAAGCTCCTGAAAGTAACACCAACTCTTTGTATCAGTTTCACGCTCACAGAAAAGCAGGAATTACAGATGTACATAGATACCCAGGCTTCTCCACAGTGTCGCCTACTGGTAACATCCCACATCTGTGTGACACCTGCTTTATCATCAGTCAGTAAGCCGTGGCCTGATGGTATTAGCTGGAGTGCAAAATTACAATAAGGGTTCTGAACTTCTGTGGGTTTTGACAAAAACATGATGTTTTTCATCCACCCCACATGTGTGAGAATGATCCACTGCTGCAATTTAAGATAAATTTTGCATCACATTTTCTAAAAGTTGTATAATGAAATGTGGTAAACATAAGTAAAAATGTTTTGGAAACATAAGTAAAAATTCTCATTATTTTATCTACCTACAAGTCATAAGAAAAATGTCTTGCAACAAGAGCAAGATAGCTCCATGGGGATGGATGGATAGATTGGTAGATGGATAGATATGTGTGCATATATGTATATCCCTTCATCCTCAAAGGTAAACTTTAATCTTAATTTTATTAATTAAACCTATTTCTTTGGAAGGATTTTTGCTGGTTCTATTTTTGTTTTTATGCTCCCAATTTTTGAGAAGCATGACTATAAGTAAACATACTTTATTATTTATAATTATAAATATAAATCTCCTAGTGAGTAAAATATCTCTAAGTAGCTCTGACTTTCTGAGAGCTTACTATGGCCAGGCTGGCATCTAGCTCTCAGAGCTCAGCGATCTGCCTGCCTGTGCCTTCTGTGCTGAGATTAAAGTCCTGTGCCACGAAGCCTGGCACTTTTCTACAATTAATGATACAATTAGTATGGACATTTTGTGTGAATGTTCTGCCTTGGTCCTAGCACACTGTCAAGTGGGAGAAAATCTCCCTAGCTCCATCCAGCCCCAAGGCAAAGATGACAACAGGCAGTGAATTGTCTCGGTGGCAACAAATGAAATTCACACATTTCTCCTAGAAATGAGGTAGCATTTTAATTTGTATGACTTAAAATAACGCAAGGTGGCTAAAACTGATGACCAGGGTGAGGCAGAGGTTGAACTGATATCTACTGAAGAGGACCCTTTTTCTATTGAAATTTGTGTTCATTATTTTTCATTGAAGTGTTAATCTTTTTACTGATTGAACGCACATAATTATATGGCACAATGAATGCTTTAAACAAATTGTGCATAAAACATTGTGTATATGATATATATAGACTTGTTGGTATGAGTGTATTCATGCATTTTTGTGTATGTACTTGGCAAACCCATGTATGAAAGTATACCAGAATTCAATCTCTCTCTCTCTCTCTCTCTCTCTCTCTCTCTCTCTCTCTTTCTCTCTCTCTGCGTGTGTGAGTGTGTGGTGTGTATGTGTGTGAGTGTGTGTGTGTGTGTGTGTGTGTGTGTATGTGTTTGAATGATCTGTCTCTCTGTCTATCCTTCTTCCACCTTTACAGTTTTGAGAAAGGGTATCTTCACTGATCTGAATGTTGACAATGGGCCCAGACCAGCTGGCTAGCTAATGAGTCAGGGATCCAAGGGTCTCCATCCTTTAAGCACAAGGTTACAAGCACTAGTTGGGCATCATGCTCAGGTTCTCATGCTTACATGACTTGCACCAAATCATCTGCTCATCCCTGACTAGATACATTTCATTACTTCTGAATGGGACTGGAGATGCATATCATGGTACAGCATATGCCTAACAGTGCCTGAGACCCTGGCTTCAGTCTCCAGCACAAATAAATAGATCAACAAATATGAATGATAGGCAGAAGTTGTCTTTGCTTAATATTAGACTAAATGAGAATTAACAATGTTTCTAATAATAACACCTATTAAGATGATTCACAAGAGCTACATGTTAGAGGCTGGGACTAGAACACCTGGCCCACCTTAAGTTTCTGATCTTTCTCACTCAACCTGTGCCAAATCATTTATTCCAGGATCAGTTCTTGGAGACCAAGCTCTTCCCACTCAGAAGATAGACGCGATATTCTTCCGTACAAATGCATTCTATTTCAAAGTTGGTCTTTCCGATTGGAAACATGTTGGCATCAAAATCCAACTAAGTGGTGGGTGTCAAATTACCCAAGTGGGCTCCCACAGTCAAGACTGTGAATTCCTCATGCCTGCCCGCTTACACCCTTTCCCCTCCAGCTCCTGTCTCTGTAGGACCTGGAGCAATATCCTGAGTTATTTACTCCTTGATCTCTATGAGTCCCTATGAGCCCTGCTTACTCGATTCTGTGGGCTGAGTTTGCTTGGTGTCCTTGACCCCTTTGGTTCCGCAGTGGATCTGGGGGAGACTGTGAGGAGTAGAAGAGGGAAGAGTAGGGTATTGTATTGTATGAGAGAAGAATAAAGGTTAAGAGTTACTTTTTTCAATCTTGTTTTCCATGGGAGCTCTAAATTTGCCATTATTTTCTTCATCAGTTTTACCTGGGTTCTTTGTCATCTAATTGTATTGTTTATTAAAACATCAGGTTCTGGTGGCTTAATGCATGAGATTCTGTTAGACCTTTTTTGGGAAATGACTGGACTCATAGTCACTTGTCAAGGATAGAGCTCTCTTGCGCATTTGTAGAGCAGGAATAATGAGTTTCATGTCACAAGTTCACTCTTAAGGCCAAAAGATATGTATGAGAGTCCATCTTCATGTGGTTTTCATCCACTCATGTGGAGGCCAGGGGTTGGTATCAGAGTCTCCTTCAGTCACTTCCCACCTCATTCAGAGTCTCCACTGAGGCTAGAGCCCCAGCTGCAGTCCGATTGGCTGCTGACTAGTGAGTTCCAGGGATTCCCTCCCTCCCTGTTACTAGGCTGGCAGACATGAACCTCTGCATCCAGCATTTTATATTTATATTTATATTAGCATCCTCAATCCAAACTAGGCCCTCATGCTTTCTTTAACCTAATTTTAACTCTACTTCACAATGCTTCACTGTCAGCAGATAATTAGTTCTAATTACTACTGCCACCAACTTAAATATGAATGCTTACAACTGGTTCTTTGAAGGCCTTGAGTTTGTGCGTTGATTGCTGGCTTTTGTCATGGGGTTTTGATATAGAAGCTTTACATAGAGATTCTCTATGATGCCAGTCCATTTTCTTTCTTTCTTTTCATCTTCTTTTTTTAAAAATGTGGTAATGTATTCGTAGATATTTACAAGCTCTCACTTAAATTATTCTCATCATGGTTAGTTGTCATAGAAAATAAAAAAACCAAGAGCCCTATCAAAAAGCTAAAAATTTACCATCTTTTTAAGGAGAGAAGGGATGGTCACAAGACACCATTAAAAAATAAGGAGCATTGATTACGAGATTGTTATAATGGTCACAGCGTTAACGAATTTTTTGTATAAAATTTGTATTAAAAATTCAGAGTGTACAGACACGTAGACACATACATACAATTTAAAAGCAAAATACAAATATTTTAAAATGTTAGGAGAACGTTATAAACTGGCATGGTACATATATGGCTTGTGTCACAGGTTACACATGAAGGGATGAAGTCACACAAGCTTAGTGCTGGGTAACCTGCAACTGGGAAAGACTAGGCAGGGCACAGGTGCAGCGATCCAGATGTGGCTTGCAGGGAGGATGTGTGATGCTGTGCTGAAATGTGGTAGGAAATGCAAAGGAGATGAGATATTTCTGAAATATTATGAATTCCTTTTTGTGATATCAAAAAAGTTATTATTGTTAATAAAAAGATGGCATAATTCTAACATCTTGACTTCTCAGTGAGGTTCCAAAAACAATTTTAGTTTTTCATTTGTTATTTTTAACTTGAAAAGAAGATAATGTCATCATTCTCCAGAAAATACTTTAGTTAAATGTAAGATTGTGATACCTAAGTCTACTTGAGGATATTTACAGTCCAAAGATCAATGTTATATTTTAACAAAATTTTGTTGCAGATACAAATCTCTTTTTTTATTTTTATTTTTTTTATTTTTCCTACTCTGTTTACATTTCAAATGTTTCCCCCTTTCCAGATCTCCCTTTTGGAACCTCCCCATTTTCTCCTCTCTCCCCCTGCCACTATGGGGGTATTCTCCCACCCACCCTACCTTATTTTTACTTTTAATGACTGAAATTTGAAGGCATATACATATATATATATATATATATATATGTATATATATATATATGTATGTGAAAAATTATATATTGAGTAGTTAAAGTATTTTATTACATCTAGGAAGGGAAATGAGTGAGTGTGGACCCGTGGCTGTCATCCTGACTTGTCGTGATGAATTGATATGAATGGAACTGGAAGAAGAATTTTCAGTTGGTATGTGAGACAGAGGACTCCTTAAACTGTGTTCCAGTGCTCTGGACGCAAGGCCAGAAAAATCAAGAGTTCAGGGTCATTGTCTTCTACACAATGCAGTTGCAGGTAGCCTGCGCTATAGGAGACTCTGTGTCTAAAACCCAAACTTGAATAAGGAAGAGAAGGTTTTCCTCGTGTCCTTGGGAAACATGAAAGTCACCTGTGAGTGCACTTTGTACTACGGGCGTATGTATCCCTGCCAGTTGTGCCGTGCATAGTTATGACCAGAGTGCAGCATTAGTCCTATGGGAAATGAAAACCACCTTATGTGTGATGACTTCCCTTGCCATTCCTATGCAATGTTTCTTCAGAAAGATGAAAGATGGACTGCAAAGAAAATGATCGTTCTCAGAGGCTGTCCTGAGCATGGCCAGTTCTCATTGTAAATGAGACATGTAAATGTAAAATCTAACTTTCAGTATCTGAGACTCAGGCAACGCTGACTTTCTCTCCCCATTTTCAAGTCAACCCAATTATTAGTGGTATGAATAACCCACTGAAATCATTAAAATCTTCTGCCTTAAGCATTGCTTTATTTTTCATTTAAATCTTTTAAGATACATGTTTATTTCATTTAGTGAGAATTTACGTTAAGAACACAAACGTTCAAAGCACCCTGAGGAACAGAAATGATCAGTTTTTGTTGTTGTTGTTTTGATTTGTTTTTTGTTTTTGTGTGTGTGTGTATGGTTGTTTTCACTCTGAGTTTCCAGGATTCTAGGACACATTATGGGTGTTGATGAAGATGCCCAGAATTTTCTTCTTTCAAGCGTTTATCTAAGGTTCTACAACAGGAGGAAGGGTGCAGTGTCACAGACAACTGAGAAACACAGACTTGAATGCCTCTCCAGTTGAGTGCAAGGTTCAGCTGTGAAACTGTTGGTAGAACTCCAGTTGGTGTGTGAGGAAAACCAGCAAAGATGGGAGCTTAGTGGGGGACAGGAAGCAATACCTGTACATGGGTGCAGCGTTGAAATCAGGAGTGCCTGATGGCCCAGTGTCTAAGAAATGGTGACAGAAGGAGAGGCTCAAACAAGGAGATGTAGGGCAACAACTTAACCTTGGATCAGTCATGCCTTCTTCTCTGAGGGAAACTTGGTCCAGGACACTCAAGTCCAAGTATGCTCAAGTCTCTGCCGTGAAGTGGCCTACTGTTTCCTTGCACAAAGCCTAGGCATAACCTCCTGCACACTCTACCTCTAGATTATGAAATCTTTAGCAAAATGTGCATGCTCTGGCCATAGTTGCACACTCGTGTTTATGAAAGACAAGGGTAAAAAGGCCTGCCCCTATCCAGTACTTCTGTGTAAATGTAACTCTTTTTTCTTCAACCCCCCTGCTGTTGGGTGAAGTTGGTGTAGTCTTCTCCATATGCGTAACCTGAAGGTAGAGAGAACTCGCCTTAGACTGTAGTATGAAGGAAAGCTTCCTGAGTCGTAGAGATGGCTCAGCTAGTGAAGTGCTTCCCGTGAAAGCAGGAGGCCCCAAGTTTGATCTCACATGTAGGAATCCCAGGAATTAAAATGTATGCTTCTTGCTGGGCAGTGGTGGCACACGCCTTTAATCCCAGCACTTGGGAGGCAGAGGCAGGTGGATTTCTGAGTTCGAGGCCAGCCTGGTCTACAGAGTGAGTTCCAGGACAGTCAGGGCTACAGAGAAACCCTGTCTCGGAAAAAAAAAAAAAAGTATGCTTCTCATATTAGGCCCAAGAAGGCAGAGGCAGATAAATCCCTAAGGCTGGCTGGCTCCTGAAGAATGGCACGTGAGCTTGAACTCGGGTCTTCACGACTGTGGGCATGTGGGCCGGTCACATACATGCACCACAACTTGTGCACATACACAGCGAGAAAGCAGAATCTGTGCTTTCACGCTGCTCTGTTTTATAATTCAGCCAAGCTCAGTACGTGTTACAGCGTGAACTGTGCTCACCTTGGTGGGGTAACCAGGTTCCTGTACTCTTTTCCAGTGAAGTTCAGCAACTGCAATAGCAAAAGGAAAGTTGAGTATGAAAGCAGCGAGCCAGCAGACTTCAAGGTGGACGAGGACGGCACGGTGTATGCTGTGAGAAGCTTCCCTCTCTCTGCAGAGCAGGCAAAGTTCCTGATATATGCCCAAGACAAAGAAACCCAGGAAAAGTGGCAGGTAGCTGTAAACCTGAGCCTGGAGCCAACCCTGACTGAGGAGCCTATGAAGGTAGAGTACCCATATCCAGCTTCGGAGCTTATGTTTAACAACTGGATTATGATTCTCACCGAATGTGGGTTTAATTATTACCGTATAAATGGAGGGCCAGTGTTTCCACTGTTATCAACTTCAGTCTCTTTAGCAGCACTTGGTTGTATCTCTAACATAATAGGCTAAGTATATTTCAAGCAACCAGAATTGCCTTGGAGAGGATTGTTTATATTTTGTGATTTATAATTTAATTCAAATTAGAAGTAGTTTCTGTTACATTTCTGAGATGCTTTACAAGCTGTTAAGTGTAACCACAAAATAAACACATCTTAGGAAGATGTCATCAGTCAAATTTATTAGGTGGGAGGTGCAGATCTGCAGTGGGGACAATAAAGTGTTTCTAGCAACAAGGGTTGAGTTTTGTCCTATTTTTTCAAGAGCAAATTGGGTAGCATGAAATATTCATCCTGCTACTGATGCTAAGGAGTGATGTGCTCCCTCTCATGAAAGCTGTTGTGAGCCAGGGTGAAATAAATGAAGTGTGTTTCCAACCGAGACCTATTCAGCTCAGCAAATGTTTATTGAGCACGTATTCTGTGAAAATACCTAAATAAGAATTTTAAATAAAATAAAGCCATGACTTCACAAATCCGATGTTGTTTATCAATACCAGGTTCTTTGAATTTATTCACACTAAGATTCAGGGACACACCCTTATATACTTTGAAGGCCATGACTTTGAACACAAGCCATTATGTTCTGAGTAGTACAGTCGCAGATAGCAACACAGGCCACCGTGATATTTAATTGTAAATGTGATGTGCATATACGTATTCAAATATGAATGAATATACTAAAAAATGCATTGCTTTTCTCTTATACTAGTGTTGAGGTTTCACATCATGTAAAATACAATGTATTAAGCCATCAACTGTTGAAAGGCCTCAAGTCACTTGAGTGATATACAAAGTAGGTGGCTGGTACCTAATGGGGTGAAAAGCTGTGTCTGTTGATGTTGGTTCTCCGTGTTCCAGCAAACTGTCCAGGATGTTTGCACAGAGACAGCATGGCCTAATGGCTAAAATGTCCACAGACATCGAGAAAAACAGAAGAAAATGTTGACACATAGCAGAGATTAATGCCTAGTGTGCAAAGTGGGTCATTTACTGCATCCATCACAGCTGACATAGGTTGAGAATAATTACAGCATTAATTCTGTGGGATTTAATAGGGTCATAAATATTTGAGACGTTCTTTAGCGGTATGTATTAAACTTTTCTTGGAATTCAAATTATATCTCAGCACATCAAGATCTGAATTTAATGTACAGTAGGCACATTACCTGAACTGTGGTCTAAACTAATGAGAAATATATAAAAGGGTGCTATTAAACTTGGTTTAATATTAACTATTCTCTAGGATGGTTTATAGAAACTGCAAGTAGTTTACTCAACTGGACTACATAATGAATTGTTTCTAATTCAATTTCCAATGGGTCGTGCAACCCAAATACTTCATGGCACATTTCTGTCATTGAAGTAGGGGACAGGGAAAGGGCCTCCTGAGTTGTTCTTCTTGTTCATAAGAAACTGTGGTTCCTACACACATAGGTATGCATTAATATTGATGTGATCTTAGAGAGTGCTCGTCCTAGTCTTCAAGAATGTCTTCTTGTATTTTAATGCAAAGGAAGCACACGAAATTGAAGAGATCGTATTCCCTCGACAACTCTCCAAGCACGGTGGAACTCTACAAAGGCAGAAGAGAGACTGGGTCATCCCGCCCATCAACTTGCCAGAGAACTCCAGAGGACCCTTTCCTCAAGAGCTTGTCAGAGTAAGAGGCTGTCGTTGTAATTGGTTTCATGGCAAGGCAACCTTAGACAATGTTTTGCCTGGTTTTTTTTGGTTTGCTTTTAAGTAGAGCTTATGGCATGTGTACACGCAGTTGAATTTGCATGCGTGGAATTGCTGCTGTAGTAAGAAGCCTTTCCTTTGTTGTCTCTTGGATTATTTATACACATAGCTCTCCCAGGTCCTCTCCCAGGTCCAGGGCATTCAATGATAGGCCTTCTGTGAATTCATGAGCCATAGCTCCATTCCGCCCCGCCCCTCTGCCTCTCACTATTCAAATGCTAGTCAGAACCAGGACTTTCCATGTTGATCTCTGCCCTCTAAAGATAGTTTGGGACAGAAAGAAAAGAATAAAGGGCAATCATTGCTAAACCTGCCAGCTCCAAGTGCACTTGAGAGTCTTTTTTAAGAGGAAAAATAACCTCTGATTCCATTAACAGAGTCCCTGGGGCAGTGCAAAACTGGAGCCTTTCAAATCTGAGAAGAGAGAATTTTGCAGTTATAAGTAACTGCGTACCATCCGACCATCCCACATGGGAAAAAATAAGCAAAATCTACAGGGCGGCATTTATTTAAAAGTACAATATTATGGAATCATCGTATTCTCATTTATTAAAATGCAAATGTTTCTATGATTATTTTAGTACTCCAACACACACATTTGAGCCTTTTAAATAAGTCATTTATTTGTGTTGTATATTCTCTCCTAATGTGCATTAGAGGTGCTTCTTATCAACCCTCATAAAATACGACTGGAAAACAGAATTTTAACCTATGTTAAGAAATATCTCTAGATCAAATGGATGGATTAATTTCATTTACCTAGGGCATAAAGATCTGTCTGTATTACTGCCCAATCTACCCTTTCCCTGTCTCTGCCTTTTTTTCTATTTTTCCATCTCTATGACCAGCCCTGTTCTGACATGCTTTCCTTTTTTTGGAGTATAAAATATACCTAATGAACTTCTCTCTGAGGCTTTGTTAGAAAAGGGAAATGTAGCCTTTATTGCCATGTGAAAACCATGCAGGAAGCTCTGGTTGCACTGAGTCAGCACAATGGAAGCAAAGAAATCTAACGTGCAGGCCTGAACTCAACCACAGAATGCCACATAAGGTTATTTCAAGCTGTGGCTAGATAATTATTAATTCTTACCATTTCTGATGTGTGAAGACATCATGTTTTGTATTAAATTAGACACTTGTTACTGTATTGTAAATATTTTGCTGTGGCAATTTTGTCTAAGTAGACAATGCTAAATTTTGACATTTTATGTGATGCACAACTAGTGTTCCTTTAAATGACAAGATTACCCCGCGTCTTTCTGGGGATGGGTAATGTCTTCTTAAGTCCATCATCAAGAGTCAAAGAATGCTCTTGCTACATGGCTCTGACATAGAGTGCTTCCCACACAGCATGTGGACCCGAGTTCAGATTCCCATCAGAGACCTCAGTGCTGGGGACACAAAAACAAGAAACCCTGGGCATGCTGGCTAGCTCGGCTACATGAATCAGGGAACTCCAGCTGCACTGAGAGACCCTGTCTCAAAAAACTAGGTGGCAAGCAATTGCAGAAGACACTCCCCCCCCAACCCTCCCCCCACACACACACACCAGAGGATGAAGAGAGATAGGAGGAAGGAAAGAAGAGAGAAGAGGAAGGGATGCTCTGGAAGACGGCAGTGATGTTCTGGGGGGGATGAACCGAGATTTGGACGTGTGGTATGCCCTCTCACAACTCTGCCCATGTTTTCTGCTTATGTAATTGTTTTCTTCATCCTCAGATCAGGTCTGATAGAGATAAAAACCTGTCTCTGAGGTACAGTGTCACTGGGCCAGGAGCTGACCAGCCTCCGACGGGCATCTTCATTATCAACCCCATCTCTGGACAGCTGTCAGTCACAAAGCCTCTGGACCGAGAGCTGATAGCCCGGTTTCACGTAAGCTTCCTTCTGCTGAGTCTGTGTTCATACTCCTTGACATGTGTGCATGCGTAGTCTGCCACTGCCTCGAGTCACTCTGAGAGCTCTAACACTGAGGTTTAATACCAGAAATGTATCTGTAGGCGTTTTACTTCCTTTAATGAGCACGTGTTTATAGAATTGGCTCATGCTATACAATAAGCAATGCCAAAAATAACAAGAACAAAAGGGAAACGGCCTGCGACATCATCCTGTTGACATGCCAGTAATGGCTGTCAGATGCATGGCTGAGAGAAACCCTGAGACCTGGTCTGTCTGGACAGGATCAGAGCAGCTATGTGTACATAGCTATACCACAGTCCTTGAGGAGGGCGTAGTGTTCTAGTCACTTAGTAGTGTTGTTTGTAGTTTGCTCTGTTATAATGCCTCCTTTTTGTCTTTCTGTTATAAAGAATTGTTTTGATATGAGTGCTCCAGACTAGTCTTTCCATACTTCCTCCCCTTTACTGTTTTATTAGTTGTTCAGGGACATCAGTTACCTCATTTGCGCATTGTATGATTCCTTTTAGAACATGTATGATGTAAATTACAGCTTTGCTGGGATATTGATCAAGGCCTTCCCTAACCTAAGCATTCATGTTCTCAGGTTCTGTCATGTTTGCCTTTCATATGTCAATGCTTAACCTCTATGGAGGTATTTTAATAATAGGGGGAAGATCTTAACCCAGCCTGTGAGCCCAACACCATGGACCACATTGGCTCTTCCTACAGTGCATTGTCACTGCCGTTAAACCTTCCCTAGGCATGATGCCTCCAGCCTCTTACTTTGCTCAGCATCAACTTTTAAAGTCCTGCACCTGTGCAAACCTTTAGAAATTCTGGTGTCTTAGAACTAGAGTCGATCCCCTAGAACTGAACAGACAAGTGTGGGAAAACTTGAATATGTTTTCAGTTGCGTAACTTAGAACTCACTCATTACCTTGGTTAATTTACAAGGCCACCATTTTGAAATTCATGAGGAAAACTGGATTGAGATAGCACATAACACTCTAGTTAGAGCAGTTTCTACTGCTGATCATAAACACACCAGTGTGTTTTTCTTTGACTTCTCTCCATCTAAGATCCTGTGGTTGAAATTCAGAAAATAAACATTCATCCGAGACTGGAGCGAATTGTTCTTTAAATGCTTGCTATGTATGCATTCAAATCAACACCAGGAAAATGGAATTAATTACAGAATTGCAAGTATTTAGAGTCATTAAGATTCATTATTTTACATAACTATAATTAAATTTCAGTATTAAGAATTTGTTAATGGAACATATTGTGTTAAATCAATCAGGAGGAAAATATCTCTAAAAAGGATTGAAGAGAAGTAATAGGATTTATATTGTGTTATGTGTTTAGTAACCTAGAAATCAAAAGGATATGTTGATGCTACTCTAACTGGATAAGAGCATACTCTTAAGTAACTGACAACATCAGAAATTACAAGGAAACTGTAGAATACTGTGAAAGTATTCCAGTTAAAAAGAAACAGTGCAGCGGAATATTGCATAGCCTTTGAAAGGGATGCAGGAGATGTTTGCTGGGAGAAAACATTAGAAAGACATCTGGCTCCGACTAGACTGGATGTGTATGTGGAGAAAAACAGCAATTTCTCAAAGATGACCACTGATACCATCCCCTAGGGCTGTGTTCAGGAATGTCTTAAACAGGCATGCATTCTTCATGTCTCTGAAAGGCCTTAAAATTTAAAACTTTCTGTGTAAATTCTCTATGTAACTGTAATCTTCCAGACTATTTCCTGTCCTCTTCATGTGCATCTACTGACTCTACTGTATTTATCAAAAGGGTATTTTCAATCTGGACACAGTTGGCTCTGGACCAGGGCTCTGCCCACCAAGAGCAATATAGCAATCACAGAGCCAAGTTTCTCGGTCCTCCAGTGCTCTGTATGTGCTCTGTATGTGGATAAAATCAGTTCAAAACTGTGCACTAAACACTAGACCTTGCCTAGAAGATAGGTGGCTTTCTGCCACTACATCTCCCTTCAGAGCTGGGCTAGCTAGGAGCTTTTGCATGGCTGTCCTCAGAATGCTGTTGCTACTGTGGAAGAGTGTGGTGACCAGATGTAACAGACCGTTAAGTGCCTCTGCCCTCTGGTTGCTTTTGCAGTTGAGGGCACATGCGGTGGACATCAATGGCAATCAGGTGGAGAACCCCATTGACATTGTCATCAATGTCATTGACATGAATGATAACAGACCTGAGTTTCTGCACCAGGTTTGGAATGGGTCTGTTCCTGAAGGATCAAAGCCTGGTAAGTTAGGACGATACTATGGTCATGACTGGAAGAAATGTTATGTAAGAGCCGTTGAAGTAGCCTGGTTGGGAGAATGCTTGTACCACTGCATAAGAAGTGGGCCTGGGCCGGACAGTGGTGGTGCACACCTTTAATCCCAGCACTTGGGAGGCAGAGACAGGCGGATTTCTGAGTTCAAGGCCAGCCTGGTCTACAGAGTGAGTTCCAGGACAGCCAGAGCTATACAGAGAAACCCTGTCTCAAAAAACCAAACAACCAAAAAAAAAAAAAAAAAAAAGAAGTTGGCCTGGGCATGGGGACCCACTCCTACAATCCATGTGGTCAGGAGGTGGAAACAGAAGAATCAGAAATTCAGGGTTATCCTCAGCTACATTTTGAATTCAAGGCCAACCTGGGCTACCAAATATACTTCCTCAAAAAGAAAAAAAATGGTTTTAACTGACACTGTCATAGCAGTAAGAAAAGGAAAAATCCTGTATGACACAGCAATAAGGAAGATTCCTGTGTGCCTTTCAATTTATCTGGTATTCATTATGCCTTTGGAGCAAATGGAAGCAACTTAGGAAAAAGCTGACTGAAGACTGAAAACAACAAAACATCTTTACATCCATGTGACTTTTACCTTGCTTGAAAAGCAAGAGTCTATGGAATCTATAGTAGCCTTCCCTTGCTTTGTAGCTGACAGTGAGAGCCACTTGCAGAGGCTCTCAATGTACAGAGTACAGACTCCCTTACAGGGGACAGAGTAACAGCAAAATCCAACCCTAAGCCTTAAAGCTACTTGGTGTTCCTGTTACCAGGCAGTGAAGCCACAAGCATGGCAGGGCTGGTGACAGCTGTGACACACTGGGTATTTACTTCCAGAGTGCCCCTGCCACGTCCTCCAAACCCTCTTTCAGCATAAGGAATGTAGCCTGGCCTTGAGGCAGCACTTGCAGAAAGCCTCTTGCCTTGTGAAGTGGTGTTTGACTGGTGTTTCAGATTCTTGTACTGAAAACATTCCAGTCACAGAATAGCCAGGCCAGGGAGGCCTCTTTAATCTGAAAACCTAGCAGACCAGGCACTCAATCAGTAAGGGCATGAAAAAGTAAATGTTTGGCCAGCTGGTCAGATTTAATGTTTTGAGATATTCAATTATTCTGTTTCATAAAATATCAATATTTAAAACTGCACTCCATAGGACCTTGAGCCTCTCCACCAATATCTATAGCTCCCTAATGTATCAACTAATCTGTGGGAAGAAGCCTTAAACTCTAGGCCCCCGTGTATCTTCATTGAAAAAGAGAGGCATGTGGGGGCTGTGTCCTCTGGCTCCTTCAGACATATTGTCGGAGAAGATGACCTCCAGTTACACATTTTAAAATACAGTAAAATGAAATAGATCCTTACTAAAACAGATCTTGTATGGGCTCAAGAGATGGCCCAGCAATTTTAGGCACTTGCTACCAAGCCTGAGGGTCCTAAGTTTGAGCCTTGGGAATCATTTGGGAGAAAGAGAAATCTGACTCCTATAATTGTCCTCTGATCTTCACATGCATATGGCTGTGATACACACGCGCGTGCACACACACGCGTGCACACACGCGCACACACACGCACACACACACGCACACACACGCACACGCGCACACACGCGCACGCACACGCACACACACACACACATGCACACCCACAAATAAATAAATAATAGAATATGTCTCATGCAAATATCCTACCATATAAAAAAACTTTGGGCATTTTGACTACAGACATTTTGCTATTAAGTATTATTTTCCTATGTGTTTGGTTGTTTCAAACTTCACACAATACATCGTTCACAGGCCTTCTTAGAAATAAGCCATTCAGGCTGAATTTACTGTATATCTGACCATGAGTTTCCAGTTAGACTTCTCGTGAATGAAAGCCTCTGAGTGGCCACTGTGAGGAAAGCTATCTCCAGACTGTACTTCCTGTGCTTTGGAAGCACTCTGGTGGGTAGGGCTTAAATGTGACATGCCTCTTGACTTAAACTGTGCCATAAGCATTTTGACTCCAAGTTCTGAAATCAGACATTGCGTTTGAGCAACAGGTTCATGCTGCAATGTCAGCTTAGCAGGAACTGTACTCTCCACTCTGCCCTGGCCCTAGCCACAGTGGTGACAGGAACGTTCCTGCCCTGCGGGAGCATCAGATCCAACAGGGGAGAGAGAGAAAGGGAAAGCCAATGAGCTAACATCTATGAAATAAAGTTTCCAAAATGAGTAATGGTGGAGACACTGCTTGATCAGCTGAAATATCCTGTTGAAAGGGACAAGTTCTGAGTAGACATTTGAACAGTACAACTAAGACGTGACCAATCCTAGGGTGCAGGGTAAGTGGGGTCTTCCTCCATTTCTAAAGTAAACCCAAACTCTGGGTTTCTTAGAAGACAGAGACAGAACATTTTCTGATTCCGTTCTAAAAAGATCTTACAAAACAAACTAGTCTAAACAGTGACTGTACTTAGCATCTCCATGGGCTAACTGCTTTCCAGACTTAGTTTCTAAAATACTCTGTGGGTTGAAATCTCCAGTCTGGTGACAGTATCCTTTTCATCTGTGAGGCAGTATTGATGTGCAGTGTCAAGTCTCTGCCCAATGTAGCAGAGCAGATCTGCCTAGCATGCTTCCTTCTGACCCAGGGCAATGGAATGGGCCCCACCCTTCATGTAGCTCACTGTCAGAAACTGACTTGGGCATTGGGGAGAACCACTCTTAGAAAGCCTCATGAAATGCTACTATGGAACCAGAGAAAGATTGTGTAGTCATAAAATATGTTTGCAGTAGCATCTGAGTTTTTGTCTTTTGCACTTATGTAAAATTGACCATTGAGCCCCTTGGGGATCATAGAGTAGATTTGTTTTCTAAGTGTGGGAAGGGTTGAGTCTATAAATGTGCATTTTATAATTTCTTTTTACATTCTGATTATGTTTACTATGATGGCGTGTATGGGCTTGGGGATATGCACATGCATGTGTAGGCCAGCCCGTGTCACCTTTTAAGAACAGCTCATATTATTTTTTCGGTCAGGGTCTTTCCCTTTCATTGGCACTGGTTAGGCTAGGCTGGCTTGGCTGGCAGTGAGTCCCAGGAATCTTCCTGTGTCCATCTCCACAGCACTGGGATTACAAGCATGTATGTACCTTCTATAACTTGCTTTTTTCTCTCAATGGTTCTGGCCATTGACTCTGACCCTTAGGGCTTGCATGGCAACATTTCACTGACTGACTGTGTGGACACTGCCATGGCTGAGCATTTTAAAAATGTTGCTGCATGAAGGACTTAAAATATTTTGGTTGTTTAAAAGTGAAAATGAGACATGCCAACTTGAGGGGCCCGAAATAAGAGATAATCATCTGACTTCTCTTCACTCTCTAGGGACATATGTGATGACAGTCACTGCCATTGATGCGGATGACCCAAATGCCCTGAATGGGATGCTGAGGTACAGGATCCTGTCCCAGGCACCCAGCACCCCTTCACCCAACATGTTTACAATCAACAATGAGACTGGGGACATCATCACTGTGGCAGCTGGGCTAGATCGAGAGGTAAGCAGATCCAAAACTGTCCTGAAGGAGCGCGTGGTCTTAGAGGCAAGCAGGGATGAAACTCTCAGTCATGCTAATTTCCATTCTAGTCAGCAGTGGGAGTTTTCATAGAACTTGATGTTGTAAATGGTGTGTGTGTGTCTGTGTGTGTGTGTGTGTGTGCTATAAATTAATGTTAGCCTAGGTGATATTTGACTAAGTTAAGCCAATACTCTCTTGTTTCCAATTTTTAAAGTTTTTAAGAACCCTCTTATTTTTCTTCATAATCAATGGCTTTTGTGGGGAACTAAGTTAAACATCATAGTCAAGTAATACGTACCCAAATGCATTTTTAAGAGACTACAAATATTGTATATGTGATGAGGGCTTCTGTGAATTGCATGATGGATATTTTGCAAGGAAATTATTATCTTTATTAGAAATTGCTCCTGAACTCTAAGAGAATTTACTTTCCAAATCTGGAGGCTGGCACTGTGTTAATTCTACTGTTGAGCATTGAAAGCTGGTGATAGTGAGAATCACACTTCAGAAATACTATGTTGTTGAAACTGCAACATTGATGACATTAAACACCACCACACAGTCTAACCATGTAAGAGAATGTGTGTGCTTGGTAACATGCCAGGTGGATGTGTAGAGCTGAGGACTGTTGGTGTTTGCTTGTGAGGTCCCATCTGAAAGGCCCTTTGAGCTTGTTTTGCTAGACATTGAACCTTCCATTCTCCAGGCTCCTTGTGCTTCTTCCGGCATCTGTCAGGAAACTTTGACATCCTTTCTCTACTCTGTGTCCTGGCAGTTGTCTTTCAACTTCTCAAGGCCGTTGACCATCAGTAATCATTGTTTGAGCGAATCTTTTAAAGTGTCAACACCGAGAGATTGTGGTTTGCAACTTCCAGGCTGAGCCAGCTTTTGCTGTAACAGAACCTCAGACTATGTCAAATAGAAACACCATGATATAGATTATCGACAAGGAATTGAGAAGTTGGTTTTTTATGTTCTCTCTACTGCAGCAATGGGCATGTGAGTTGAATTAAAGACAACATTGCTATCGTGATTAGCTATATTGTTCTAGAACACAAAATTGTTCTAGAACTATCATAACCAAGTAACAGAACCAGTCAGGAAAAATGTTCAGAAACCCAAAGATGAATTTAGTTTTTGCAGTACATTCAAAGTTCAAGGGCTTGAGAAACAGCCCGGTGGATAAGTGTGTTCACTGTGCTAGCATGAGGACCTGGTCTGGAATCCCCAAATCTACAGAAAAGCAGGTGTTTGCACGGTGTTTATAAACTCAGTACTCTGTGGGGACAGAGAGCAGAGAGCTGCTGGGAAACCATCCGCCACCCTTGATAACACTAATGCAGAAATAGATGAGAGGCTGTGGGAGCATGGGTTAGATATGATATGAGGAATCACTTCTTGACAGTGGAATTATTAAAAATCAACAATGAGTTACCAGAGGAAATTATAGCCCCAAGTTCTGTGAAAAAGACCCTGTATCAATAGGTTAAGATAGAGAGTGGCAGAGCAGGACACTTGGCATCTTCCTCTGATCTAGACAGGGATGTACATCTGCCCAGTCACACATGGATACACCACACATACTTAACGAAGAAAAATAGAAATATACATAGTCTAAGTCTTCTGCTATAATACGAAACTCTATTCTGACACACCCATAAACTTAATAAGCATACCATACTTTGGATGAGGTTATGGAGTATTTTTCAATAGTCTCTCTTCAGGGTAAGATTGAGTATACCAAGAAGATTTAGTACAGGTTGCAACTGTAATATTTCTCCTTCCGTACAAGAGTTCCTCTGAAATATGGAATTCAGGCCTTCACAATGTTTCTCCCTGAGATTCCTCTTGGGTTTAGCCTGGCTATTTCATGGCAAGAAAGAGGCATAAAGAATTAAAGACAGTTTTCCTTATGCAGACCAACCATGTTTAAAAATCAGAGAGGCTATATTTAGCCTGCAGGATAAAAGCTTGAAGTAGGGTATAATTGTAGTTAAGTATATCCTGCAGTTCACGGGAAACCATCCGCCACCCTTGATAACACTAATGCAGAAATAGATGAGAGGCTGTGGGAGCATGGGTTAGATATGATATGAGGAATCACTTCTTGACAGTGGAATTATTAAAAATCAACAATGAGTTACCAGAGGAAATTATGGAAAGCCTTCCATTTTCTGAAAGTCATTTCACCAAGAAAAAAAATACATCTATCTTGGATGGTTTATGGTAATTCTGCCTGAGGCTGGGCTTAAATTACTTTGACTTTTTTATGCAGGCTTGAATTCCTTTATTTCTATTAAAATTCACCGTTTCCTTTTTGTAGAAAGTAATTTTCACTATCATTCTCTCAGGACGTATGACACCTTTCAGTGATGGAGTCTCTAGTTGAAATGCTTACCAGAGTCACCTTTTAATATTTCTTTAATCTGCAGTTTAAAAAAAAAAATGTCTGTTTCTTAAGGTCTTGAAATCAAAAGTCATCTACCCCTCCCCGTCCCCATCTTTTTTTAAAAAAAAAAAACCTGTACTCCTTACTCTTTACTACATTACCTGTTCGTGCCTGTCCCTGACTTTAACCTTCTCTGTTGTTTGATTATTTTGTTTTGCTTGTTTGTTTTGTTTTCTCTTCATGTATAATCTCTACCCTGTTGGGATTACGAGTAGCAGTTAGTTTTCTCACTTCTATGGCAAATTACCTGAAAGAAGCAGCTTACTGAAGAGAGGGTTCGTTTTGGCTCATAGTTCAAGGGATGCTACAACCCATCATGGTGATGAAAGGTGTGGTGCCTGGAGCAGGAAGCAGAGAGGAAAAAGGAAATGGATCCAGGCTAGAAAGCCTTGAGTCCAGTGACCTATTGCCTCTACATCCTAAATGTCCCACAGTCTTCCCAAACAGTGCCACCAGCTTGGGACCAGTTGTTCAAACACATGAGCCTATAGGAGACACTTCACATAAAAACCACACCATCTCCCACAGCTTCTCTGCCAGGTTTGAATCTGGGATTCTGCTCAGTGTGAGCCATTGGACATTCTTTAACCTATAACCCTGGGTCTCCGCATCTGCAACATGGATCTCATGAGCGGACTGGCAGGATACCGTAGCAAAGTGCATGGAACATTCTGTGAATGTGCTGCTCAATAAATCCTTGCAGCCATTTTTTCACTGGCATAATTGGCAGCTCCTTTCTCTGATCGAACATTGTCCATTGTTTTTGTTCTTTCGCACTGTTTTTCTGGCAGGGGAAGGCCAGCATTTCTGTTTCCTAAGCCAAATACTTCTCATACTTGTGCCCTGGGCTCCTTGTTGGTCCTGACATGTGGTCTCCTACTTGTTATTCAGTTCAGATCTCACTTCCCTGCAGCCCCCTTCACAATCGGCCAACATGCAGAGTCTCCTCGATGGTAAAATGGCTCATCACACCTCCTGGAATGAAGGCAGAGGTCTTTATTTTGGCTTCTCAGACCCTGGAGAGCGTTGACCTCAACGCCTCCTTTACCCCTTCATTTGAACGCTCCAAAATTCCTTGCTTCTCAATTTGGAATATGATGCCATCACTCATACAACAGCTTGCAATTCCTTGTAAAAATAGTTTTATGTGTTCTTCCCGTGTGTGCACATGTGTTGAGGGACGGACGCAAACACAAATTGAAGTTCAAAAAGACTTAAAAGTTACACACATGATAGAAATGTGTTATGCACATTCCTGAAGACCCCAAACAGTTCTACCTCAAGGAGTGTCAGAAGTCCTTGAATAGTTGACTTTCACCTGTCTGGCCCAGAACAAAAGAAAGGCTATTGTTCAAGGCCAAGGTTTCTCAACTAGACATTAGACACTTTGAACTAGTTCCTGATGCAGGGTCTGACCTGTGCATGTCCTGCAGAATCCGCAGCCAGAGACCATTATATGGCAGTGATACTTCCCAAGTCATTACATTGAAAAAGATTCTCATTGGGCATAATCACCCTGGTGCAGAGTTTCTGGTATAGACAGAGGAATTGACATGGAGGTGGGACAGGCCGTGATCACACTGAATATAAATACAGAAAGTGTGGGAAAGAAAAAAATGATCACAGGTAGTTTTGCTAAAATCCACAAGTCAGTGAGAGGTGGCATCGGAAATAAGCAAAGTTAAAAGGAGCTTATATCATCTGGAGCAGGAAGTGAGGGAAGATCTTGAAGCTACACTGGATCCTGCATCCTGTGTAGCACTGTGAGTACTCCCAGAGATTTGGAACTGTCACGCATCAGCACCAGGCAAGCATGAGTAAAAAAGCAAGACCCTCTGGACTGTTTAGATGCTGGAATCATAGGGCACATCTGCCCTACCAAAGGCAAGAGCATTTTCCAGCGTGGAGTTCGGAACATGGCAGCTATGTTATTTATCAAGAGGGTACTTTTGTTTTCACAAACATCGTACCTAAAAAATAACAGTGTCCCTTTAAAAAAAACAGTTTCGGCTTTTTGTAGTTGAGGCAGGGTCTCACTCTGCAGCCCAAACTGGCCTTGAATTCATTTTATAGCCCAGATTGGTCTAGAACTTAATCACAATCCTCTTGTCTCAAGCTTCCAAGGCCAGGGATGGCAGGAATATACCACTACATCCAACAAAATGTTCTTGTGAAGCTTAAAGATTTTTAATACTAGCCTGAAGCAATAGGAAATTTCAAAGATTATCAGTGGATCCCAACATCTCAGCTTAATCCAAAACTGTATCTACTGTGCTTATATAATTTTAATTTTTTTTTTACTGAATAGAAATTAGAAAACAGTGCATGTCCAGATGTTTTATAACATTATTAAAAATAAAATTTGGATTTTCACTGTTAATGGAACTGTAATAGCTACACAAGTGGCATTTTTTTAAGTCGTCGTACGTTTTCAAAATGTCACTTACTTTTCTGTGCATGAGTGTTTGCCTGCATGCATGTCTGCACACCATACACATGCCTGGTACCTTCAGAGACCAGAAGAGGGAGTCAGATACCTGGAGACTAGAGTTGTAGACGGTTGCGAGCCACCATGTGGGTGTGGGAATTTGAACCCAGGTCCTCTGGAAGAGCAGCCAGTGTGCTTGCCTGCTGAGTTGTCTGTCAGCCCCTGTTCATAGTGCGTTTTTATTTTTACAGTTGTCATTTGGGAACCTGATCAAATGTCCCCTTGAGGTTTCTCAGTAACCATGAAAGAATGACAGTAAAGGAGCAACTATAAGATGTATCTTTTAATTGAGATATATGTATATTCCCCCTTCCCTTTCCTTCCTCTAAGCCCTCACTTCTTCCCACCTCACTACTCAAACTGATAGCCTCTTTAGTTGTTATTGCTACACACACACACACACACACACACACACACACACTCACACACACACTCACACACACACTCACACACTCACACACACTCACACATACTCACACACACTCACACACTCACACACACACTCACACAGACACACACACTCACACACACACGCTCACCGCGTACTAAGTCCATTACTGTCACTTGTATGTATATGATTTCAGGGTTGACCACCTTGAGTTGGGTAACCAACTCAAGGGCTCATCCCTGGAAGCAGCTAATTCTCTCTCTAGCAGCCATCTGTTGTCTGTAGTTAAAGGGGTTAGACCCTGAGATTTTCTCCAAAGCAATAGCCCTGAGAAGGAAAACTATTGAGCCCACTCTGGGCTGTAGTAAAATGTTGTGGGTTACAAAAATCGTACAGTGGTTCATCCTGCACTACATATTTGCAGGTTTTTTTTTTTTTCTAATTAAAAGTATGATATATTTCCTTTTAGGAAGAAATAAGGGAGCTAAAGTTAATATCTGCTAGAGATTGGCATTCAATACGCTGACAGTGTTTAAACTCTCGTATGTGTATCTGCTAGAGATTGGCGTTCAATACGCTGACAGTGTTTAAACTCTCGTGTGTGAGGTTGGCTTTTCATCCCATTTCTTTCTGGCCCTTGCCCTTCTTTCTAGTGACTACATCAACAGCCACAATTTGTGCCTCTTCCCCCCAAGCTGCAGGACTCCCATAAGAAAGGCCGTTTATAATGTTGGCTATATTTAGAACCAGGAGACCTGCACTTTGCAGTGACACTTGTTTTGTTAAGTGTGAAGAAAAGAGTCTTGTTGCTCAGAATGGTTTAACATTTAAGAATATGATCCTTTTTATTCTGTGCCAATTCTCATGGAGATTCCAAATGACTTTAGGTAGTGCTTTTGGTTAGATTTTCTGCAAATAAAATGCTGTTGCCTGGCAGTATAGATTTTAAGATAATCTCAACATTCATTAGACATTCATTATAGCTTCATTTTGCTTCTTGTTAAAATAGCCAGTCTGTATTTTTCAAGTACCTTGTGCTTGCCTGATAAAAATCACCTTTATGTAAATGGTTCCTATCTATATTTTCGATAGGGTGGTGCTCAAAAAACAGAGACTGCATATTATATCTCAGTGATGATCTATTAATTCGTTATGTACCTATCTAATTAAACACCTGTTATGTTCCAGGACTAATAATTTAAATATATACCTCTCAATTAAACTTGTATTTAAAATATGTTTTATTTCTTTATGTGTATGAATGTTTTGTCTATATAATATTATGTGCACTGCATACATGACTGGAGCCCACAAAAGTCAAAAGATGTCCAAACACCTTGACCTGGAGTTAGAGATGTTTGTGGACCAACCTGTGGGCTCCAAATCCCAGTTCTCTCCAAGGGCAACAAGTATTCTTAACCACTAAGCTATCTTCTCCAGCCTGAAATTTTGATGTTTTTAAAAACTATATATAGCTCTTATGTAATTTTTGGACAGTTGATACTAAAGAGGAATGGGGGAAATATTGTTATCAGCTACTTATAAAAGAATATATGTAATAATATAGTGTATATGCATATATATATAATATTAAGGGAAGGCAGACATACTTTGTCAATTTGTGAATTGCATATACTTCCTCTTTTCTTGGCTTCTTTATTACCTTCACTGTCCTAATCTGCCTGGAAATTAATATATGAGATGCCAAAAACTTGAATACTTATTGGCAATCTTGTAGCAAAAGAGAAACGTTGAAACCAGATGGAGGCTTCAGCTCAGCCATGAATTTCACACATCTGCAAAGTGTTCAGTGCATTCCTTCTCAAGAGTCAAAGTGAATATACACAGTTAAATCTCCCCAGACAAGGACCAGACCTGAGCTTCCTGAGTTAAAGTAAACTCCATGTGGGAAATTGCAAGTCATGTTAATCAGAATGAAGGATGCTGTGCTCTCTGTGGGTAATAAAGAGCCCTTTGCAGAACAACTGTTATGTCTTCTTGAAGAATTAGCATCACTTAACTTGTTATCTTTATGTCTTTTTAGAAAGTGCAACAGTATACGTTAATAATTCAAGCCACAGACATGGAAGGCAATCCCACTTATGGCCTTTCAAACACTGCCACAGCCGTCATCACAGTGACAGATGTCAATGACAATCCTCCAGAGTTTACTGCCATGACCGTGAGTACAACCTGTCACTCAAAGAGCTTCAGCATTGTGGTCTATTTGAAAGAAGTTTTGTTATGAATAATAAATGCATTAAATAGAAATGGAACTTGCTTGCCCTGATAGCGTAATGGCCATTGACTCAGATATTTCTATAATATGGGCTTTAAAAGGAGCATCAGAGTACGGTAGTTCCTCATCACCCCCAGTTATTGTTACAGAAGTTAAAATACTCTGCCTATAACAAATGCCTTAGTGCAGTAGTAAGAGAATTCTTCCAATGTTTCAGACGCCTGAAATCCATGCCTGATTTGTGCTACTTTTCCAACGAGTAATTACCTAGATCCCAAGTCAAGTCATTTCCTATGTATAAGTCTTTTCTCTGAACCTCACGTTAATCACACTGATATTCACAAATGGATGCTAATTTTAATACTGATGAAGCTGCCGCATAATGTAAAAAAAAATTCCTGCGTGGCTAAATAATGTTCCAGCATCTTTTCTTTTTAGTCAAACATAAACTGGGTGATTACCAGCATTACCTCTCTCCTTGTTTAGTGTAGATCATAAAACTTTAATGGGGCAGTAAAATCAGGGCAGCGTGGTCATCGGGCAGCTTGTCCTTCAGTGGGCCACATCTCAAACTGAGGTTTGTCTTTCTTGCAGTTCTACGGAGAAGTCCCTGAGAACAGGGTGGATGTCATTGTAGCCAACCTAACTGTCACTGACAAAGATCAGCCCCACACGCCGGCCTGGAATGCGGCGTACAGAATCAGTGGTGGAGACCCTACGGGAAGGTTTGCCATCGTGACAGACCTCAACAGCAATGATGGGCTAGTCACAGTGGTAAAAGTAAGTGTCCTTTGGACCACAGACCTCAGACAGCTACCCAGCAGGCACTAGCCTGTGTCCTTTCCATGACTTTGCTGTAGAATCATGGGGCTTTTATTCTTTTCAATGCCTCCAAGTCTGGAATTCCTGACTACTGAGTGGATTAGGTGTTAATGTTTAGTTGAGACTGAGGACAACATAAATTCTCTTTCAATATCACCCCAATTAAAATCAATTTGAACAGATTTACCATTCTGAAGACGTGGTGTCCTCAGCAAAGTTAAGTGACTACAACCGATACATTAGTGGCCTTTCACATCCGGGGGGGTTGGCCACCAGTTGATAGTTGGAGTGCTTGTCTGGCATACACCAGGTTCTCAGTTCAATTCCTATCAGGGCAGTGGGAGGAGTAAGAGGAGAGACAGGAATGTAATGCTAATTCTCATGGAGTTTGGGCAGAGAGTAAATGAATGAAATGACAGAAGAAAAATCACAAAAGTAAAATGGAACAAGTGGGTCGGAAAGCCTACATTTTGTAAATATTTGGCATTTACATGGCTATTTTTAAATGCTATTTTTGTGACTTCAAGAAACTAGTTTTCTAGTCTCGCCAGGCATGGTGGCTTACACCTTTAATTCCAGCACTCAAGAGGCAGAAGCAGGCAGATCTCTGGAAGTTCCAGGCCAACCTGGTCTACAGAGTGAGTTGCAGGACAGCAGGAGCTACACAGAGAAACCTCAAGTCACAAAAACAAAAACAAACAAAAAACAAGACTAGCTTTCAGATATTTAATTGTCAAAGAAAGAAACAGAACAATGTGGAGGCAGGCCCAAAGAGAAACTTCAGTAGTAACAAACACATAGCTGTAAAAGCAGTTCAGGTGAACATCCCTTCTACCTGGTCACGTGAACCCACCTGTCTGCCCTAGAGAGAAATCATCACGGAAGGTTCTCCTTTCCAGGAATTATGATCTGTGTCCACATGAGGGGAAAGGGATGGAGGCTGGAAATCTTGGACACATGGCAAATAGGAAACCATGGTGCCAACCCAGAACTAAGTTTTCTATGTTTGCATCTCAGCTCTGCCCTGCAAAGCTGTATGGCCATCCCCACTTACTCAGCCTTGATAGAAAGAGGGCTTGAGTACAGCCTCCAAGAGTTTGTGCCTTTGTGAAGAACAAATGAGGTTGATACACGATGTAGGTCTCAAATGCATAGACATATCTAACATATCTAAATGGACATAGGGGGCATTTCAGCCATTCAACATATTACAGTCTTACCAGCCTCTTTCCCATCTTGTTTAAAGTATTTGAAGTGGGCATGCAGAATTCAAAGTCCTAGAATAAGAGAAAACTGCGGTGAATTTGATGATTTGGGGATATCTGGGGCAGGATGCTGTTGTGTTTTGTGCTAACTACGTAGCTTTCTCGTGAGCTTCAGTTCTTGGTCACTCTTGGACTACCAACAGCAACAAGGGCCTTCCCTGTTACTACCAAACACGGTGGATTTCCATTACTAAGCGACCAAGGGAAATTCAGAGTGAAATTTCTACAGACTTCTAGTGAGAGCAGGATTCAGTGAGACTCTAGCAGTTAATGTGCACATAAAGGGTTATTTGTGCATTGCATTAATCATGTAGAGTGTTCTTGTGAGAGAGTTTTAAAAACTTGCAAAATATTCAGAATTCTTATGGAAGACAGCCGGATGTTTAGTTTGCTAAGTAAGGAGAGAAATGTTCCCTATAAAACACTGGTTTTCAGGGGAGCATGTGCACATGCCTTTCACTTCACAAAATGCACTTTAATCTATGAGAGGTACTTTTTATTTACATTGAATGATTGGTTGGTTGTTTTGGAGGTCTCAGGTGTGAGTGCCAAGACACATGTGTGGGATATCAGAGCACAACTTGTGAGAATCAACTGTCTTCATAATGGTTCTGTGGTATGGAATTCATGCCAGTCAGCAAGCCTGACTGCTGAGCCCACAAAACACGTACACTGGATTAGGATTTAGCCTCATTAAAAATAAAAATGTATAGCATTTTTTCAATTATATAGTATTTTAAACTATATAGTACCTTTTTTTTTTTCAATTCATTGCTAACCAGTGAAAGTTTTCCTACATGAAAGGTAGTCATTCCTAATGTTTGAGATTATAAATCCTTATGTTCTCACCTGACCTCAGATTATTTACTAGTTTTGGTATTCAGTGCTAATTTAAAAAAAAAAAAAAATCAAGTTTCTACAGACGTCTAACTAAATGGCTCCATGCAACAATCAAATGCAATTTCGGAGCAACATAAATCTCTCTGTCAGGGTGTGTTTCAGTGAGACAGCCCTGCATGCTTTTCAGAAATTACAGAAGAACTTTTTGCTAACTGAAGGGTAAAAGTTAATGTTTTGGAAACAAGACTCAGAAACAGATGAACAGCAGAACGAAATATTCTTACTTCTACAAAAATATGGTTTCCATTTTTCTTTTTCAGCCAATTGACTTCGAAACAAATAGGATGTTTGTCCTTACTGTTGCTGCAGAAAACCAAGTGCCATTAGCTAAGGGGATTCAGCACCCACCTCAATCGACAGCAACTGTGTCTGTGACAGTTATTGATGTCAATGAAAATCCTTATTTTGCCCCAAATCCTAAAATCATTCGCCAAGAGGAAGGCCTCCACGCAGGTACCATGCTGACCACACTCACTGCTCAGGACCCCGATCGATATATGCAACAGAATATCAGGTATGACACACTACTGCAATGTCATAGATTCTGTTCTGTGCCCTCTGTGGAAATCATTAAGTGTACCCTGTAAGAAACGTCCATTTCAACCAAAAGTAATTATTAGAAGATAAAATGATTTTATTTCTTACTTCTTAATTTTGAATATATATTCAGATGCACCCCTAGTCTCTCCTCTCCACTTCCTCCCGGTTTCCCCTGCTGCATTTCATTCCCACCTTCATGTGCTGTTTTATGACTGCTGGGTCCAGTTTGCTCTGCTCTACTGAATGCGCATGGGTGTAGGGTCATCCACTGCAGCATGAGTCCTAAAGAAAACTCATGATTGAATTCTTAACAGTCCCATGTCTCACAGAAAATATGAAATATTTTCTGAGATTAAAAAATATTGTTTTATAAAAATAGGCTTCTTCAGTCTTCAGCACCCATAGAATGATCAAATGGAGATATACATGTATTCTGAAATAGTTTTAAATTCTCTAATGTAATTCCTTCTTAGGATCTTCATGACTTTATTAGGTTAAAAAAAAAACCAAGACTGCATCTATTCATACTTTACTAGAAGGAAAAGCTTCCTACCTCTCTGCCTTTTTCATTAAAAATATCATTTAGCCTATACTTTTGTATCAAACACATAAAAAAGGAGCACAGTGAATTAACAGAGAAGCTTGAGGAAATTATAAGCTCTCTCTTCTCCACATGTTCAGCAAAACGAGAACATATGCCAGACCAAAATGGGCCAACGAATGATGTTCACCCCATACCTGTGCAACAAGCCTATAAGATGTGTCCGTATGGACTTCCAGCCTCAGCAAAACCTAATTTATCTTGAGATGGGACTGCGTGACTGGCAGGGCATACTCCATCTAGCTGTTCTCTGTAGTAGCTGATGTTAATTTTAAAAATTAATTCATAATTTAGTTTAAGTGCTTTCAGAATGGCTGCTAACAGATGACCACTCTGAGTCCCCAGTTCTCCAAACATGGGAATCCAGATAGTTAAATGACTAATTAATAGACACATTAAAATCCTGTAGACTTCACCTCTCAAAATATACCATAGCATGTCCAATCTGTGTGCTAGTTATCTGAGTTTTAAAACTTCAGTTCACAGTTAAAAAGGGAGTTCAGAGAAGTGAATCTGCTATTACAGATGAAAGCCTGCAGGACTCTTTGAAGGCCACAAGTCTGAGGCTTGGCCCCATTTGAGGGATCCTGGTAGGAATGGGATTTTATGGGATCTGTCTGGTGGGGCTTGGTCTCTCCCATAAGGTTGTGAAACATTAGGAGTGATTTGTGCAGTGTACTTCAGCTTCTGATTCCCCAGGTTCTGTATGACAGGGCTCCGATTTAGAGACTGTATTTGAGCCATATTGTCAGTACCTACGTTATGAATTGAAGTTGGCAAGAGCCTGAAGTGAGATCGGCTAAATCTACCTCAGCTCACCACAGTGAGACTGTATATCTTGTCTTACTCCAAAAGTGTTGCAGACTTTCCTGTGCTGTTGATACATCATGGCCTTTGCATACCTCCCGAAATCACTGCCACAGACATACATTTCTACCTTAAAATTCTGTGTCTGTACATCACCTACAGCCACGCAAATCAGTGAGCACTTTGCCCTTTTGTAATTATACCTGTAAAATTTACATAGCCTTTATTTGTTAAATTTTCTATCAAAAATATTTGAGTCACTGCCCTTTCATTTTGCAGATACACAAAATTATCTGATCCTGCCAACTGGCTGAAAATAGATCCTGTGAATGGGCAGATAACTACTATTGCGGTTTTGGATAGAGAATCGCCAAATGTAAAAAACAACATCTATAATGCTACCTTCCTTGCTTCTGACAATGGTATGTAATAAAATAGATCTGCTGGATTGTCCTGTGTGTCAAATAGAGCAGTGCCTTTTGTACTGATGTAGGAATTGAAACTTTCTGCAGTACTAAATTATACAGAAAGCAGACCTTTACGCATGTAAGGCTCTAAAGTTTTGTTTTGTCTTGAAGTCCCAAATTTTTCTCCCATTTCCCGCTGGCTTTCTCTAAAGCACTTCTCTGCCATTTCTAACAAGTACTCTGTGTGTACATATGGCCTCTCTAGCGGGCTGGCTTTGAGATCCTGAGACTCCTTTTTCTCCTGCGCTGACAGACACTGAGGCCCTATCAGCTATAGGTGAAGTCTGTCTTCACTGTTCCCAGAATGTGGTTGTTTTTAATATACTCTACATGTGTTTCTTTCTCTGACAAATTCCTGTGCTGTGCAAGAAAGACTATTTTTGTGCGTTTACAGAAAGTAAGAGCTTTGTGAAAGCATTGGTTTTCAGACATACATTTTGACACTTTTTCTTTTCCAGTGTGAATCTCTGCTGGGTCAGAGTTGGTTGAAATACATAAGTGTGCTCTCTTAAATATCTAAAACAAGAAGAGCATACATAAATGCAAATGAGAGCTTTGCTAGCTCTCACATATGTCTAGCCTCTTCCTCTTCTCTAGACCAGGCTGACCTCATACTCAAGGGACCCATCCACTTGCTTTCGCCTCCCAAGTGCCAGTATATAAGGTGTGCCCCACCAGCAGGCAATACAGTTCTTCTTTCTGTGGGGTTCCTAAGACAGTATCAACTCTATTTCCTTTGTGGGTTTTTTTTGTGTGTGTGTGAAATAAATATATAATGGTATTAATAGCTGATTTCCACTGCCTTGAGTTAGATAGAATTGTCTAAGTAAAGCTTTTAAAGCAGTACTTGGCACAAGCTAATATTCACAGAAATATTTCTGTTATTGTGAATAGTTTCAAGATGGAATCAGAACCATATTTTTAAATGGTTTTAGAGTTAGACTATGAATGTATTTGCTTGTTGAAAAATAAAAGCTTTAAATTGGTGGTCAAGATGTGCAGTTTTAAAACATTGTGGTGATGGGGCCCACTTGTATGAACAAGTATGAAAAAAATAATGTGTGCAGTATTTTCTGTCCTCTCTAATATAAGACCTCTGTTCAGCCTCTTAATGTTAGATCTGCAGGACCAGCCTCTGCTACAGAGGTAGTAAAGCATCTGGCCATGCCTGCTGGAGAGTTCTTGGCTTTATGCAAAGTCCCCTTCCTCCCTCTGCTGGAACTTAAAGTTCCTTTGTGTACAGACTCAAAGAGTCATGAAGCGACATGGCTGCATGTTGGTTTTGAGGTACAACTGGGCTTTTCACTTTCCAAGATCGATTGTCTCTAATTGAAAGAATATTGGAGATTCAAGAAGTGAGCCCATTGGAGCAGGGAAGCTCCATGGTGGACCAACTAATTTCAATGCTGAAGAGGGAACTTCTTAAGACGGGCAGACTCTTAGTCTCTGTGCCCTAGATTCCTTGTGGATAAATGGCTTCACTGTTGCCTGCTTTGTAAAGTTCTTCTGAGTTAGTCAAGTAATCTTAAAGTGATAGTCGAAGGAAACGTTGCTCAAGCTATCAAGCAGCGTAGTGTTGATTTGGAGGGAGACAGAGGAAGAGTGAATCTCTCGGGGAGAGAAGAGGAGAACTGGGAAGGGCAGGGGGAGGGAAATGTGCTGTTGGTATGCAATGATTGCAGGAAGAATATAAATAAATACGAAAATAAATAAATAGATACTATCTTTAAATAATAAGAAGAGTGAAACACTTGCTGTGAATGCTCCTGCCCTCTGCTCCACTGCCTTCCTCATAGCCTTGTCCCACCTCCTTCTCGGGACGGTGGCCATGTACACCTTCCTAATTTCAGGTCTTCCAGCTATGTCACTTAACTATCTGAGATTCAGTATGTGAGACTGCTTATAAAATGCATATAAATACAAATGATTTGAATATAAGTGCACATTCCTAAAACGTCTTAGGTCTGACAGCCAGACTAAAGGGTCACATGAGCTGGGAGCGATAACATTTTCAGGACTGATGAGAGCAGGTTTAAGGTCAGACAGAACACCTAGGTACAGTTTTGTATGCTCTACAGTACACAAAAAAGCCCATGGCCCCGAGGAGTTTGCAGAGACTGGGGCCCACACCTATTTAAACCTTCTTCATAGGAATAGTGTGAATTAGTGTACAGAGAGCTTCTGATCCTTTCTTATATGTGTAGTTGGCTAATCAATGAAACACGTTATTCCCCTCCAGGGTGTGTGTTCCTGAGACGCCTATGGTCTGTTTCTTGCCTGTAAATAGCTGCAATGGTTACAGCTGGATTTGATCTTTCAGAGTTCTCTCCCATACATTCGCATGTCCTTGTTCTCCATCCAGAGGCTAGGCTCCATAATCTCATGAGCCCCTGTGCTTCTCTAATATTCTCTATAGCTGCTAGAGGAGTGGGCTATCCATGAGCACAGAGTGGTGGGCAGCTAGAGCACAGACGGTACGGAATCCATGCTCAGCTCCCACAGGATGGCACCAACAGCTCAGGGCCATCCCAGGAAGGAAGGAAGCCGTGAGCTTGCTCTGAAAACCATCCACCCAGCTACTGTGACCATGAGCATTTTCCCATGAGATACAATGACAGGAACAAGAGGCTTCAAAAAATATTATCTCATCCCATTTGAGGATCAGCTAAGGAACTGTTGCCTTCAACTATGACTTTTCTCTCCTTTTAGGAATCCCTCCCATGAGTGGAACAGGAACCCTGCAAATCTATTTACTTGATATCAATGACAACGCCCCTCAGGTGTTACCTCAAGAGGCCGAGACTTGTGAAACTCCAGAACCCAATTCAATTAACATCACAGCACTTGATTATGACATAGACCCAAATGCCGGGCCATTTGCGTTTGATCTTCCCTTATCTCCAGTGACTATTAAAAGAAACTGGACCATCACCCGGCTTAACGGTAAGAGCAGGTTAATTATTTGAATGCATGTGTAGGGAAGTAGTTTTGAACCCTGGTATGGGAAATTAAGTTTACATACTTTATAATCTTCTCATGAAACATATTTTAAACGCTATATAAGGTGTGAGATATTAAAAGCACTTGAAACCTAAAATAGCTTTTTCACAATACAGTGTAATTGTTATTTGTTTAACCGATTACAGTTAAGAAATACATTCTGGAAAGTAGTAGAGTATTTTTTTTTTCTTAAGTCTTATTAGGTGTTGACTGTCAAACTTTTTCTCCCTTTTCTGTGTAGGTGATTTTGCTCAGCTCAATTTAAAGATAAAATTTTTGGAAGCTGGTATCTATGAAGTTCCCATCATTATCACAGATTCAGGGAATCCCCCGAAGTCCAACATTTCTATCCTGCGTGTGAAAGTTTGCCAGTGTGACTCCAATGGGGACTGCACTGATGTAGACAGGATTGTGGGCGCAGGGCTTGGCACGGGTGCCATCATCGCTATTCTTCTGTGTATCATCATCCTACTGAGTGAGTATTTGTCTCAGAGGGTGTGGTTCCTTCTACTTCTAGGTTTCTCAGCAAAGGAATCTTCTCAAAATAAGTCAGCAAGTCCTTTGGATGGCTGAGCATCATCCTGTCAATCATACAGAGACAGCCAGGGTCCCTTTAGAATAAGAACAGCAATGAACATCAGCAAGTGCACTAACGCATTTGCAGCAAGCCCCCGGTTGTGTTCCCACACCTTCTCAACCATTTTCTGTGCTGATTGCTGGGGATCACACAATGCCCTTTCCACAGACAAGTGTTAAGCAGTCCTGTCTGGGCACTGACCTTATGACTTGAGTATGAACTTATGGCACATAGCTGATGATTTTGGAAAATGGGTGTATTGCTTTCTTTCGCTTGCCTGCATATAAAGTGCAGTTAGCAACCTGCTCCAGTCATGCAAGGATCAAGATATTTGTTTCTGAGGGACTGTGGAGAGATTGTACTCCACACAGAGCACATTTGATAATGGGGATGATTCTACTGCTCAATAAATTGTCTGTCTTCAGCATAAGTGTAGATTAAGGAATTTCTTCATTTTAAGATACTTTGCAATCTTCGGTTCAGTGGAATGCAAAGAATTAACCACCAGAAAGTGCTTTAGGAACCACTTCTAAGCATGCAGGTTAAAGAATGAATTGCCCGGGCCGAGTGTTTTATTGTGGAATAGCAGCAGGACCAGTTTATTGTGTGACCACGCTATGCACCAATCACTTTCTTGAAAATGTTGGCCATTTCTTTTATGTTTTCTCCATTTACAAGTGTTCTGGTAATTTAGAATTCTGTCCCTTTATTCCAAGCAATTACTATAGAAGCCTGAGCATATTTTACTTCCTGTGTGGAGACTGCTTTGACTATAATTTGAAACCTGCATGCTATACTAATAATCCACTTGCTAGATTTAGCCCTGAACAATGGCAAATGAGATCATGTATCTGGCTTTTAAAGGAAGATATTTACTTTTATGGCAAATAATAAAAATGTGCTCAAATAGGAGTCATTAAATCTTTTTGTTTCAGGATGTAAACTGATACCCTCGGATTTCAGACAGAATTTATTCCTAGATGTGTGCTCAAGCATGCAGTTCCCTTTCAACCAGAATGTGCCATATTCACCAGCCTTATCGAGACAGACTTAGGGATGATAGATTTAGCCATGACAAAGTGACATAGGCATTGTGAAGGAAAATGAATTGGCACTGATTTTAACATCAACTTGGGAGAATTTATGGTTGCAGACCTGGCACTAGTGTGAAGGATGAAAGCCTAATATTATTTCAGTGCACAAACTAATCCCCATGCCTCCATAACTGCAGCAAGGTAGGGAAGAAAATGCAGAACAGCATGAGAGAGAAACACCAGCCTCTGGTAGTCAAAGAGCAGCCAGGAATCCAGTTACACCCCAGCTCTCATTTCCTGCCCTAACCATCTAAGCAAACACTTGTTCCCCCAGGGGAAGTGCCTTTCTCTGAGAATTTGGGAGTATAAAAATGACTGACCAGTGCCACAGTTCAACTCAATGCTGTGTTGTGTCTTTGGAGTTTATGAAGCATTCTGTCAGGTATCGATCCTCTAACAAGGCAAGATGAAGATTGAAGCAATATAGTCTCTTCTGTAGACCATGCCTCACAGGACAGAAGGGTTTACTCAGCATGTCCATGGGACCCTGGAGACTAGAGTGCAGGTCTCCACTCTGTGCTCTGGCAAAGGATTGCTAAGGCCCACACTCGGTACCAGAGTGAATCATATCCTTCCGTGTACTTAATTCAGGAATGCAGAAGTGTGAGATTCTGTAAGTCGGCCTCAGAGTGAACAGCTGTGTGCATTTCTCCTTCTCCCCTATCCAGTCCTTGTTCTCATGTTTGTCGTATGGATGAAACGCCGGGATAAAGAGCGCCAAGCCAAGCAGCTTTTAATTGACCCGGAAGATGACGTAAGAGATAATATACTGAAGTATGATGAAGAAGGTGGAGGAGAAGAAGACCAGGTGAGCGGTGTTTTAAACCTTAAGATTATGTATTATGAAAACCATCACATTTTCTGCCATCTCACATATCATATTGTCAACCAATTGGTATACTCTTTCCATAAAGTCACACATTTTGTATTGTTCCCAAAATACATTATAGTTGTATTTATAGTGTATTTATGATATAGTTATATTAACATCGTTGATTCAGAAAGCACACAAACTGAACCTATTTCACTTAAATTTGTATTGTTTGCTTTGGCCTTTTTTGTCCCACTGGATAATTAAAATATAAGTACAATTAATTTTTATATTGGACTCCAGATATACAAGTGTGGCATAAGAAGCACTAAGTCTGCTTATTTTAAAAATATTTCCCAGGCAAATTTAATATTCCAGGCATGAGTTAAATCTCTGGTGACATAAAACAGGGTAGAGCCAGCAAATATTTGCCTCTAAGAGTCTTACCATCATCAAGAAAAGCTCTCATTTAGAGGCCATATCTACTCCATTTATTCTCTGTGGTGTCTGTCTTGGTGCCTGGCTTACAGTAGTTGCTCAATAGGTGACAGATTCTCTTCTTGCTATTAAATAATGTCTGCTTCTGTGTGCCATGTACATACAAAGCATATGTACTGAGAATGAGAATAAGCAATACATGAAAAACACAGGCGGCTTTGCTCAGAATCAACCTCCTAGACATCCTAAGAACAGTTCAAGAATCCCGTGTTGCATGCCAGGCATTGGCCACATACATCAAATATGTCTCTAAAATCTTTGAAACCTTCCATTCCTATGAGAACACTGTACTTTTTGACAACTTCAGAGTGAGTTCCACTTAGATTCTAGGTAGTTGTCTACTTAGGTCACAGGATTTGAATCTGGACCTGGCTGGTGTCACAGCCTCCATTCAGCCATCTGTACATGTATTTCATCTTGAAATGATGAGGAGTGTAAGGAAGTGTTCCCAAGAAGTCACAGCAGGTTTGTCATCAACGCATGTGATGCTATAGTTAAGCCATTTCTGCTTCGGAAACAAATGTCCAAAAGAGTAATCTGAAAAGAACTTGGCATTCTTGAGGATTGTATCATCAATAGTTTTCTGCCTTGAGTGCATTTGGTAGTGAGCTAATCAGTATAGAGGTGCCTGTGTGCGCACACACAGACACACACACATGCACACACACACACTTCCCAGCACTTGTTATGAACTGGTGCATTTCTTTTGTTTAGCAGAGCACAGTCATACCTGGTCTCCTCTTTGATATTTCTCATTCATATTTGCAAAGTCATGTGAATTGCTGTGAGGCCATAAACTACAGGTTCTGTTCTTGATTTACCAAGTCTGAACTCTCATTTAGGAGAGAGGCATGTTTAAAATGTCTTAAAAACTTGACTCAAGTGTGTAAAGCTGTTTTGAATACTGACTAATTAAAGAGGCTCTGTAAATATACCCCAGGGTTTCTCACTTGTATCAATGTATTTAGATTTTAAAATTCACATGTGACTTAATTCTGAATTAATCTACCTTTTCACTTACTGATCATATCCGGTTTTCATTTGTTGCACTTTTCTTCTCACGGCTTCTCATTCTCATTCTCTCTCTCTCTCTCTCTCTCTCTCTCTCTCTCTCTGTGTGTGTCTGTGTGTGCCTGTGTTTGTGTGTGTGTGTGTGTGCCTGTGTTTGTGTGTGTGTGTTTGGGGGGTGTCTGTATATATAAGATGCATGCATGTGAGTGCAGTTATATGTACCCTTGTGCACACACGAAAGAGGCCGGCAAGGAGGGTGTCCAGGAAGTGTGTTCCACTGTTCTCTGCCATACTGCTTTGAGACAGGGTCTCACATTGAACCAAAGCCCTGTTTCAGAAGGGTTGCCTAGCCAGTGAGCTTCCTGGAGTTACCTGTCCCTGGCCCCAGTGCTGAAATTGTATGCCTGGCTTTTTATGTTGAGTGCCAGAGATTTGAACTTGGGCGCTCATACTTGCATAGCAAGTGCTCCTAACAACTCAGCCATCTCTCCAGCTCATTTATCACTTTGGAAAAGTCAACCTAAAACCACCTCACAAAGCTTCGGTAGAAAAATAATAATAGTAACTGATAGCTGTTTCATAAAATTGGAGGTTCAGAGGCAGGATCCAATACGTTCAGCATTGTAGCACAAAACCAGGAGCTCAGAGACAGCTGTCTGAATCTGTTCCCCCATTTGTATAAATTCCTTCATGAAGTTGCATCAGTTTCTCTCGTAGTTCATTTAGGAAAGATCTCTTCTTTTGTTGGCTTCATCTGTTTAGGTTGGTGTTTCAGATCCAATAATGAAACCTGCCTGCTGCTGAGGAGGGAGTGGAGAAGACACAGCAGGAATGCCCTAGCTCTGTAAATCTAAAACACTAAGATCCAATTCCCGATCGAGCAAAGCCCAATTTACTGCCGGAGTCATTTAGGCAAGCAGTCATCTCCAAGGAGACATGTCATTCACCGTGGACTTGGGAGTAGAATGATGGCTGACAAATCTAAATAAAACCTAAATAATACATTTAGCTTGATGCTCATATGTGCCTTTGGGGCTAAAGCATTCTGGAAAAATTAGAAAATATCACTGTAAATCTTCAGTTTCCTCCTTTTGTGAACTCTGGAGTTCCCTGGCTCTCACAAACTTATGGCTATGAATGTCTCGCTTTCTATCCACTTCCCCACTATCTTGAAAACTTCTCTGGAACTTTCTCTGCTTTGTGCTCCGTGGGTGATTTCTTTATCTCATATATCCCTTAACTGTGGTGTCTTGGAAGATTCTTAGTTCTTTGGTGGCATTTTAGTCTCACTCAGCAGCCTTTAGTTGTCTCTGGTACTTCTGTTGCTGGTATCCCATTGTTGATAATGTTTTAACTTAATAACAAAATAAAATGCTTGGAATCCACTTGGTCCTCTGTGTCTCCAAGGTTGCTGTGTTTGCCTGGCAAGAGCTTTCTAACAGGCATCTTGTCTCTCTGCTCTAACACCTTCACCCATGTTTCAGCAATTGTTAAATCTAAATTCCTTCTTTGCTCTCAGTTCAACTGTACAGCATGCTTTGTTTGTTGAACACTTTTGTATTCTAAGTAGAGGCCCATAGAAAGGGCTTAGTGGTAGGAACAAGGCCCCTCAGCCTGCAAATCCTCTCATGGCTGCTGCTGTCTCCCTCCCAGGTCAGGTGATTTGTGCTGATGCCTTTATTTCATGGCGGTTTCTTTTTATCATCCTCTTTCTTGTGGAGTGGAAGATAAAAGTGCTGTTGGTGGCCTATCATAGAGGCTTGCCTCTTCCTGCCTCATGGAGCCAGACTTCACTTTGTTCTCAGCACATAGCTTCTAAGGCTGTGACCTGTTCACAGCATCTGACATATTCTTGGCATTAGAATGTGAATACTAGTCTCGAACTTTTGAGTAGTCTATGGAGAAGAAGAGGCTCCCTACAGACTTAAGAAGGTACCTATCACCCATAGTGATCCCTCCAGCATCCTAGAAACCCCCTTTCTACCTCCACCAAGCCAAATGACAGACAGACACACACACACACACCAGCAGATTTTTATATATTACTGTTAGGATAATAAACAATACTTATTTTTACCTTTAAATGTAAACAAACAGCATCATTGGCTGCTGTGTCCATCATCCATCATCCGCTACTCACTTTTAGACCTGTAAGACCCACCCGTGTAGTGTAAAAGTGGTTCATTTTACCATTGGTGAATAATGTTCAGTGCTCAAAAACCATCTGAGTGTTATTTATCCATTCTGCTTCACTGGAAATTGCAGATGTTTCCAGGCTTGCTTGCTTGCTTGCTTGTTTGTTTGTTTGTTTGACACGGGGTCTCATAATGTAGTGCTGGCTGACCTGAAATTCTCTATGTAGACCAGGCTAGCTTCAATTTCACAGTTCCGAGTGCTGCAATTAAAGGTATGCACCACCATACCTAGCCTCCATTTGAGTATTCTGAGTAAACTGTCAGTGAACATTCTCAGGCATGTGTTAGGCATTTGTCTTCTGTGTACACATGTACCTTGAGCACAGTCATTCATTTTCCTGATGTGTCTGTGCGTGCATGGCTGTGCCGTTTACACCTCACATTCCACAGTATGGATGCTAGTTACCTAACATCCTTCATCTCTTTAGCTCCTTGACTTCTTTCGTCTTAAACCTCAGTCCCTCTGGTACAGTAGGGCTCATTATGATTTAGTTGGAATAGCCCTGCTGGCTTACCAACCAGTTGTATCTTCATTTATGAAGCTTTGACTCAACTTTGCTTTCTTCTTTCTATAATGTTGTCTTTTCCTTATTGAGCTGACAGATCTATTACACGTGATAGACATGAGCTTTTTGTCAGAGAAGTCATTGAAGACCTCATCTCATAGCCTGCTCTCCAGATTCTCCTAATGATGTCTTATGATGAGCAGACGTTTTACTTTAAAGCCAGTCTGTCATTGCTCCTGTTGTGGTTAAGCTTTTATATTTGATTTAGAAGACCATATCTGTCATGAGAATGAACCCTACACCCACAAACAGCTTGTATGACTTTATAGACCTTTCTCATTTGACCTGTCATACTTGTGAGGGGTACATAAGATTTTGTCAATCACACTTATGACCCAACTATGCTTGATTTTCTATAGGGTATAAGTTGTGTTCTGTCTTCATCTTCTGTTAACTTAAAAAGAATCATGGTTTGTAATAGGGATTGTGTGTGTGCAGTTCTGTGGTTTGGTGCCCCACTCTTTTCTACTGCTTATTCTGTTTGTCATCATTGCATTACGACGGGGCTTGAATTACTGTTGCTTTCGAATGCCTTGCTATATGATAAAATCCAAAGATGTGTTTGCATGTATTTATGGGGGGAAGGGAGTCATGCACACGCCATGGCCTACATGTCACATGAACATGTTGTCTTAGGATAACCAGCAGGGGTCAGCTCTCCTCCATGTGGGACTCTGGGGTCAAATTCGGGCCATCAGCTTCACTGGCAAGCATGTTCACCCACTGAACCTCTTGCTAGCTAGCCCCTTTTTAGAGTATTTTTGATGGATTCTTTTAATCTTTGTCTCTGTCCTTAAGAAAAGCAGCAATTCTTTAGGACCATGTATTTTTATTCACCTTGTATTTAGTGCAAATCCTTCCTTTTCTAACTAGATGCTCTTCCTTTAAATCTGAGAGCCATGCTTAGTTTCTGAGAAGGCTGGCTTTTTTGAAATATAGCATTTTCTCTTTCTACAGCTCTACCATGGTGGTGGTCCTTGTTTGGAATTCTTTTCTTTAGAGCATAGAATGAGCAATGGAGTAGGAGTCTGGAGCTGGGGCCTTGACACATCTGGACAAGTGTTAATTGTTTTTTTTCTTAACATAATAAGTTGGATTTTAAGGAGCGTGTATGTTGCTGGAAGTGTGAGTGGGGGCTGTTCCTCTGTAAGTGGACATGGCTTGTGATACTTAGGCATAGGTCTGTTGTGCTTGATGTCACAGACAGGTAGTCTTAAAGACTCCTTTTGCTGTCCTGTTACCTCAGCAAGAGATGACTACAATTTATACCTGTCCACCTTTAGTGATCTGAGAGATCCATTAAGCAAGACTACAACTGTCTAAAGCAAGACAACCCAGGCTCCTCCAGCCAAAACAAAGCAGCCTTCTTCCTGGCAGCTAACTGATTAGGAATAAATCAAAGCAAAATAGCCCTTCAGAAGGGCAGGTCTTATCTCCCCAGATTAGCATCTCTATCTACTGAATTTCTCTGCCAGGGTTGCTGATTTCTTTAACAAATAAGAGAAGCCCAAGAAGGGGTGGGGCAGTGGATCCTGTGCCTTTTATCCTTATCTGAAAAAGAGTAGACATTGGTGGGGACTTGTAGATGCTCTGCCCCTTCATGAATGGTCTTGGTCAAGGCCAGAGTGGGCCATCTTTGAAGCTACATTTGCAAGAGGCCTTCCCTGTCTTTTGACAGGCCTGTGATCTCTTTCTCCCTAGGGCTATTGGCTGGTGGATAGACCCTTTTAGAATAATGTCTGGTCTTTTTTCCTAGGGTGAGTCTCCTTTATCTGGCTCACTGCTAACACCAGCCAGGCTTTGCTGGTTATCGTGAAATGTTTAAATACCCTCATTAGTAAATGTCCTTCAGTACCCTTTTGGCCAGCAAAACTGGTTGCAAATCCTATATCACTTTCAATGATCTCTGTGTCTAGTTCTTCTGTATCAACACCTCTAATAAAATCAGGGAGAATGTACAATACAGGGCATCTCTCACTTTCCCTGGGACCTTCTCCTTTGAACCCTTGCATAGGAAACCGAAGCTTGCAGCTCTTTAAGGCTTAGATTGTTTTATGATAATTCTTCCATTAAAGCCAGCATTTATTGAGTGTAGCTTATATTTACAGCATCCTTGATGCCTTCTTCAATGTACTCTTACCCAAATCACTGTCACCAGGACATGCGTGTATCAATGTAGTATATAAGTTCCTGTTAGGATGAGTGTTAGACATGAACGAGGTGGTTTGCTACTGCTACCTCATTAGACTCTCAGAACAGTCAGGAAGAGTAGACAAGTAAAACATTCACTGTTGGAATGGATCGAAGCAAGATTAAATATCCATTTGAGGACAAGAAGACAAAATGTCTAGATATCCTATACCATCCTTCAGAAAGCACTGATACATTGCCCTGGCCTGCACTGTGCAGTGGCATTCATCTCTGGGATGCCCCACCCCTACCTTGGAATACAGAAATCTGGAGTGTCCTCTGCTCTCAATTTTAAAAAGTTGACATTCTCACTCAGCCACCCCTGTGGCAGGTGTTCTTAGTCTTTGAGAAGACATGATGATGGTGATAGGGAGATCATTAAATGACTATTGGTCATCAGAACTAACACAGACCCTGAGGGATAACTCCAGTGAGCAAGGCAGAGTTAACTGACACAGGGCAGGGCAGGGGCCCTAGTAAGCACTGAGGATTTCACAGTGGTCTTTCATGACTAGGTTCCTGGCTCTCCCTGCCCTCTGTATTCCAGGTCTGCTGTACACTCTCACCTATTGCTCTGTTGTCTGTGTCTCACATGAGAAGCGTAGGGACCGCTTGGGATTGGCAGACAAACGTCTTCACTTTTCATGATGGCAGGCTCTATGTGGGTTCCTAGATTTTAGAGAGCACCTGGGAGCTAGCTAGGTTTTGTTCAATGTTTTGTTGGCATCAGTTGATAGACCTCTTTTGTTTGTTTGTTTTAATGTGATAATTTTAATAACTTTTGAGAATTTCGTTTGATGTATTTTGATCGTATTTGCCCCCACTCTCCTCCCAACTCCTCTCAGATCTACCCCTCTTCTTCTTTATACTGTTCTAACTGTAAGCCTCCATAGATTTGTTTGTTTGTATATTTGTTCGCTTTAAATGCCTCAACAAGTTCCAATTTTTCCTGCCTATACACATTTGGATGTAAGACCACCCACTGGAGACCCTATCAGGGTCCACATCCTTGAAAACTAAATGATTCATCCCTTCCCCAAAACCCTTGAGTGTTCATAGCTCCCTACTTATGGGTGGAGGATTGGGAATCCCTTCCATGTCTGTACTTGCACATTGACTGGGTTGATCTTGGCCAAAGCTGCTGTGTGTCCATGAGTGCCATGGTCCTGTCATGTCCAGAAGACTCAGTTCTACTCCTGTTCTTGCTCACTTCTGGCTCCTAACAACCATTCCCCTCCTGTTCAGTGTTTCCTAGGTAGCTGTGTGTGTGTGTGTGTGTGTACATGTTGGTGTGCATATGTGTATGTGTGTTCATGCATTGTATGTGTCTATACGTGTGCATGTGTAAGTACATAGCTCTCTCTCTCTCTCTTTCTCTCTCTCTCTGTGTGTGTGTGTGTGTGTGTGTGTGTGTGTGTGTGTGTGAAGATATAGATGTTCCATTTGTGACTAAAACAGTGAGATTATTCTCAGAAAACAACTAATACCAACCAAGTCCGATGGTTTGAAGGACACATCTAAAAGCTGGATTCTTTACCAAGTAAAGCATCTATGACTGTGTTTTACTGACTTTGAAGAATTCAGAAACATGGGAGGAGGGAAGCACATAAAATTCTTGTTTTCTGATCTTTTGTGAAAATGGGATAATTTAGAAATGTCCACTTTCTACCAGTAACAATCATAGAAAACTAGATACTTTTCTCTAAGCAAGATGAGTATGTTCTAGTAAGATTTCCTTGTTATCTTTTGTACCAACTAGCTTTATTAGCTCATATTATCAGCCTGTACTTTGTGGATAATTATTTCTGAGGACCCTGATTACATTATATGCTAATTACTGAGCTTTGGAGGAACAAAAAACAGATTTCTATGAGAAGGCTCTATTATGTTCTGAGTGCAAAGGACAGCTTTCAATAATGCTGGTTTTAGAAGACAGAAAGCCCATCAATACATTTCACCAGATTTATTACTGAAAATAAGTTAGCTTCTGTCATAGACATGATGTCTTCACTGCATGAACCCTAGTTGAAATATATTTCTTGCATCCTTAACAGTACCTTAGTGTTGGGCTGTAAGCATATGTGAAGAGGATTAGAAAGTTTGTTCAGCTCCTCATGGACCCAGTGTACTCACAAAACCACCATTTTCTACATGTGCCTTCCAAGGCCAGCCTAACCAAGCATGCTTGCAGTCATTATCATTGAAGGATGATTTATATGTGACGTAAGCCCTACAAGTGGAAACTCATCACATATGTTCCCAAGTCCCTGGGAAGATTCTTTGGGCCACATGCTTGGGATGAACAAATGGATTTGGTGGAATCAGCTGACCTCTTTCCAAAGTAGGTTAGGTATTTGTATGTGGAAAATCATTGAGGTGTTCCATATGGACAATTTTGACACCACAGTCTTCATATATCGTGCCTATGATACATGGTGTGGGGATTTGCATCACTGGACATATATGTGACAAAGAAGGTACAGTGCTCATGCAGATGAGAAGAGCATTATATTCAAGGGGCACTGTGAACCTAGAGGCCAGTTTTCTTCACGGGGGAAAGCGTTGGTCCTCTTTGTCAGGCCAGATTACTCTGAACATGACCCAAACCGAGTCATGATGATCTTCCTTTTTTGTTGTTTGTTGTTGTTGTTGTTGTTGTTGTTGTTGTTGTTGTTTTTCGAGACAGGGTTTCTCTGTATAGCCCTGGCTGTCCTGGAACTCACTCTGTAGACCAGGCTGGCCTCGAACTCAGAAATCTGCCTGCCTCTGCCTCCCAAGTGCTGGGATTAAAGGCATGTGCCACCACTGCCAGGAATAATGATCTTCCTTTAGTAGTTCATATCTCAAGAACCAAGATGAGCCAGAACTTAGTTTGAAATTGTACCAAAAGAACATGTTAAACACAGCTAATAACTTTTCTTTCACCATGGGAAATTCTGATGTCTGGTTTTATAAACAATATCATTACTCCATACTTGATCTTCGTCATTCACTGTGCGTTGCTTGCCTACGTATGAAGTGGACAGACAGTACAGCTTCAGTTTCTGGCCTGTGAGACTTGTAAATTCCTGTTCTTCTTCACTGTGCTAGATATCAGCTACAGTAATGGTTTCTTTAGTGTGCCTGTATGATCACCAGGGCTAGCGACTTAGCTGTAACATACTCCAAAACCATTAATAGTTATTCTCTAGAGCAGGCCAAGGGTAAGATCCAATTAAATGGTTAAGTATGACTTGCAAAGTTGAGTACATATACAAAGTTAAAAACCAGGGACTCAATCCATCTAGCCAAATTACTAAAAACACAAAGTCTAAATATACAATTTGGACAAGAATTAAAATCTGGAATCCAGGCATGTTGCCTAGACAGAAGAATGGGGCACAGATACAAGAAAACCCTTGAAGCCCATCCAGGCCCTTTATCTGTTTGTGCCAGGGGGTCTCTGTGGGCAACCAGGCCCGACCATCTGACTAAACTAAAGTATTATTTAACCATTCTGTATTTCATCCCTTGAAACCATTCTTTTACAAAATCTTTCTGCTTCATAAGCAAACTACCAGATGGCAGAATCTGGACACGACTGTGAAGACCACTTTCTGCATCTTTATTGCTGGCAAAGTTCACTCTCTTAATGAGGCTCCAAGTCATCCATCCATGCATACCCACCTGCAAATGCTAGCACATGTTAGTTATTTTAAGAGCAAAACTGAATTCACAGGAGGAGAGTTTCATCAGAAATGGGATTGACATTGTTAGTCCCTTTTATCATGCTGTTCTCAACACACTGGTGACCAGGTACACATTGCTGACCTAGGTAAAGTATGAGATACAGGATGGTGCCCATCTCCTCCTGCTCATTGATTATCTTTAATGTATGTGTAATTTGCATGTGTTTCTTCTCTTTCTGATCTTATCATTTCATTTGAATGAACACAAAATTTTACGTAATTAGTTTTAATATTCTTTTTTTCCTGGCTAATTATAAGTGTGACATTTTAGATTTCATCGAAAGAAAATATATCTCTATCTCAGTAATAGAAAATAATAAGAATTTTAATGCAAGATAAGTGTCAGCATGGTTCTGAAAAGAAAGAAGGGGAAGAAGGAGAGAGGAAAAGGATAGACAAATACTACATGATGCTAAAATATTAAAATGGCCAGCTCCACCCGGCCTGTTCTGATGCATAAAGACTTTTTGGAGCACAACCAAAAGCCAAGTCCCCTCTATCTCACCCCAATTTACATCTTGTACCCAGTGCAACAGCAACACAGTGGAGGTGTTATAGGAGATTGTGAGCTCAGCTATCCTCAAATACTTATGACCTGGCTCTTCATGTCTATTTCAGTGACTAATAAAACTTACTGTAGTTTTGTGGTCAATTTTGTTTTCTGCTTGTCTGCTTTCTTTCTCTCTCTCTCCTTTCTTTCTTTCTTTCTTTCTTTCATTTCTCTTTTTACAAAATTTGAATTCTGAATATTAAGTTCTATCCAGAAATTATATGTTTATAATCAACTCAAGTCACATATTTATACTATAACGGTGTCAACATCTAAGCAAAAGCGATTGTCAGAATCCAGTGTTGTGAAGTCAAATACTAGGATCCTTTGTTGAAATGTCTTCATGAGTAAATTCATTTTGAAACTAGAATAGTCTTCCTTGAGATAATCCAAGATGATATAAAGGAGGGAGGTTTCCATTCTGTCTCACCATGTCCTCAGCAGATGCTACTCTTTCTTCAACTGTTTTTAATCCTTCTCTACAGTCCAAAAGTAGGTTATTTTGATCTTAATCTGAGTGATGACAGTTTTGGGTTTTGTTTTTGTAAGGAGTTTCAGGCTGGGGTGAAAATATGAAAGACAGTTTCAGTGGCAACACTTTTTCTCTCAAGACAAGACTTACAGGAAAGAAGTGATTCATGTCTGTATGCTTAGGACCACATTGAGGAAGAAGAATGAGAAATTCCATGTGCCTTAGTTTGAGTTTCCATTGCTATAAAGAAATACCATGACCAAGACAACTCTTATAAAGGGAAACATTTGAGACTGCTTACAACTTCAGAGGTTTAGTCCATTATCATCATGGCAGGAAGCATAGAAACATCCTGGCAGACATGGGTATGGAGAAGCAGCTGAGTGTTCTACATCTTGATCTACAGGGATCCAGAAGGAGACTGACTCTTCTACACTGTGTGTAGTGTAAACATTGGACCCCAAAGCCTACTCCCTCCATGAGACACATCATCTATCAAGGCCATACCCACTCAAATATGGCCTCATCTTCTAATAGTGTCACTTCCCATGGGCCAAGCATATTCAAACCACCACACCCACCATGCATTGGTAGAAAAATTCATTTTTCAATGTTCAGAAATATCTCTACAAAAGGCATTAGAGTAGAAGACAGATGAGAGACAGATAGCCAGCCCATCATGCTAGCACTTCAGAGGTAGAATGAGAAAGATCATGATTTCAAGGCCAGTGTCACAAACAAATGAAGACCAGTGTTGGGCTACATGACCCAATCTCATGCATTAATGCATGCGCATGCATGCATACATACATGCATACATGCATGCATATATGCATGCTTTATGAATTCAATAACCAGACTGTGATTTAAGAGAAAGTATTTATTGAGTTCAATTGAAATAAATTGTACATTTGCTTTACTTTTCCCCAAAAATATGCCAAATTTCACTATTGGAGACAATTTGGGATTAATTTTCACTGAAGCTAGTTTCTATAGCAAAACCATGATCAGTACTTTAAAGAAGGAAGTATCAGCTCATTAGATGTTGGCACTGGTCTTCCTCTGTAGATGGCACCCATCCTGTTTTGCTACAGAAGATCATCTGTCGTGTAATACATGTAAAGGTTACATGGGTTTTTTACTCAGGTCAGCAGTCTCTTGGTGATGTGGTAACACCTTATCAAGGTGGTTTTGTTTATTTTAATGCTGGGAGCTGAGGGGATAGAAGGATGCACATTTATTCATTCTCCCTTTCCTTTTCATGTTGGTCTGAAGATTTCTTCACCCATGCTGTGGTCAGCTTCTTTTCAATTTAGTAATCTCTGATTTTCACTTTGACATTTACTTTACTTCTCATGGCCTCTTAGTCCTAAAACAAACCATTCTATCTGTCTGGCCATCCTGAAGCCATTATTCTGTCTAGCTATTCTGAAGCCGCTTTGTCTGTCTGTCCAGCCATCCTAAAGCTACTTTGTCTTTGCTCAATAAAAAGACATTTTTCCACTGGTAACAGGCCTGGCCTATAGTAGGACAAAATTCTTCACTGATCATTTCATGGACTTACAGCAGTGATTCTCAACCTTTCTAATAGTTTCTTTAATTCCTTATATTGTGGGGGCCCCAATTGTAAGATTATTTTTGTTGTTACTTTTAACTGTTATTTTGTTACTTTTATGAATCATAATATAAACATCATTATACATGTAAATATGCATGTGGAGGCCAGAGATAAACATCCTGTGGTTTTCTAGATCATTCTCTATGGATTTTGAGATGAGGACTCTCAGTGAACTAAGAGTTCACTAATTCAGCTAGACTGATTGGCCAGCATGTCTTACACATCTTCCTGCATACACTTTCCAAGACTGGGACTACAGGCAACATGGCTATGCCCAGTGTTTTATACAAGGGCTGGGGAGGAAAACTCAGGTCCTCTTGCTCACACTGTAGCACAATACCTACTGAGAGTCCCCCTTGCCTCAGAGCATTGTTCTTATAGTTAGTCTTATTGGCCTGCAAACACAGTCAAATATGGCCCTTGCTGAGCTTCAGACATCAATGAAATGCAAGCAGTATCACCACTTGGAAGTTTCTGTGTGTTTATATGAACTGCCATATAAGGATATACCTAATGTGATTTTTCACAGGCCCTGGGATGAAGGGTGGCTTCCCTCTTTCATCTCCTTAGATCTGAAACCATTTGGCATTTGGCAGCCAGTAGATGCTCCCTGAGTCTCTGGAATGTGCCAGATGAATGTTCCCATCACTCCCACATGGGATTTACTTCCCTAAAATATTTGCCTGGAGCCTAAAATTTTATGTATTCTGATGTTTTGCTTCATTTTATTTTATTTTATTATTTTATTAGCACAACTAAATGCCTTAAGGTAGATTTGTGATATTATCAAATGAATCAACTATAAATCATCTCAAGTTGGTGGAATTTTAACAACAAAAGCCAGAACAAGAGCCTCAGCTGCTATTAACCTCCCACTAGCTCTTCCAAAATTAAATCATCCTTAAAGCATTCTAAATCTTAAGAGAAAAAAAAAGGTTTAGATCTCTAATGCAAGTACTAATATTGCAAAATTGCATAAAAGCCCTGACCCACACCGAATTTAGTGATTCTTTCCAATTAACATGAATCCCGAATATGAGTTGAACTATGATTTTGCTTGACTTTCATCTGAAAAATCAAATTTCTTGGAGAAGTTCACAGTGTAAAAGTTGAAAGTCTTAAGACAAGTGTCAGACATTCAGCCTCTGGAGTTCCAGGTCTAAATAAAGACTTTTTGTTGTTTACAGTCTTCACGTGTAAGGCCACAAACCCAAAAGACCTACAGAGAATTTTGGGTCTCTGTAATTCTCATTTTAATTTATAACCTACATGTTGTAATTTTTGTGTTTAAGTAAAGCATGATGGGATGGTAAAGATATAATTTAAGGGATTCATAGTGAGGTTTTATCAAAATGTCTAAATTGAACCCTCAGGGCAGGATTTTTGCCATTTAACACACAGTGACATCAATAGCAATGCCTGTGCCTTGACCCCCAAGACCCTGCCACGCGCTCCCTGCCACCAGCTGCTTATAGTGTGCATTTGCCACAGCACAGGAAGCCATCACAAAGAAACTCTTAAGTTATCCCTTTAACCTAGCTTCTAGTTTGCTACAAATCAATGGCTTTCTGGTTCCTTTTTATCCCATTATAACTGAGGAATTTACCAGGTTCCTGTCATCATGGGGAGATAAATCACTCTGTTGGTGGTGTTCCCAGTGATGGGACTAGGGTCCTTTCTGTACTTCCCCATTGTGAATTACTGCCAAGGACTATAACGTGATCCAAGTCACGTCTCTGGAATCAGCTGTTCTTTTGAAAGCTTGCATGAGCATCATCCTGCAATTATATTCAACACTTAACTTCCAGCAAACACTTTCTATAGGTCTGGCCAAAGGGGTGGGTGTGAGTGTGTGTCTGTGTGTCTGTGTCTGTGTGTCTGTGTGTGTCTGTGTCTGTGTGTCTGCTGTATATCTGAGCATCATGTGTGTCTACATGCTCATATGCTGCTGAGGTAAATGGATGACATTGTGTGCCCTGCTCTGTCACTTTCTTTGATCCCTTTGAGACATTTTCTCATTGAACTTGAAGCTATACAAGAAGCCGGCAAGTCTCAGCAATCCTCCTATCTCTGTACCCACACCAGCACTTAGGTGATAGCTTCATACACTGTAAGTGTAGGTGTACCCATACAACCACTTTGGAATGTTTATATGGGTGCTAGTGATCTGAATGCATGCTTGCCCACAAGTGTTCTTCCCCACTGAGTCATCTCCTCAACCCTACTCTCTGCTTCTTAAGGAATTAGGTCAGAGCTTTGAAAAGAAAACACCTGTAAGTTAATGAACTGCTGTATGACTATGTATCTGTGCTTTGATCAGTGATGCTGGCCAGGAGGCAGTGCTGTTGATAAAGTAGCTGCTGTCTCTTGTAATATGTCACTCTATAAAGATGAGAGTGTTCCCCCTCTTTTATAGAGCACTCAGTTTTCTGATAAGGAATGTGTCTACATGTTGGCAAGTTATCTGGAAATATATATTATATATTATTTATAATATATTGAGTTTTCAAGACAGGGTTTCTCTGTCTAGCCCTGGCTGTTCTGGATCTTGTTCTGTAGACCAGTGTGGCCTCAAACTCACAAAGATCTACCTGCCTCTGTCTCCCCATTGCTCTTTTTAAAGGTATGTGCTGCCAATGTCTGGCTAACAAGAATATTTTTTAAATGGTGCTAGCTAGTTGAAATGTGCTTGTATTTGCAACCTGAAGATCCATTGGACACTGCCAAGAAGTTGAGGTAGAGGAGTCTGTCCAAGGGTCGAATTTCATTGATTAAGAAAAAAAACCCCTCTGTCCTAGTCAGTGTCCTGTTGCTGTGAAGAGACTCCATGACCACAGCAAACCTTATAAAAGAAAGCATTTAATTGGGGCTGGCTTACAGATTTAGAGGTTATAGTCCATTATCAGCATGGCAGGATGCGTGGTAATGCAGGCAGACACGGTGCTGGAGGCAAGAGTTCTCTATCCAAATCTACAGATAACAGAAAGAGCAAGATAGACTGTGCCTAGCCTGAGCATTTGAAACCCCAAAGACCATCCCCAGTGACATACAACAAGGCCATACCTGTTAATGCATGTCAGGTAGCGTCCCTCACTAGTAGTGACCTATCATTCACAATCTCAGAGCCTATGGGGCACATTCTCATTCAAACCAGCACACCCTCTGTTTTCTCTTTACTGTCACAATAAAATACCACAGGAAACATCCAAGAGTATCAAGGACTATATCACCTGCTAAGAGACCGTTTTTAAACATTAGATTAACCTGTTTTTTCTGTAGGTAAGACTTCCTAATAAAGCAATTTCACAGGGATGGTAGAAGCATTTGTTAACTCTCAATTCACTTACCACTCACTTTCTTTTTTCTAAGACAAGCTTTGTTAAGAGATAAACTTACCCTAGCTTCACTGATCAGTTGTATTTCATCAATCAAACATAGCCTAGAAAACATTTCTTCCTGTGAAAGCATAAAATTTTCTAAATAAAACTCTTTATACTGTCTTAAAGACTTTGTCAGGTTATATCACTGTAGACTTCTAAGACAGTTACTACAGTTTCTACAATCTCTACGTTTGCAACTGGAACCCATTAGTACTAGATAAAACCACTCTCCTGGGCTGTTTATGGATGGCTTGAAACAGTCCTTCCCATGCCTCTGTTCAAGATGTTGATTCTCCCTGCTCAATGATGTCTCTCTAGACTACATGAGGTTCAAGGTTCAAACGTAAAGCCAGTTGTCCAGCTGAGTCTTTTACACATTAGTGGTATTCAAAGTTTGTGCTCCTCTCTTGCATGCCCTTCGTCATACACCACATGGCACATTCCTGGTCGAGGTGACTTTTCCATCCACCTATTCCAGGACTGTTACTCACCCAGCTGTATCAAACTGTAAAAAAGTCATTACTCAAAGGGAGTAATGTTGGGATAAGAACTTAAAATCAGATACATCCAAGACAGGTGCTGGTAGTTTTAATTCCCGTTCTGAACTACTGTGAACTGAACAAGCCACTCAGGCTCTGTCATCTGTGATCCAGAAAAACAACAATGAAGCTGGTTAGGAATTAGGGACAGAAGAAATTCCTCATGAAGAAACTGGCAGAGTGGCTGGCCCGTTGTGGTGGAGTTATTCTTGACTTTCTTATCTTTGTTCAGACCGTCTATGCAGCTCTTCTCTCTTTAAATCCATTCTTGTAGCTCTGAGTTGACTCACTGACGTAGGCTGTGAATGGAGCCAGGCTGTGGAGTCTCACACATACAAAGTCCAAGTCTGTTTTGTGTCTTAATGGCTCCAGGACCATGGGTGGGTGACTTGTGTTAATTGTAACTCTACATCTTTGTATCTTAAATGGGGATGCTAAAATGTGTTAAAAAGATTAAATGAGCAGACATATGTACAACACCTAGCACACTGCCAGACATAGTAACTGTTTGAGTTCTGAATAAATCAGACTCACTGTGAAGATACTTAGAATGGATTTAAGCTGAGTGTAGACAGAGCACTGCAGGCTGAAACAAGATGAATGCTAGGAAGTTGGTATTTTCTGTGAATGTCAGTGTTGAATGGTTGAGCATTTCAGTTAAATGCTTCACAAAAATGCAGAGCAGTGGTTCTCAACCTTCCTACTTCTGCAAGCTTTACTACAGTCCCTCATGCTGCAGGGACTCCTAACCATGAAATTATTGCATTGCTAGTTCATAACTGTAATGTTGCTACTATTATGAACCATAATGTTAATATCTGATATGCAGGATATCTGACTTGTGACAGCAAAGGGGTTACAACCCACAAGTTGAGAACCTTTGATGTCGAGGTTTGAAGTGTTTGCCCAGACTAGAATCAAATTTCTCCTCAATATTGTGTTGGTTTCCTCGTGCACTCCTGTCCAGGTGGCTGGTACATGAACTGAGAATAGCTGAGAGAGCCCAACCTATGCACAGAGTACCATTTCCACAGGGTCACCCTGCCTCTCTGCAAATGCACAGGCTGTTTTTCCAGATCATTCCACAGGGTTACATGGATAGGAATCCACACCATCCTGGCCCAGCATGCCTAGATCAAACTGTTTTTCCACAGGCAAGACGGGAAATTGTTTTGGTTCTGTGGGCCACAGAATCCCTGAAGCTTGTTCTTGTTTGATATTTTAAGTAATCCTTTGAAAATATGAAGACCACTCTTAAGAAAACCTAGAGCACAAGTCAGAGTATCCCACAGACCATAATTTGTGGATAAGAAATTCAAGACCCTAGAAGGAAGGGAGGGACGGAAGGTTGGGTTTCAACCTTGACGCACCAGTGCCTTCCTTCGAGAGCAAGAAAAAACACCTCATTACTTGTTTTTGATGTTGGAGACATTAATTTGGTTGTTTTGCTTTGGTGGTACAGGCATGCTGTAGTTGGATTCTTAAGTCATCTTGTAGTGAGACCTTGTCCCACTGCCGTTTCCCATTGGGAGCTGATGAGGAGTGCTTTAAAACAGATGGAGCACAGACTGCAGAGATGGAAAACACAGAAGAAAGAGCTGTGTGAAAGAAATATTTAATCATAACATGAGAAACTTCTAGTGGCAACTTTTCCATTATGTTAAACCGCTCTCATTTCCATGCATTTCCAGGATGTGTTTAAAAACAAAGGTTGTCATCTTCCTTCCTTGTGCTCATCCCCCATGGGTTTCTGATTCCCTCCTTGCAGGACTACGACTTGAGCCAGCTCCAGCAACCAGATACTGTGGAGCCTGATGCCATCAAGCCTGTGGGAATCAGACGGCTAGATGAGAGACCTATCCACGCTGAGCCACAGTATCCAGTCCGATCTGCAGCCCCACACCCTGGGGATATTGGGGACTTCATTAATGAGGTGCAGAAAGACTCACTTTCTTATTAAAGTTTTTATTTTATTAGTACATGTTGACTACACAGAATGAGTTTCAGTGATATTTTATGTATAACATGTTTTCTTTGTTCACTCCCATTACATCTTTTGCCCACCCCACACCTACTGATTCCCTTTCTTTCCATGGAGTTCCCCCTTCTACTTAAGTGTCTTTCTTCATGGTGACACAAAGTGTTTAGTTAGGGTTAGTCACATGAGGATGAGGGCTATTTATAGGAGCACTGGGAATTAACCAGTTGAACACCATTGAAAAAAATGATTCACTTTGTTGTAGAGCTTTTTTTTTTTTTTTTTTTTTGTATACTTGTGGTTAGGTTTCTGTAGTTCCACATTTGGACACAGCTATTGAATATAATTCATTAAAATACCTTTTTTTTTTTTTTTAGTTTATCGTTATATGAGAACAGATATGATTTTAGTGACAGAACAAAATGTTACCTTTAAAATTTTTTAATGTATATGTAGGTGTACATGTATATGTAAGTGTCTATGCATGTGCAGGTGTATGTCTGAACCTGCACTCGTGTGTTTGGAGACCAGAGGACAACCTGGAGTGATGTTTTTTAGGCACTATGTAACTTGATATCTTTTGAGATAGGATTTCTCAGTGAACCTGGAACTCACCATGTAGACTAGCCTGGCTGACCAGGAGGCTTTGAGGACCATCCACCTGTCTCCACCTCCCCAGGGTGAGATTACAAGCATATGCCATCCTGACTAGGTTTATTCACATGGGGGCTGAGGATCGAACTGAGGTCCTCAAACTTGTAGAGGAGGCACATTATGGACAGAGGTCCCTGGGTTGTTCTGATTAACATGAACAGGAGCTATCTGCCCACATCCTGCATGCGTTCAGCAGACATTAGCAGTGGCCACCGTTCCCTCTGAAAAGGATTTTTTTCTCTAGACTGCAAGTAGCAAATAGACTAGCATTGCCATGCATTCTAACTTCATTTGTTAGTCTTAATAATCTACCACAAGCTCTCTCTGCTCTTTACACACTGTACTCTTTGAACCTCCAGCTGGTGAGAATCCACTACATACCCATTATCTCCATCAAAGGAGGTTAGCTGGAAGAGTGGCTAAGTTAAATATCATGTGACTTGAACACTGGCCTTGTTGAGGAGGTTGAAAAGCCTCTGTGTGAGGGAGTTACTTCTCTGTTGGATGCAGCCGGCATAATCTCACTGTCAGAATTCTCTGTAATTCTTTTATTTCATTGATGCAGAGAGTCTAGCTACAACTGATGCTAAAGTTTTGACAGAGCATGATTTGTGCTTTTTCTGTGTAAATCTGGGCCAAGCTTCTATTCAAATTCTCTCTTAGGATTTTTATTGTTTATATAAGACAGTAGCAGGTATTGATAATGATCGAATATATAGCAGGAATTGTGTTCTTTGCCCAAATGCTGCGCACTCCAAAATCAACACACTGGTTGCATCACAATGTTCGAGGTGGCCATTGCATGCCGCCTTGGTCATGTGTTAAGTAACCTCTTGTTTTGAAGGCTTTATTGATACCTTTAAACAATATATAAACATCAGCGATCTACTATAAAGTTTCATGTATAGTGTGCTTTGAAATAGGGGCTGGCAAGATGGCTCAGTGGGTAAAGGCACTTGCTGCCAACTCAGATGATCTGAGTTTGATTCCTGGAATCCACATAGTAGAAGGAGAGAACTAATACTCACAAGGTGCTCTCTCACCCCCACTTGCACACAGTATTATGTGCACACACACACACACTAAAATAAATAACAATAATAACTTATTTAACAAAGTTTTCAAACAGGATAGGAGTATTTCCCAGCATCTGTGACTTCCCATTGCTGTCTGTTCCTAAATGAAAGGAGGCTGCTTTCCAGACATGTTTGCTTCAGTTAAGTAGATAGCAGGTTCATTGGTAGCAGATGTAGAGTAAGACCTTATGGAGGGTTTAAATGTCAGTATCTCCTCCTTTCTCTAACCTATGTGCTGACTTGCCCTGTTCATTTTACATACAAACCTGCTTAGAGACAGGGATATAGGCACAGTTGTAGATCTTTGCCTTTATGTAAGTGGACCTAATGGGCTTGTATCTGATTTGTTGTGTATTGTTCTGTGAACATGTTGAGTTATCCCCTTGATCATTGGGTTTTATGACATAATGAATTTTAGAAGTATAGGACTGGATTTTCTTGCAATCAGGAGTTTTGATGAGTAGAATTCAAAAGGTTAGGTGTTTTTGCATGGTCCTGTGGTGTCGGTTCACTGTGGAAGTCAAACCCAGCCCTGATATTCTTCTCTTGGAAAAGAAAATCAAGCACCGTTATAAGGCTAATCACAACCTGACTTCTGCCACTTCCCTCCTTCCCATGTTCTTTTCTTAACTGCAGCCCCAGGAGATGTTTGAAATCTCCCCCAAATACGATCTTTTTTGAGCAGGAGAGTCTCATACATTTCTGCCCATCTGCAAGTCTTCCCTAGCCATAGGGATCCAGTACAAACATCCTGTCTACGAAAGTGTCCATGATATGTCTTGAAAGACCCAATGATGCTTCTCCTGACACAATGTTCCTCAGCTGCCTGGAGTGTGACTGTAAATAGTCTATCTGCCATCAGAGAGTGTGACTGTCGATATTCTTACATTCAAGGGTGCCACTGTCAATACTTTTATCTCTCTCCTGAGGATATGAGTTCTCTAGAGCAAGGGCTATTCCTTATTCTATGTGGCTGAGTTGCTTTACAGGTAGTGTGTTTTCACTTAAAATCTTGTCCGTGCAATGGTGAGGGCATCAGTCCATCCATCCTCTGTCAAGGAGCCTCTGGTCACTATTGAAGTTATGCTTGGCAAACACAGAAGGCCCCTCATGCCAGGGTACTACTTGCTGTTCCAGCTTCCTCTGCAGTCCCTTGCCAGCCTGCATATTGCAGAGCATTGGAAGTAGCTTTAACTGTACTTTTTCCCTTGCCTTGTAATTGGATTCTGTTCTTCTAGCCTCAGACTCACTTGTCTTTCTGAAGCCTTGGAAAGCCAGAAAGGGTCAGGGACACAGAATAGAGATAAGTTCTGTCCAGTGCCACCCAACCCTACCTGGGGCTGACCTCCCTTCTTGAAACAGATCCATGGTTCTATTCAGCCTCCCTGTGGGGTCTTCTGTGGCCCAGGAAACGGACTGTTATTCCTGGGGAGAGTGGTTGGTTTAGTGTGAGATACATTAGTTAATGAATGAATAAGTGGATGAAAGAGCCTCACTGGTAGTCATTTTCAAAATAGCAGCAAATGCATGAGACTGAGTATGTCAAGGTACAGAAATAAGATGAACAGGAACCACAAAATGTCCCTTTGAGGACCAGGGAAGCAACTGTAGCTTGCGCAAAGCCCTTGGTTAGAACCCCAGCATCACATAACCTGTTTGTGGTGGCATACATCTATAGTCCCAGCACTCAGCAGTGGCAGGAGACAAATCAGCTTGAGGTCATTCTTGGCTACATTGTGATTTTCAGGTCAGCCTTGGCTACAGGACACCTTGTCTCAAAAATCCAAAATAATAACAGCAAAATGTTCCTACAATTAGAGGCGGGAGGCACCTCCGAGCAGGTTAAAGTGTCGTAAAACAACCAAAAGAGAGTGCCAGAGATGGGACTTTTTGCAGGCAGAGGAAGGGAGATTAGGACTCCCTGGAAGTTACAAAACTCTCAGAAGCACCATACAGGGTTTTCCATCCCAGGTAGCCATTAAGACTTGTTCAGTATCTTTCATTAACTTGGCAAACAAAAATAAGTGTATTTTAAAACATTGGAAGGCACCTGGAAAGAACTCCAGCACCCTTTGTAAAAACACTGCAAATATATACAAATTTATTTATCTCCTGGTCTTATTTGATTTAGCAGGGGACCAAATGTTCCAAAGGAAGAATAATACAGCAGTGATTATAATTGGAGTGCTTTTATAGATATAAGGAATGGGGACGCTCATGAGAACATCTTCTGGTTTGTTTATTTAAGTAACGAATGAACGTTGCCTTGACTCTCAAAAGCAAACTTATTTCTAGTCAAGCAGGGAGAATAGAGCAAGACACCTGTTTTTGGATCTTTGTGAGAATTTAATTCTGTTTGCATTTTCAAATGTGACCTTCAGAGGGTGAGAAAATTGAAATAAATTCATTTGATCTCAGCTCCTTCGTAGATATTAGCATACCTCCAGCAACTGCAATAATCTCATATGCCTCAATCTTAGAGGAATCTAAACCACCACGTGTGCCCTTCTGTGAAGAGACTGACTTCTGATTTATACTGCTTAAAGCATCTGGAAGGGTCTTATAGAATAATTTCTTGTAACTACTGAAGTTTAAACTGCCCCTTTCTCTTACTAATTATCCTTTGATTGTCACTTTGAGATGTCTCATTTTGCTCTTAGAGGACCGAGGGGCTTATCTGAGTTCAAATCCAGCTCCCCTCACAGCACCGAACCTTTGTACAAGGTCAAGATCGTTGAATTGAACTTAGTCTCTTGTTTTCCAGTTATCTTATTTGTAAGAGGAGATTGAGTAGAACCTTCTTTTAAGATTGTAGTGATAACTTAATAAAGTGGCACGTAGAGTGTGATGGTGGTGGTACATGTCTCTCACCCTACCACTCTGGAGGCACAGGCAGGTGGATCTCTGAGTTCAAGGCCAGTCAAGTCTATAGAGTGAGTTCGAGGACAGCCAGGGCTACACAGAGAAACTCTGACTCAAGAACCAAAAGAACAGCAATAAATAGATGGTATATGAAAAATAGTTGGCCCAGGCCATGGCCCAGTCTAACTGTTAGAAATGCAGTCATGATTATTGGAGACAAATTATTTTTTAGGAATAAAAGATTTTCAATGGTCCTTTAAGATAAATTAAGTAAATTCCCTCTTTATAAAAATAATCACATCTTGAACAACTTAAATTCCTCATAAAGAGGTTAGCAATGCTAGCTTAGATATAGAATGCAAAATGGTATAATAGAAGAAGGAAGCAGAGACGAAGAATTAGATGGTCCAAATATGTCCACTCATGTTTTCATGTATGTATTTATTTATTTAATTATTTATTACTTTTGTACTTTGATTTTTGAGGCAGAGTCTCTCTATGTAGTCCTGGCTATACTGGAGCTATGCAGGCTAGCCTATCCTCGATCTCCCAGAGATCTGCCTGCCTCTCCCTTCTGAGTACTGTGATTAAAGGTGTGCACCACCACACCTGGTCCCAACTATATTTTTTTAACCTGAGATCCTAAATTTAAATCCTTTAAACAAAGCACATAGCATGGCAGATGGAGGAAAACAAACAAACAAACAAAGCAAAACAATAACAAACCCTAAGTCCAGAGCATTAGGGCAAAGTTACTTTGTAGAAGAGAAGCCACAACTCAGATACTGTCCTAAAAAGCAGAATGTGAATTCTAAAGAGCCTCAGCAGGAAGGGGTCTCCTAGTCTAAGGTGTTCCAAACAAGGTGATCGTGATCGGGAGAAATCACAGTGTGACTTCCACGGCTGAAGAAGAAAAACCCAAGCAGCAAAACCTACATTTTCAATGTGCTAATGTTGAATAAATGGATGCTGGATGCTGGATGGGTGGATCTGTGGATGAGTCAGCGGATACATGGGTAGGGAAGTGGTTGACTAAATGGGTAGATAAGGTATATTAATCATATAAGATATGCAGAGGAGCGTTATAATCACATTCCAGTTAGGAGTGAACATGCAGACAGAAGCTGTACACAGAGCACAACCTTTGAGTTTGAGAGAGGGGTACTTCAGTAGCTGTTCAAGTTGAGGATAGTGCAAACAAGCAGGTGAATGGTCTGGAGTCACTGAGAATTTCTCTAAAGAGCTTTGATTTTTGTCTTAGAGATCACATAGACATCAGTCAGACCTTGAAAAGCCACTAATTCTTCTATCTCTCCTTCTCTCTTCTATTATTTACTTAAACTTTTAATCATATTTTAGCTTTCTTAAATAAAGTCAGTTGCTTTTATTTTCAGTAGGTGACTGTGCACCTATTGAAAACCGTCTTTTCCCTGGTGCATGTCCCTTATGTATGCAGGCCTTGAAAAGCACAGCACAGGTTTTGCCTGTAGGGACTGACAGCCCATCAGTGAGAGACCAACAGTCATCCAAGGACAGGGGCTGGAGTTCTGAGACTGAGAACAGCGAGGCATCCCTTTTGCTCTGCTGCAGGCAATACATGAGGAGCTGAGGCAAAGCTATGGCACAAAGACTCCAGAAGACAGGTGACAGGAGATCAGTGGCTCTCTTTCTCCTTCGATCCTTCTTCTGTTCCTCTCTACAGAGTGTCTTTATAGTTTATATCAAAGCAAGTCTCCACCCCAGAATCCTAGGGTCCAAAGTCTATAAATACAAGCTCAGCAAGAAGTAGCCACAGCTTGCACTCTGCAGAGGACCTGAGACTGCAGAAAACTGATAAAGGCACCCAGATAAATTTATCTAGAGTTCAGGATCTTCTGCTCTGTGAAAGGTGAACGAAGGAACCAAGTATATGTTTCTAAATTGAGTCAAACCAAAAGAAACACATGGTTAGTTTGTAGATTTAGTAACAGTACTTTATATATCAAGGGGCAGAGTATCCATTGCCAAGAATAAAGGAGTCCATAAGGGATTCAGAAGATTTTGCTGCCCCAGGTTTATTTTGCAGTCTCTGACCAAATGGCTAGCATTGACAGTTTTTCATAACGTGACTGTGACCTTTTTAATAAGCACTTCACTCAGAAAAATGTCATTCTGTTCTGAGGAGTCCCATTCTATTCTATAGTAAAACCAATACCATACATGTGGAAGGAGCTTAAAGTTCTTGATCTCTGCCTGGGAAGATAGCTTACCAAGAATTCTTTTAGGTCAGTGGTTTCATCTTCTCATAATTACAAACCAAGAGATAGCATACCATGCCCTACATTGCACAGTTGTTTCTCACTAATCCTGTTAGGGCTTTGAATCCTTTTGAAAAGCAATAAATGCAGATTTAAAACTACCGTGGTGGCCAGAAATTAACTCGGGAGCTGAAATGTATATTTCTCAAGACAAAAAGAATATTTTTAAGATTCTCAACACTGGGTGCAGAGATAGATTACTTCCAAGATTACAGTGATCTTAAGGAGTTGCTGAATTAAATCTTTTAGACATTTGCTGAAGATTCTTGGGGTCTTTGGCATGCCAGTGAGGATTTGCAGAATGCATCACTTGAGCACAGAAACATATGTCATCACTTTTCAGTCCCAGAATCCAGATGTGCTTGAGGCCCTGCCATCCTGCCATTGGCTTTTTTAAGATAGGGTATTATATATCACAGATTGGCCTTGAACCCTTTGAGCTGGCTACACAACCATTCCAAGAAAAACCTTCAACATCCCCTCCTACCATCTCTGCCTGTGGGGTGCTATGGTTACAGATGGGCACAACCAAATGAGTTAAGGCAATGCTGGGGAATCAAACACAGGGTTTCTTACATGCTGGGCAAACTCTTTACCAACTGCATAACATCTGCAACCCATCTGCAACCCAAACTTAATACCTATTTTCAAGAAGTCCTTCATACTAGGAATTTATATGAAGCTTTTTTATTTTTCTTCTTTCTTTCACAGATAGATCAAAACTAGATGGTGCTGAACTAAAAGAATCATTTAGTAACTATATTTGTAGTAGCTAGATTGTATAGGTCATACTACTAAGTGACTATAAACCCCAAAATGGCAGTCAGTCAATCTAGTTTGTTCATACCCAACTCTATAATGCATTAGAGTCCCAGAGATTCAAGCAATGTGCTTTGTATTGAATAAGAGAAAAGAATGCAGGAGAATTCTTTGGTTTTTCAACCACTGGGGCTGTAGTAACTAATACCTATTGCTGGCTTCCATCAGCAATGGCTGAACTTCTTACTCAAGTTCCAAATCCATCAGTGGCTCTTTTTTCTTATCCCCATGTGATTTTTATTGTAAGGTCCACGTAAAAGTAAAACCCACATATGCCACAGACCATCCTCCTGGCTGATCAGAAAAAGGATTGTCTGCATCACTACATGACCCTTACAGTGCCCGAGCTTCCTGCTCCTCACACTGCATTGGCCACAACGAAGCCTGACAGCAGGGTGGAGCGAGTAGACTGGGACTCTAGAGTGGCCCTTGTGGCATCATGGGTGTGTGCTCCCCTGGGAATTACTAAGGACAGCAACCCAATCTGCCACAGAAAGGAGACAGGGATCCTGAGAACGTGTAGGTTGTGGTTCTCAGTCTTAGCCAAACTGCACTGTAGCTTATTCTAAAAATAAGGAAAGTCTCGTCCAGAATTATTTTTGTTTTCCATATTGAAGTGGTTTACTGAAGTCTTTTTAAATTTTTATTTAACAGCCCTTTCTGGGGTGGAAATCGTATAACATGATATGAGGAAAAGCTGGGCTTAATTCTACGTGGTTAGGCTTGTTGGGAAGAAATTCTTGGCGGTAGGAGGGTTGGTCGGCTTTGGCTCTGTTTTTTGATGGGAGTCTAGCAGCTGCTGTTTTATTTCTTAAAATAACATGTCTTAACTTATTTCAAATGTCAATGAAGGAAATTTTTTCTTTAAAACTAACTATTAAAATATTAGCTTGTGCTCATTGAGTTTCTCTGTGGTTCACTGTTGAACATTTGTATCCAATATCTCATTTGGTCTTCAGATAACCCTGTTACAGTCGTACATAAGTAAACACTCAGGGAGGGAGCACTCAAGACAAATACTGTGAATGTTGAGATGTTGATTCAGATCCAATCTCAGAAACACTACAGCATACTGACTCGGATCTTAACTTCCATGAGTCTTCCATATTCCTCATCTGTAAACTAGAGAACATGCTCATTTAAAAAAATAATTATCTGAGTTTACTTTTCTTTTCTGGTTGCCGTGGCAAAAGCAGCTCAAGGGAGAAAGGGCTTATTCAGGCTCAAAGTTTGCAGGTGTAGCTTATCACTGTAAAGAAAACAAGGGAGCACAGGCTTCATTCAAGTAGTTGAACTACTACATTCACAGTCAGCCAAGAGGAACAAGTGCATGCTACGCTAGTTATCAATCCAGGTAGCGCCACCCATTGTAGGCATGCCTTCCCACCTCAGCTAATGTAATCAAGATAATTTCCACACAGACACGCCTAGAGTATCATCTTCCAGTTGATTCTAGGTTCTGTCAAGTTGACAATAAACTCTAACCATTACACATAAATAAGTTAATATACTCTTAAAATAAGCATGTGGATTAAATAGATTGATCTCAAGGAAAATAGTCTATGACACACTTCCACATCTTAGATGAAAGGAGACAACAATACGCCCATGAGCCTCTACTGATCCAAAGGTGTAAGAAGACAGTAACTGCTTAAGAACTGTTATTGCTGTGTTGTGGAGCAGAGCTCTAGAATGGAATTGAGAAAATCCCCCAAAGGACCTAAGGCTGGTTTTGGAATGCTTTGTGGTACATAATTAACCATTAGCTGTAGATTCTTCAACTACATATTTAAAAGCACCTGTTTGCAGGAAGTAAGAACGGAGATGTCAATTGCCAACTTATTTTTGTGTTCTTTATTCTTAAGACATACATATAAGTTCATTTTAGAGTGACAAAATTCATCCCCCTCCCCAGTGTTTATATCACACACAAGTATTGGATCGTGGCTTTTCTTTGGCCTTTGAAAGCTACAAGTCACTTTTTATTGACAAAAATATTTTATATTTTTCATTATATACAATCATTATACAAGGAAGTGTTTACATACAAGTATATATTATGCATTGGGCATATTACTTCCATGACCCCTTCCCCTCAATTGTTTCAACCTCTTCTTTCCCATTGGTCCTCTTTGCTCTTCTACATGAGTCCACATCTACCTTCACACCATAAATGTATGTGTGCATTTACAACACACACACACACACAGAGTTTTGTATAAAAGCATGAAATGTAAGAACCACTACTAACAAAAAGCACACATCTGTTTTTCGGGGCTTAATTTGGATCTATTCTCCTATAAACAGCATGCCTAGAACTCACCCCCATCTTTTCAACTGGGAACTGCTCACACTCTCTAAATTAACTCCGTACACTAGGTTCCATTAAAAAGGGTAAGAGATTTAATGTGACTGTCTATGTAGTATCATACCTGACCTTTGATAGCCTTCCAGAGTTAGGTCACTGTCAGTTCTTGCGTGGATTCAGAGTCTTCCTGCTCATTGCAGCTTTTGTTTTTCAATTCCCTGATGCTCGCTTAGATTTCATCGTTCTGGTATTTGTCATTACTGTCCTGGTAAACTATATTCTTAGAGGGCAGAGGACCGAGGGCCACGTGGTTCTGATATGTATTCCATGCTCTTTGCTATACATGTAGTTTGTGTTTACACATGTTTTGTCTTTTTTTCTCCCCCCTGAGACAGGGTTTCTCTGTAGAGCTCTGGCTGTCCTGGTACTTGCTTTGTTGACCAGGATGGCCTCAGCCTCCCTAGTGCTGGGATTAAAGGCGTTCACCACCATGCCTGGCTCTGTATTTAACGTAATTGTCAAAATCCCTATCAGGGTCTTTGTTTTATATACTCTGATCTACTGATAAATTAAATTCAATAAATTATCCTTTCAAAACTGCACTTGTCCGACGAACTTTTAGTCACGTTTATTACATGTTCTGCCAAGGAAAGTATTGTTCATGTCCATGGATTGAATGATTTTGCTGTTTTCATAGTAATTACCATGTTAAAATTTAACTTGCGTTTCCATGAATATTTTCTCTTATGGTAGCCATCAGGCTCCATATAGAATGTAATTTAAGATGCTCGCTTATCAGCTGCAAACAAATGACCCTTTCTTCCCTTTGTCAGACTATTCCCCAACTAGTCGCCAAACTCATTTTAGGCCATGGCCATCCTGAGGATTGTTTCCGTGGAAAAGATAACCCCACTCACCACCTCCACCCCCCCCCTTTGTTTTGTTCCTCTGTGCTGACATTGCTGTGATCTTGCCAATGGTAACCTATGAGCAAGTTGCGGTCTCTCAAGGTCTCTGCGACCCTCTTGTAACTCATTCATGTTTCTCCTAACCCAGGGCCTTAAAGCTGCTGACAACGACCCCACGGCTCCGCCCTATGACTCTCTCTTAGTCTTCGACTATGAGGGCAGCGGCTCCACAGCTGGCTCCTTGAGCTCCCTCAACTCCTCCAGTAGCGGCGGGGACCAGGACTATGACTACCTGAATGACTGGGGACCCCGCTTCAAGAAGCTGGCCGACATGTACGGCGGCGGTGACGACTGAACGGCAGGACAGACTTGGCTTTTGGACAAGTATGAACAGTTTCACCTGATATTCCCAAAAAGCATACAGGAGCTAGGCTTTAACTCTGTAGTCCACTAGCACCGTGCTTGCTGGAGGCTTTGGCGTAGGCTGCGAACCAGTTTGGGCTCCCAGGGAATATCAGTGATCCGATACTGTCTGGAAAACACCGAGCTCAGCTACACTTGAATTTTACAGTACAGAAGCACTGGGATTTTATGTGCCTTTTTGTACCTTTTTCAGATTGGAATTAGTTTTCTGTTTAAGGCTTTAATGGTACTGATTTCTGAAACGATAAGGAAAAGACAAAATATTTTGTGGCGGGAGCAGAAAGTTAAATGTGATATGCTTCAACCCACTTTTGTTACAATGCATTTGCTTTTGTTAAGATACAGAACGAAACAACCAGATTAAAAAAATTAACTCATGGAGTGATTTTGTTACCTTGGGGTGGGGGTGGGGGAATGAGACCACAGATAGGAAAATGTACATTACTTCTAGTTTTAGACTTTAGATTTTTTTTTTCCACTAAAATCTTAAAACTTACGCAGCTGGTTGCAGATAAAGGGAGTTTTCATATCACCAATTTGTAGCAAAATTGAATTTTTTCATAAACTAGAAAGTTAGACACATTTTGGTCTTAATCCATGTACACTTTTTTATTTTCTGTATTTTTTCCACCTCGCTGTAAAAATGGTGTGTGTACATAAATGTTTTATCAGCATAGACTATGGAGGGGTGCAGAGAACTCGGAACATGTGTATGTATTATTTGGACTTTGGATTCAGGTTTTTTGCATGTTAATATCTTTCGTTATGGGTGAAGTATTTACAAAACAAAGTGACATTTGATTCAACTGTTGAGCTGTAGTTAGAATACTCAATTTTTAATTTTTTTAATTTTTTAATTTTTTTTTTATTTTCTTTTTGTTTGTTTTGTTTTGGGGAGGGATAAAAGTTCTTAGCACAAATGTTTTACATAATTTGTACCAAAAAAAATTACACACAAAAAAAAAGAAAGAAAAAGAGGTGGCCTGGTACTGGCAGCACTAGCAAGTGTGTGTTTTTAAAAAACAAAACAAACAAACAAAAAAAATAAATAAAAAGAGAAAAAAGCAAGAAAAAAAAAAGCCTTTAAGCTGGAGAGACTTCCGAAACAGCTTTGCGTCTGTGTTGTGTACCACAATACAAACAATACACCTCTGACCCCAGCGTTCCGAATAAAAAGCTAATTTTGGATCTGGTGACTGGTTTGAAGTTTTTCATTTCTCCTCTGGAGCTTCTCTGAGTGCTGCAGAAACCCCAAGAGCTAAGCAGTTCTGGGGAGCAGCAATCTAAAGTCATGTGTTTGTCCTCAGCCCCTTTGTAAAATGCCTAGCAGGGAAACCATGTATTCCAAACCACCCACCGTCACCATCGGCAGAGAAGACGACAGCAACTGTCTTGAAAAGGAACCTAGTGGCAACCGTCGGAGGGGAAACCAGGAAAGGGGATAACACTGGAAAAGCAAATAAAGAAAATATCTAACTAAAATGAGAAAAAGAAAAAACCGTGACGTCATAACCTTCATTGAATACCTGAAATTGCCAGCTCTCTTGTTTTCACCTAAGCTAGTGGTTATGCTAAGGCTGGTGGTGGGTGGTGGTGGTGAGGTGGCTTTGAGAGCAGCAATGGATACCTGTGGATTCTCCTGTACTTCAGGAGAGACTTTATGTCCTTAGTAAAGCATGCTCAGGCTTAGCTCCTAACCCTAATTCAGCTTTTGCTTTAGTGATGCGTGTACTATGTGCTACAATGAAGAACAAACAGGGAAACAGGCGGAGTTTTATAAAGCTGTGTGTATCTTGTACTGTGATTCATAATTGAATTTTTTTGAGAATTTCGGGAACACTCACTATTTTTCTATCTGCATTCATAGTCATCACGCCATATATTCTTGCACTCTAGACTTTAGAAAACATACAACATGCCTCTCTAATAAATCCTTTATTTTCTCCTCAATATAAAGGTTATTGTATATTCACGGTGAAATTTGCTTTTCTATTGAGTTACTCAGTGGGCAGTTCTTTCTTGTTACATTCTGATCCATAGATGCTAGGACTTTGGATTTCCATAACAAAAACATACTAAATTGGAAAAGCTTTGCTTAAAATGGATTCAGAGATCATGCCCTCATGCTGTTTGTACATTTACAATGAAAACTGAACTGACTTTCAAATTCAAAAGTGAAATTTCTATCAAGTAGATATTTTTAAACAATCTGGGTATAGTGGTACACATCTACAACTCTAGTGTTGGAGGCTGTCTTAGTCAGGGTTTCTATTCCTGCACAAAACAAACATCATGGCCAAGAAGCAAGTTGGGGAGGAAAGGGTTTATTGAGCTTACTCTTCCATGCTGCTGTTCATCACAAAAGGAAGTCAGGACTGGAACTCAAGCAGGTCAAGGAGCAGGAGCTGATGCAGAGGCCATGGAGGAATGCTGCTTACTGGCTTGCTTGCTTCTCCTGGCTTGCTCAGCCTGCTTTCTTATAGAACCCAAGACCACCAGCCCACAGATGGCACCACCCACAAGGGGCCCTCCCCTCTTGATCACTAATTGAGAAAATGCCTTACCGCTGGATCTCATGGAGGCATTTTTCTCAACTGAAACTCCTTTCTCTGTGATAACTCCGCTTGTGTCAAGTTGACACAAAACCAGCCAGTACAGAGGCAAAGACAAGAGGGTCACCACAAGTTAGAGGCCACCCTGGTCTAAATAGCAAGTTCCAAGCCAGGCAGGGCTACAGAGCAAGAGCATGCCTCACGGGTACATATACATTATTTTCAAAACTTATATTTTTATAGATGTTATCCACTGCTGTTGTTCCTTTATTTCTAAAACAGGTTTCAGAAAACCAGAGAAGAGTAGATGGTCTCATTTGGCTGCAGATAGGTTTTCTGCTCCACTAGTTGTAGTCCATGGTTCTTTTTATCCAAGCTATTTTATACACATTTGCATATAGATTTTATATCAATTTATATTCATGAAGATAGGGCTACATATCATATATTTTTCTGTGACTTTTCTGTTTTACTAAGTCTATATCTCGGACATTTTTCCATATTATTATATATTTCTACTTCATCCTTTTTAACTGCTACATAGAATTCCATAATATGGACTTAATAGGTTTTTTTATTGAATCATTTCTTAATTTGTTTCCTTTTTTCATGATTAAAAATGATTCCACAGTAAACACTCTTGTGCAAGCCTCTGCATGTGGGAGTATTTTTCCAAATTAGAAGCGTGGAGATAGAATTACGTGATTCAAGAAACCAGAGTGAAGTTAATTAAACATGGCTAAAATTATAAATGTTTGCTGTTACTTCAGTGAGCCTTTTAGCTAAAAGAAGCAGCTTTCTAAAACCAGCAACAGAATGCAAGATGGTCTAAGCAAGGCCTTACTCTTTTGTCTGTGCAAATTAGCCATAAAGTCAAGTCCTGTAATAGCTTCAAGTGTTCTGCAAAATGGCTTAAGTATGTAACGTAATGAAGCTGTGAAAATTTTGTTTATGAATGTTGTATTGAGACCCTTTCCAGAAACTCACTTACCCTGGCCTACCTTGGGAACTTGGGTCTAGCTGCAGTATGAGCAGTAAGCACGTGCGTGGAGAGGGAGTCCCCCTGGTAAAGGTCACATACTGAGATAAAAGTATGCATGCTATGTATTTCAGCAAGGCCTACAGATTTCCTAGTTAAGTACAGCACAGTTTAAATCATCACAATTGGTCACAAGAATCTCCTCGCCTTTACTCGCAGCAGTCTGGATGTTATGCACAGTTAAGGTGTGTCATGAGAGAACTGGTGAGTCGGTTCAGCAAGAAATGGCCTTTGCTTCCAATGCAGAGTCAAGTCTGCAGAACCCTTATGTGGAAGCAGAGCACTCACTCAACGAAATCATCCTCTGACTTCTACACAAACAGTATGCATTCCTTCTACACAAACAGTATGCATTCCTGCAACAACAACAACAATAGTAAAAAGTTGGCCATTCAGATGGGCACCACGAGATCCCTCCTGAAGACTGGCGAAGGGGCCTACCTATGTTTTATCTGTATGTGTAAGGCATCTGTGTTCCTTCAAGTCTGTTTCCGTTCCCTCATGAACTTTCTTAACATGTTCCCCCAACTAATAAGATAGAATTCTTCACATACTTGTCTTCCCCGTAATTGATAATCTTTTGAATTCGCTACAGTGTTTTTGTAGCACAGATGTTTTCCATAATGTTTTTAGGGTTCACTGTATGTCAAAGGTAGATTTCTGAGATTTTCACCCAGTGATATTTACCACTTTCCTTTACCTTGAACCTTAATGTTGAAAGTCAGATTGTGAACAGAATGTCCAAATGTAAGGTCTGATTTCCACACATCATTTGTTAAACATTTCAACCTTGACCCAGTCATGTGACATGGAACCTTTACCTATACATTTCCTGTATATATAATGACATCTTGGTTTTTTATTCTGTTTCATTGGGTCATTGATTTTTCTGCTTAGTGCTGGATGATGCTATCCTGTCATTTGGATATTTCTCATGCTGGTCTCATCAATAAAGCTTTTCTATTATTTTTTTCTGCATTTTCGTTGTGCATGAGTTTCAGAAATGTTTTGCCAAGTACTACAACGATTTGTATTTCAGCTTTTACTGAGGTGTAGAAAATTAATAAAGTCACTTCCCATCCAATTCTCCATGTTTTCATACCTTAGGGGTTTACTAAACATCTAAGTTTTGTGTTCTGTTTGGTACTTTTTATTATTCATAGGAAAAGACTTCGTCTCACACTGCAGTCTCTCTACTGCTTCTCTTACAGGTCTCTCTCAAGTTGACTGGCTTTGATCTCTCTGGTTTCTGCTTTATTTTACTTTTCTGTAAGTTTCTTAATATTTTCTGGTAACTCTCTTCACTATTCCCAACAGAGAATAATGATAGGTTTTGTTTCCATCTCCAAGATTAATAATTGGATCTTCCCCTGTAGTGTTGTGGTAATAATCATTTTTATTGTTCCTGTCTGTAGTTGGAACACTATATTTCATATTATATTTAACATTTACTATAGATAGTAACTGAGAATCTAAATGTGCATGTTCAATTTTATAAACATTTCTTTTGTTACATAGATGACTATTAATGCATTAATTTGCTGAATTCTGTTACTACTCTTAGATCGTCTAGTCTTAACTTTTCCTGGCATAAGCTCAGATTGTCATGTCTTTCTTTTAATGGGCTAATGTGTTCGCCATTGTTCTACTTGAGAACCTCAAAATCCACTGTTCTGTGCCTTCCTGTGGTTCTTGTGATTCTTGCTAAGTTTTAGTCACAGATTTATGCTAGTCTAAAACAGTTTGAAAGATTTTTTCCCTATGCCCCAGAGTGTTTTATATAAATCATTTTTATCTTTTCATTAAAAAATTGCTAATCTCTAATTTTACCTTAAATGGGTCAGGTTTTTTCAATGATGAAATTTCTCAATAGTTTGGGTGTTTCACTTCTTTTTGACCAATTTTAACAATTTACATTGTTTTCAACATACCTGTTTTGCCTAACCAAAAAAAAAAAAAAAAAAAAACCTGACAGAAAATTGCAGCCTGTATTATCTTTTAACAGTCTGTCTCATTCCTTAAGATTTTTTGGTTGGTTGGTTGGTTTGCTTTGGTTTCTCATTTCTCTTCTCAGAATCCTTTGTCTTCATGTGAGTAGCCAAAGGTTTTTTTTGCTCCGCTGGTAGTGGCTCTTGCCTATAATCCCAGCACCTGGGAGGCTAGAACAGGAGAATTGTCATAAGTTTGTGGACAGCCTGGTTACAGAGTGGCCAGATCCTGGCCAGCGTGGGATATGGAAAGAGACCCTGTCTCAAAATCAACTGCCACCATCAACAATTTATTGTGGTGGAAGTTGTTTTGTTTTGTTTTATTAAACAATACGCGATTTGCTCATTTGAGTATTTGCGTATGACAGATCTCAGCCTATTCATTTGTTTTACAATGCCAGGTATTTTAACTGATTTTGGTTTATTCCTAAGGTTTTATTAGTGCTCCTACATTGCATTAGATCAATGTATTTCCAGGGCAGAGGCAAATATACCTAAAACCATAGCATTATCATTTTACCAATGGAAGGTGCCTTTCTGAGTGGCATTCAGGGTTTTTATGAATTTCACTTCTTTTGATATCAGTGTAAGCACTCCTGCTTTCTTTCTGTGGGCGTTCTGTTTGTTGCTGGTTTGCTTTTACCAGAGGCATATTTTATTTTAGTCTGATTAAACTCAGCTCATCTCTTCAGTGGTAAGGACTGCTTGGGGGATGTGGCAAAGCAGACAGGAAGAGAAAGTGCTGAGAGGTTAAAGTCACTGCCATCTACATAATGATAGTAAGACCCTGTGTCAGCAACAACAAAAATCTAAAGCAAAAATAAAGCTCTGATAACTTTGTTGTTTTCCAGCTTTGTAAACAAAGCAAAATTATTTAAATGCCAATTTCCAATAGGCAGTATCATAGCTGATTGGCAACATCAGCCTTGACAGTCTTGGAAATCAGGGGCCTCCAATCTTGTGTTTAGAATGTGACCTCAGTGGTGGCGCATGCCTTTAATCCCAGCACTTGGGAGGCAGAGGCAGAAGGATTTCTGAGTTCGAGGCCAGCCTGGTCTACAGAGTTCCAAGACAGCCAGGGCTACAGAGAAACCCTGTCTCAAAACAAAAATAAAAAAATAAAAAAAGAAATAAAAAAAGAAAAGAAAAAAATGTGACCTCATCTTGCCTGAGGAGTCTCCAAGTCAACAGCATGTGAACTGCAAAACTCAGAGTCATGTACAGGTACCAGGCCTCCATCTTCTCTGCCTCTCTTCACATGAAATTTGCTTCTGTCTCTCTGCATTGGGACCAAAGTGTCATTTTCACGTTTAAAGGAAACATTGGAAGGAAAACTGGAAGCCCTAAGAGATGCTGTGTCCTGAGCTGTCACTTTTTGACTGACAGGAGATGGGTTTGATGAAATGAAAATATAGAATATTGGTTGGAGGTTTCTAATACATTCTCAACAATGAACACATAAGTCAACAAATGCTCCTTCTTACAGACAAATAGCAATTCTTTACAACCTTCAATCCCAGCACTTGGGAGGCAAAGGCCTGGCTGGGGATTTCTGTTGTGAGTTCAAGGCTAGTATGGTTTTCACAGTGAGTTCCAGGCCAGTCAGAGCTACACAGCGAGACTAGCTTTGGGGAGTCCAAGGCAGGAGTACCAGGAGTTTCAAGCCAATCTCTTACATTGTGAGTTACACTCTACCAAAAAATAAAATGGAATGGAAGGAGGGAAGGAGGGAGGGAGGAAGAAAGGGAGAATAGAATTATAATCAGGGAGAAATGGTAAGATTTCTTTTATGTTTGTTTGTTTGTTTGTTTTTGTTGTATGGGGGTTGGTTGGTTTTTCTTTTTTATTATTATTTATTTGTTTTATTGAGTATATGGTGTAAGAGGAAAAATGGGTCAAAATGGAGGGAGTGAGAGAAGGAGGGAGGGTGGGAGGGAAGGAGGGAGGGAAGGAAGAAGAGCCATCTTTCCATGCTGGAATGATCCCTGCCTTGGGAAGGAAGGTGGTCAGTCCATCCAAATGGGCTGGTATATAGTCACGGTGCCTTACCGAAAAGAATTTAATTTTCGCCTCCCTTTTGATTCCCAACGGGCAGTCTGGGAACCCATGTCTCGATTTCATAGGTGGGTTGGTTTTTCAAGACCAGGTTTCTCTGTGTAGCCCTGGCTGTCCTAGAACAACAACTCCTCCTCCTCCTCCTCCTCCTCCTCCTCCTCCTCCTCCTCCTCCTCCTCCTCCTCCTCTTCCTCCTCGTCTCCTTTATCTCCTCCTCCTCCTTCTTTCTTCTTTCTTCTTCTTCTATAGTGATAGGTCTTATACATGCCAGCAAGTTACCACTGAGCTACCACTGTCTGCTCACACACCTTTTCTTATTTCACCTTTTATTTTGAAAGTCTCATTAAATTGTCTTTGCTGACTTTAAGTTAACTCCATATCTCTGCCCCCTTTACCCCAAAAGGCCTTAAGCTTGTGATTCTCCCACCTCGGACTTCACAGTAGCTGGGCATACAGGCCTGCCCCCTCAGACCTGCCTCTCATTCAGTGAAACAACAAATTCAGAGTCCTCTCCAGTGGTCTTCCCTTGGTCACCAGCACTCTACAAGGTTAGCAGTACAAGCTAATGCACCACCCTCCACCTCTCTTCTGCCAACCAGCTGCATTAAGAAATTACGACACATGGAGGACACAGTGTTGGGTCAGATAGGGTACCACAAGCAGGGAATAAAATGCTGAAAAGCCAAAAGTCATGTGTTAAAAAAAAAGTAACAATCCTTGTAAAATAATGAAAATGTTGAATAAATGAAGTTTGAAAAATAAAATTAAAGGAAGAATCCAGGGACTAGAGAGATAGCTCGGAAGACAAGAATGCATACTGCTCAGAGGGGACCTGAGTTTGGTTCCCAGTACCCTTGGATGTGGGTTCATAACTTCTTGTAGCTACAGCTCCAGAAGATCTGATGCTCTCTTCTGGCCTCCAGGGCTAATTGTACTCTTGTGCAAATATACACATGTGTGAACCCACATGTGCACATGCAAAAACACATGCACGCACAGACACACAGACACACACACACACACACACACACACACACACACACACACACGAAGAGATAACTAAAAATAATAAATAAATAAATAAATTTATTTTTTAAAATCCAGTGAGTGGAGAACAATATGAACAGACATCTATAAAATACTTTTTTGACAAACATTATCCATAGATTAAAAATAATTCTAATTGTCTTAACTTCTGTCACAACAAATGCCTGTGATAAGTTTGTGTACAGCATGAGTTTGAGAATACATTTACTTTCTATAGCTTATTTTAATAAAAAATTGAGAACTGCAATCTTATACATAATCTTGGGTGATGGAACAAGATTGGTGTTGGATTCTCTGGCCTGGAAACTGGTATCAATCAGAAGGGTGAAGGACACATGTCTAAGTTATTCTGTTATTCTATACCAATATATATTTAATGCAGTAGGTTGATTTATTTCTGTTTTAGAAGCCTGTGCTTGTTGACCTCAAGATGAAGACTTGAGTATGAGTAAAAAAACAAAAAACAAAAAAAAAAATGCATGTTAAACTGAATTACTGGAGAATGTCAACTTCAGCAAGCAGTTGCTTTGCTTTGGATCTTCACACCAGTTGGTTTTGCACATAAAATTTCAAGTCTAAGAATGACAGAGTTTATCTTCTAAGTTGCAGAAGTCATCAGTGAGCCATCATTCTCTCAAAATCAACATTGTGGGAACAGTTTGTATAAAGCAAGCTAAAGTTCATATACTTCCTCGTGGAGTTTTGATTCTGTATGTTCAAGGCATTTATAGTGATAACTCGTATTCATGGTCAGAGAGGAAACTATCTCCAAGTGTATCTTAGTTTCTTGTTAAATGACTTCTATATTTAGCAGTAGTTGAAACTGATAGTACTTTCTTGTTGGATAAGTAATTTTTATTATTTATTTATTTACTTACTTACTTTGTTCTTTTAGACAGGGTTTCTCTGTGTAGCCCTGGCTCTCCTGGCACCGACTCTGTAGACCATTCTGGCCTCAAACTCAGAGATCCACTTGCTTCTGCCTCCTGAGTGCTGGGATTAAAGGTATAGGCCACCATCTCTCCCTCCTGCCCCCCCCCCCCCGCTCTCTCTCTTTTAAATTTACTTTTGAGACAGTGTCTCACTATATAGCTCAGGTTTCTTGGACTCACGAGATATTCTCTCTTCAGCCTCTCAAGAAATTCAGAGCCTCCTAAGTGTTGAAAGAGGAGGCACGGTTATACAACTGACTTAATCCTTTTCTGCAAATGATTTTTTTAAAGTCAGCAAAGTAGTGCTTTTATTGTTCAGATAGGCAGCCATTGAATTGTGTAACAAATTCCTGAAGCTAGGTATGGTGGCATACTCTTAAGACCCAAGCATTGCGAAGCAAATAAAAAAAAGTAAGTAATAAAGCACTCTAAGCTATATAGCAAGTTTTAGACCAGCCCAGGCTATAGTAGCACATGCCTCAACATGAAGAAACAGAGATAGAGAAATGACCCAATGGGTAAGAGTGCTTGTTACACAATCATTTGGACTGCTATTGAGATCCTAGAAACCATATAACAAGCTAGGGATTCCAGGCATACCTTTAAAACTCTGAAGGAGAGTATCATTGAAGAGTATCATTGAGGCTTGCTAGCTTGGAGCCTAGCTGAGAAAAATGTGTACCTAAGGTTCAGGATGAGACCATGCCTTAAAGAAACAGGCATAGAGTTATAGAGGAGGACTCTGAGCACGCACACACACACACACACACACACACACACACACACACACACAGGGGGCGGGGAGAGAGAGACAGACAGAGACACAGAGACACAGACAGAGAGACAGAGACAGAGAGAGACAGAGACACAGATGTGCGCACTAATGTGCATATACATCCACACACAGACATACAAAGAAAAGTCTTCAACACAAAAATTGTAAGAAAAAGATCTTAGTTGTCTACATCGTGTTTCAAACATATGCTATTATCAAAAACAGCATTACTACGTCCTAAAAAATTTAGCCCTCATAGTGAGGGCAATTAGGGTGAGGCTATGCATGACTCCAGGCACCAGTGGCCAGAAAGCTTCCACACTTATCATCTTCACTTCCTTAATTGCCACTTCTGGAAGAAAACCCAGGGATATCCAGGAAACCTGGAAGCATAAAAATGCTAAAAGTTGATTAAATTGCCTGGAAATGATAGATCCCAAAGAAATTGAATTTTATTACTTTGAAGATTTTCCATACAGGCTTTGCATGTTCAAAATGCAGATTTAATAACTCTGCTATGTTCAAAGTGTCATCCATTTTAGCCAGGATTACCTGATTCTATATCCATTTTCTAATATTTCCATTTTTAATAGCACCATTCCTCTTAAACCCCTTGACTGTGTATATAAGAGTCTTTTAAAAAATTAGGTCATCATGCAGCATTAAATTTTGGTAATTTGATATACTGACCATAGAACAAATATATCATATTGTGCCTTTGTTAATCATGATCCTATTTTTAATGAGAACTCAATACCAGTACCTCCAGCTTTATAAAACCATCCAGCACAAGTGAAGACAATGAGATGAAATAACTGATATAAAGATATTTCATATACTCAGAAGTGCTATATAAATGCTAGAATTTAAACATTAATAACTCCAAAAATTGGTATGTGTTTCATTAAAATAGTGCCTTGTAGATTGAAACCTCAACTATGCATGTTTCATATTCTGAAAGCTCCTATGTAGCTATCTAGAGTATAGAATTGCTACAACCCAGAGGCAGGACAGGGATGAAGGTGTTTTTCTACCCATTTGTCTTTCCATGCTCACTTTATTTCCTCAAAAATTTAACTGTGTAAAGTTTGTTCAGTGGGTAAAAGTGCCCACTGTACAGTTCCACTGTCCTGTGCACCAATGGTGGAAGGAGAGAACGCACTCCCAAGGTTGTGTTCTGACCTCCACATGTGTGCCCTTGGCATATGTAGGCTACCCACACACTCCATTCATACAATATTAAAAATAAATGAGATAAAAAAATAAATGAATGATTTGTTGCAATTGGTAACTTAACAATCAAGGGATACAATGATTCAACAGTTTGGCCGTTAATGTCTTACCCTTAGCAGCATATCATATTAGCGCTTTCTGCTTGTTGATCCTTCTATCACCATGCCGCCTTCCAATCCTTCAAGAAACATTTCGTTTGTAAAACATCCAAATCACAGCCGCCTCAATGATGGATGAATAGTGACCACACTCAGAAAATCCGAAGTCAGTTAATAAGACTTAACATAGAAAAACTTGGCTCTGAAGATGAGCATTGTAAGAGCCAAGTATAAGAAAAAATTCAAAGAAGTAGCAATAATACTTTTAGAGACAATGACACCCAGGAAGGTAGAAGGGCATAATGAAGAATGGTCAAGTTGGTTGACCACTCTTTCCCCAAAGTTACAGTGCATTAGTGCTTCCACAGACATTTTGAAAATACTGACACCTGACTTCTATTCTAAGACCACTGTCTGAGCAGCTGATCCTGCAATGCAGAATTTCTCAAGAGAAGAAGTAATTGGAATTTACCTAAAAGTGTTGAGAGGTTCTTGTCTGATTCATCTGGTCACCGTCTTGAAGAACCTACCCAGGGTGGTTTCCAAAGAAAACAGGTAGAGATGTAAACCAACCTGCAAAAAGTTAATCAAAGAAGAAAGGAACTGGATTGGACAGGATTAGATGAAATCTTGTCAGTGAATATAATCAAATCCTACCAAATTGACACATCAGATAGCTATAAAGCTACAGTTATGCCAAATGAAGGTCAAGAAGGGACATGCCTGACAGTTTGGTGTTCACCAACCACTGGACAGGTACAGTTTCTTGGATTGTTTTTGACTTTTAAGGCAAGCCTGGAAGAGAGTTGGCAACTGAGTGCTGTCTTCCAGCAATAGTCTCAAAAATAGAGAAATAGCTCTTTTTCTCAGTTCACTAGAGGTTTTGAGAGACACTACATAATGAATTTCCACTAGTTTGTTTTTAATCTTAGTAACTTAGCCATTTTATTATGAGGAACTGTAACATAATTTTGAACCACCACTAAACATTTCTCTTTTGGAAAGGACGTGATTCTTTCAGAAACCTTGGGAGTATGTCATTGCAGACAGAGATGGCATCATGGGGCAACATTTGCGATGTTAAAGAAAAGAATGTAAATGAGAGAAGATATATGCTTAAATAACATGGGAAATATGTCACACTGGGGTACATGGACACTCAACTCGAACATTTTGTAGTGCTGCAAATAAGCCACCCGCCCATTTCCATCAGAAAGTCAATGTGAAGGAGTCTGGGGAAGGAGCAGATTTTCATTTTCTTTCTTGTCATTTCATGTATTGCTGGTACTTTGTAGAAATCAAGCATGGAATTATAAACATTGTGATGAGGTTGCAGACTGACACAGGGGTAAGATCTTTCTGAAGAGTATCTGTAAGGTGTTCACAGTGGTAGTTATTGCTATGACAGCACAAACAGTGGTAAATCCGTACTTGGAAGGACTGTGTGCTTGCTCTAATGGTTGTAGGAAAGCTAACAGAAAACTCACAAGGCTTTCATATACAGAATCATTGGGAAGTTATGAGTCTAAGAAATAAAAGAAGTGAGAAGTACAGGACTTAAGAAGGGAAACTCATCTGATTTGTGCAAAAAATGCACATCTCTGTGTTTAGAGAAGATAAAATATTTGTTGATGTCTTCAAAATGAAATGCAAGCTTCCTCTCACCATTTACAGCCTCTGATTTCCTAACTAGGTATACATAAAATTCTCCTGGAGCAAATAAATTATTTTCTTCATTTACTGAAATAATGATCTCTAGTTCAATTCATGTCAAGAAACTTAAAATTTGATTTCTGCCTCTTTAGCTGCCTTTCAATCCTACAACTGCATTGTGTAGCTAATAGGTCATGGCAATAAGGAGAAAAGAGAGTGTAGAGAGCAAGTTAGCTGAGATAGCTTGGCACATATATATGTATCTCGTTCATGTTATTGAAGATGCAGGTCAGTGGTGACTAAGATGCTTAGGCAGTATATTAAAAATAACATCAGGTACAGTAGTCCATGCCTATAGTCTTAGCATTTATGAGGCTGAAGCAGGAGGATCATATGTTTGAAGCCAGCTTGGATTTCATAGAGAGATCCTATTAATGAGAGAGAGAGACACAGAGAGAAGTCAGAGAGAAATCAGATAAATCAGCTGAATATCATAATAGTGATAACCAACTTTTATTTGGTACATACTATTTTTAGAATTCCAATGATCGCTAATTGATGAAGAGAGACTAGTCCACAGTGGATAACCCTGGATACTATAAAAAGATACAACTAACATGACCCTGACTGAAAATCAGCAATCAGGGTTCTCCTGTGGTTCCTGCCTCCAGCTTCCTGCCTTGAGTTGCTACCTTGCCTTCTGTAGTCCTTCAAATGAGAAGTGTTCCCATAGGCCCATATATTTGAGTGCATGGTCCCCAGTTGGCAGCTTTGTAGGGAATATTATGAAGTCTTTGGGAGATGTAGCCTTGCTGGAAGAAAGGCAGCACTGGAGTGAGTTTTGAAATGTTTATAGCTTCCCCTCGCATCTAGTGCTCCATCTGCTTCCTTTGTACTGTTGAGATGTGATCGATGAGCCTGCTCCTACTACCATGCTTCTCCACAATTAAGAACTCTTTGTGTAGAACCAAAACCCCAAATCAACTTTCCTCTAGCAGTTGATTTTGGTCATGGTATTTCATCACAGTGAAAGTAACTAGCACATCTTTCCTCAACCTGGAGTATGAAAGAAAATAAATTCTGACCCCATATTGGTCTTGATCAGAGTATTTTATCACAACAACCAAAGGAAACTAGAACAGATGCATGAGAAACACATCTTGCTTATTTAAAGGACAGTGTGGTTAGCCAGAATGAGTACAGGGGACTGGAAAGCCAAGTTTGTTGGAGCCAGGAGCCCTTTGTTTATATCCACATATGCTGGCTGGTAATGAAGTGACCACGTGTGAGCAATGACACACTGTCAACATTCACTGTCACCTTCACCATGACCTGAAGTGCTTGCCGCACAGTGAGTTTAAAAAATAGTGTGAGGTACTTTTAAAAGCATGGGAAATACCTTCATAGAGTATAATATATATGAATATTATATATAAATATTAATCTTGATTTTCTAACCTTTGCTGGTGATGATCACAGCAATTGTGCATTATGTACAAGCTGACAGAGTAAATTTATAACTCCAATTCACTTTTTCATAGTCAAGAAGAAATAAAAATAAAAGTATGGAATTGAAAATATCTAGGTTGCTCTCAATGATTAATTATCTGCCAAACACTGTTGGTATGTTTATACTACTACAGAATAATAGAGTCATTCACATAAATTTAGTTCAGGTTTCAGTAAGCCTTCTTTAAAGGACTTTTGATTTTTAGTATTTTAAAGGTGAATTAGAGAAAGAACTTATACTCCTTAAGAGATAATTTTTTTTTGAATAAAAGAAATGCTTTTCACTTTTTATGTCACCCTGGAAAGACGGGTTGTCATTGACAATAACACTGATTGAACCTTTCTTCTACACCAAGCCCCATGCCAACCCTGACGCCATGAAGATAAATAAGATTTGTGGTCTGTCTTCAAGGACTTTCTGGCCCAAAATGCAGATGAGTCACATGACCAGCTAGTACATGAAAGGCTAAGTGCCCTGACATAAATGGATCCAGTTCGACTGACACTTTTATCACAAGAAGATGTGATTTCTTTTTGATCTTTGTCCTTCTCATAGCAATACTTCATATGATTATATGAATGTGAAAGGGTTCATTTTCCCATTTTATGGGACAGAAAAGGGCTGTTCCAACATTTAAAACAAAAACAACCAAAATGGAATTTCCAAGCACATTTCATTTAAGTTTTTTTAAAATATTCTCAGTTATATACAGATGTGTACATTTATGTGCTCACATGAATGCAGGTGCCTATAGAGTTCAGGAAAGAACATTGGGTCCCCTGGAACTAATAGAGTCCTAGGTGATTGTAAGTTGCCATGGAGGAGCTGGGAACTGAATGGCAATCCTCTGCAAGAGCAGTATCTATCCTTACCCCCTGACCCAGACACATTTTAGAAATGGTCAAGCTATTAGCAAGGACTCTAGGGCAGAGGTACAAGAAATGAGGGTGATTCCAGCCTATGAAAAGGTCAAATCATGCATTTTGTTACAGAGAGCAGGGAAACAATACAGAATGAAGTAACGCTATCAGAGTAATTTTCTTCACTAGTCACCCTTAACTCTAAGGCATCCACAATGCATAACTAAAATCTTCAGAACTTCAAGACATGGAGGAAATTGGTCTGTGCAGCACCATGTTCTAGTGTCTCTCATCCTGGCTATTTCTATGAGTCAAGAAGTGGGGGATCCAAGCTGCAAGGGAGACTCAAGAAAGCAGCCAAGTGTCCTTGAAGAGGTTTAGACCAACTGAGTCACTTGGAAGGGACACTCTCCTACCTATTGACCTGCTTATAGACTATGCAGTGTGCTCCAGGTTTCCTAGTTTCTGCGAGCTATCATCTACGCTGGGATGAACTTTGGTGATGCATCTAGCACTGAGTCATTTCTGCTCTTGCAAGTAGCCCTCACCTTTACTCCTACAAGTAACCCAATAAATCCCATTGATTCACCAACTTGGACTTTGGTGGTATCCACACTTTTGTCTTCGTAGGTTTTGTAACTGGGATCATTAGATAAGTGTATTATATCTCCCCAGGAAAAATGTTTTCCTACAACAGTGGTTACTCTCTTCTTCTTGCTTCAGGACACACACATACACACACAGAGAGAGAGAGAGAGAGAGAGAGAGAGAGAGAGAGAGAGAGAAGACAGACAGAGACAGACAGAGAGGGTCTGGAGTGGGGGGACCACACACATAGACAAAAGATAAGAAAAGAATGCTAGAATCTTCATTGCTAATTAGAGAACGAAATCCTAAAGCCTATATCAATACTATAACCAATAGCAATTGGAGGGCAGCCATCAAGTCAATTGTAAGGAGTCTGCAGGATGAGAATGAAATGCTCAAATCAGAGCCTACTTCCTGTTCAATTCCAGCAGCTTGCACCAGAGTAGCACATGGTTTAAATAAAATACAGGGTGTGGCTTACCAAAGAGAACACAGCTATATGACTAACGATTGTGTTCTGATGTCCATAAGATGGCTCAACACTTAATGTGATTGTGTTTTATTAATGTGCTAGATTTGTAGTGTGTCTTTTTAAGGAAGACACTGACTTAGAAAATAGACTATCTTTGGGGCAAGAAAGGAACATGGTGCTAAAATCAGAAAGGTCCCTGAAAGAAAATCCCAGCAGTATCAAAGGGACAATAGACCACTCTGATTCCTGTAGAAAAAGAAATTTCTTTCTTCTAGTTAGAGTAATGGAACAGACCTTCACTGGCTTAAAAGGGAACCTGCACATCAAAGCACAAATGGCACTCAGACTGCTCTCAGAATCCTGTCAGGAGGCAATGTGGAGTTAACTGAAAACCTCCTGGCATGACTGAGAGATATCTGTGCAGACACCAGCACAAACAGGACCTAGTGCAAGTAGGTAGAACCGGGAAGGGAAACACAAAAGACTTGAAAATCAATTCCCAGCCCCCCTTCATCTCCTGTGTGTATGTGTGTGTATATGTGTGTGAGTATATGTTTATGTGTGTATTTGTGTGTGTGTGTGAGTGTGAGCATGAGTCTTTTATGTGCCAGATGTAATTGTCTCAGAGGCTTACTGATGAATAAGTTCATCCTTTCTAGTTCTTTCTGAACTCTCATTGTCTAGTTTAATTCAGCTGTAATGGCTCAAAACTCCTCTCCAAGCTGGCTGATTCAAACTGGCTTATCTTGGCTTCTCATTGAATATCTTTGCTTGGCCTTTAATTCTGGCAATCTATTCTAATTTTTTGCCTCCTTCTCAATCTCTGACTCCTTCTGTCTTCACCTGTAAACTGTCTCTGTAAAACTGCTCCCTATCTCTGCGCTGACCTCTTAAGTTGCCTCTCTTTCCTGTCTGTTCTCATTAGAGTTGGGCATATTCTATCTCTGATTCAGTCTGTCTCCTCTGACTTGTCACTTTGTCTGCTTCTCAATTAGATGTGTCTTACATTGTTTGTGATTAAAGGTATACTAAAGAAGGTCTGTCTTCCAGCAAGAGGGATTAAAGGTGTATACTAAAGAAGGTCTGTCTTCCAGCCAGAAGGATTAAAGGTGTGTGGCTTGTCTGCATTACAGCCAGATCATACACACCTAGAAGGTCTTTGGATGCTATTTCGTGCCTGAACAGCCATATTGCTGGATTATTGTGCATGTATGTGTATATGCATGTGTGTGTATGTGTGCATGTATGTGTGTGAGTGTATGTGTGAGTGTAAGTGTGTGACTGTGTGTGCATGTGTGTGTGAGTATATGGTATGTGTGTATGTGTATGTGTGTGAGTGTATGGTGTGTGTGTGTGTGTGTGCATGTATCCCCAGAACCATTGGTGCACACTTCTTGGTTGTACACTGTTTTATTCACTTATTCATAGGCAGGTCAGCAGTGTCAGCTTTTCACAGTTGTATGAGAATCACAGTGCTTATTCATTTATACCCTTTCTTTTTTTAGTTTACATTATCTCAGAGAGACTTTTTTGTGGATCCCAAAAGGGTTAAGGATATCAAGCAAATTATCCCCAAGTTATATTCATTTGCTACTATACTATTACACCAAACTCAGAAATTATGTTTAGTGTATACTGGGTTTGGAAAGCCTCATGCTCCAGGGTGGACCCTAGTTTGCACTGTAGAAGACAATAGATTTAAAATTTAGGGCCTAGTGGGAAGTCTTCAGGTCACTGGAGTTCTGCCCTAGCAGAGGATAATGGCATTCAAGCCCCTTCCAACAAGGCTTTATTTTCTAACTATGAGATGTGTGTGTTTTCTCCTCCATGCATCCTGCCAAGATGTGCTATCATGGGCACAAATCAAAGGAACTGATGCGTGGTGTATTAAAGATTCAAAAACTGTGGGCCAGCAGAAGGAAAGCTTTTCTCTTTGCACATTATCTTGGGTATTTGTTACAATATCAGGAAGCTGACTATTCTTAGTTAAGAAGAGTTTCCAATCTTCCAGAAACTTCACCTTGAGATATCATGCCATTGTGCTTTAGCCTCAAGCCCTTCCAACTTGTTCTCCCTGAAGCATTCATTGACTTGGCCATCAGGATAAAACTTTGAGACTTCTGTGTAAAATGGATGGAGCACTGTGCTATTACTTGAGACCAGGTCTCACCATGTTTTCTGGGCTCGAGCAACCCTCCCATCCTAGCTTATGAGTAACTACCATTACAAGCATGAAAGACTATGTCCAGCCAGTTAAAAGGTGTTTAACATCTCCAAGTAAAAGACTCTGTGTTAAGTTCTTTTTCCATTGTTATGACAATGAGAAGAATAAGAGATGATGGAGTTATGGTGGTAAGATCATATGGCTAGAATATCTTACATCTCTATGACTAGGTAGGAGAGGTAGAGGTGGGAGTGAATGCAGACTGGAAGCAGGGTCCTAATCTCTAGAATTTACCTCTCATGGTGGCATTCCCTCTAGTAAGGTCCCATCAGCTGAAGGTTCCAAAACCTCCCAAAACAATCATCTCACTGTAACAAACAACATAATGCAGACAAGCTGCCAGAGGCCCAGGAATGACATACATTGTGATTTATTTCAGAAACAATTTAGCACATAGCTGTTCATTTTATAAAGGAAGAGAAGAGAGTGGAGAAAATCTACCTCTATTAAAACTAAAGGGAGTGTATTTCCTGAATTCTCTTTCCTCCTTATATTATTTGAATCATGTATTTATCTTCCAGACAACCTCTCACTATGTAACCGGTTACTACACAACTCTGGATTCTCATTTTTTCTCTAGATGCCTGGAGCACACAGAGCTTCCTCATGATTTTGCCTTCCTTGGTATCATGATCTCAGCAATACATCTATCATCCCTGCCTTTTGACCTAATGAGTATAAGCCACATTACATCAGAGAAAAGTGCCAGGGTTAGAAATTAATATTCTAGAATTATAATGACATATGAATCTATGCACTTACATCTTCTGTAATATTACAGAATAATATTATTTATTTCTAAAATATGAAAAGAAGCAAATGTATTGCAAAGTTCGCTGCCAAATATGATTCCAAATGGGTGAAACTTGCTTGCAACTCTACATTTAAAAGAAAAATTCCACAAGCTTCCTTACATATTTGAGCCTATTCTAATTTTCCATAGACATTTTTAATGACTCTTGATTGGTTATTGACAAATACTCACAATAGTTTCCAGGAATAGATCGACCTTTTCCATCTTCCTCTTGTACATCTTCTTGCAAGTTAAAGCTTCATGTGAATAATTTAAGAGTTAAGTGAAGTAGTCTGTGATCTTTCATGGTTTCCCCATGTACACATTTTACATGGTAGGGCTCTAGCCAAGCATATAGAAGGCCCCAGGTCCCACTGGGGTAACTCACATTAACTGTTATATAACATGAGCAGCTACGTTATATGCTTAGATTTAACCCTCAGGCACAAAGAGACCCAGCTACTCTGTCTCTGAAAACCAGTTATTGCAAGAACAAACTGGAGACCCACCTTGCTCATTTCTCAATGAGGTAGATATAGAATTATTAAGTAGTCATTTATGGGTTGAACACAGAGAACTATTCAGCTAGTTGAGGCCAGCTCATGTATAACACAGAGACACAGAGACAAGAGCAGATAGCAAGGTAGTAGAAGCAAGCAATCCAGAGCTTCTTTGTCAATTTTCCAGTGCCAACTTGTCACTTCATTTGGGTTACAAAAGGCACCCCACAACATATGCACTAAGATTGACACATAAAACAATTCAGATAAGACTTAATTTTACTTAATACAAAAGCAATCCTAAGAACTAGAACTGAGAACCAGGGAGTCTCAAAGAAAGAAGCTAATTCCATCATCATGCCCACAGTCCATTAAGGATTTCCTACAGAGGTTGTGGTGGGGCTGAGCTCTTCTGGATCTACAGAGCTCTACCTTGTACCCAATCATGATCTTCTTTGATTGGGGTAGTTAGCTACACTTATCTGTGGATTTAATGATAATATTAGAAATGTGGTAAGAGGTTATGCTGACCTGGCAACATGGCTGTAGCAGATTCTTTTTCCTAAGATGCATGACTTCATTTGCCCCATCAGCATCACAGTTCCTGAATCTATGGCTCAGGAAACATTGACAGAAATAGGGTAGAAAGATTGTAAGAGCCAGAGTACCAGGAAGTCTGCTATGAAACAGTCTCCCCTTAAAATGGCTGAATGAACAAGATTGAGACAATGGCAATATCAAGGGACATGAGAATCAGGAAGGGGAAAAACTTCTTGAGGTCTCAATTCCTGGGCAAAGAACCACAGGTAACTACTGGCTGCTAGGAAAAGGAGAGCTAGCCTCTCTCAAAGATGAAATCCTTATTGGTTGTCCAATGCAGAATTTTCAGTTCTGAAATCACATACACACAAACAACAAAAACAGACTCAGCATGTACTTTTTATATGTACTTGTGTATATACATACATACGTATGTAGCAAATACAATCAAAGAAAAAGAGGCTATCAACTTGAGAGTGGGGATTCAAGGAAAAGTAGCTGGAGGGTCTGGAGGAATAAAATCGAGGGAGAAAATAATATAATTCCATTTCTCTATATATGTATATATTTATTTTAAAACTTTATTTTAGGTACATTGGCTGTGAACATTTGGAGGTCAAAGATGATTCTCACCAGCTATCATGTGGGAATGCAGGATTAAACTCAAGTCATCAGGCTTGATGGCAAGTGTGCTCACCTGCTGAGTCATTTTGTTGCCCTATAGAGAGTTGAAAACAAAAACAAAACAAAACAAAGACTCTTACTAAATGAAAAATAAATTTCTTTGAAATATTTTAGTTATGTGCATAATATTAATTAATTATCATAAAAAGGTGAGTAAAATTTTCCACAAACTTGCTTTCTCTTAGACAATAAGGCCAAACAGTATATATGTCGTTTGAAGAGGAAAAAGCCAGACATCATGTTAACACATTTGCCTACACAAAAGCACACCATTCTCTTTGTAGGGCAGGTGGCTTTAATTTCTTAGGATAAAGAGATTAAAATGAAATATGAATGTGATTCTCATTCATCTGAAGAAGATAAAATAGTGTCTAGCCTGAGATTGAGGCACCATATGGAGACAAACACAGACAGTAAGAGGAGATTCAGACAAGGCATCTCGCCAAATATTCTGAGTTTTAATCTGTTTACCAATAACATCCCAGCTAGCTCCAAAGGTCTTTCCTTTTACCTCTGAGTTTTCAGGCTACAGGAAGACTATGAATATGTATAAGCAAGGAAAAATGCTTTAGCTAAGATTTATTCTGTTAGCTAAGAGAGGCTAGAGGCAATTCCACATTTGCATTTTTATCATTAACTTCTTAAAGAAGATTACATAAATTCTCACTTATCTAGTTGTTTTCCAAAACTTTCTACATCAAATTTTGAATCAAACATTATATTCACGTAGCAAAACAACTATTTTCCTGAAATTTTACTCTCTCACACCTACATAATTTGGTAGAATCTTGTTGTGGATAGTCCTGGGGCTGTTTGTATTTTGATGCTAATTCTGCCCTCCTGGGAGGGGCTTAGGACAAGGAGTGAGTTACACATGTGACTTCTTGTGATCCAATCCCCTAATGAATAAAGGAGCCAATCACTGGGAAAGTAGGAGGGACTTCCAGGTTGGAGAGGGGAAGAGAGAAGGAGGCAAGACAGAGGGTCTTTTTGGACAGGGACAGCATGAGAACAAGATGTAGCTACTAGTGTCTCCTGGTTTCAATGGCAGATCCATCAGAATTCGCCTCCACAAGATTTAACTTTAATTAGGCTTACAAAATTAGGATTTTAGTTGTTTTGCCCAGAGATTGAGTTACAATTGTTTCTGAACTAAGTGTGTGTTGTGTTTTCCTTCATACAGTGGCTCGTCTGCGTTCCAGAGAGAAAGGTACAGTGGCAAGGTCTGAATTTGCCTGCTGTGCCTCACAAAGGCCATGGGGGTTTTGAAACATGAGGCTGGCATGGTAGCGACCCGCCAGTGGGAACCTAGTGGGAACCTAGCAAACTGAGTGGAGAGATTGTGGAGCTGAGTCAGAGTCTCCCACAAGATAAAATAGGTTGGCCCTTGACCCCTTGATGCTCCCGGAGACTGGATCACCAACCAAAGAATACACACGGAGGGACACATGGTGCTGACCACATATATGGCAAAGGAGGATCTTCTTAGCCATCAGGGGGAGGAGAGGCTCTTGGGCAGAAGGGTGTTAGATGCTCCAAAGTAGAAGAATGCCAAGGAGGGAAGACGAGAGAGGGAGGGGGAGGGGGAAAGAATAGGGAGGTTCCAAAGAGATCTGGAAAGGAAGAAATACTTGAAATGTAAATAAAGTATTCCCCCACCCACCCCCAAAATAGGTCAGCCCTTGCCCACCAGTGCATGACCAGCCGGTCAGAGCTGGGGCATCTCAGCCCACGGGGCAGAGATAACAAGAGTGTAGCTCATAAACTTGCTGGTTTGATTTTTTAAATATCCAGCAACAGAATCTTTTGAGTTTTTTCTATGCAAAATTTTCAAAAAGTATTGTCCATGCAAGGGGTATTGTGATTTCTGATATAATGATGAGAGACTGATTAATGATGTCTGTAGAACAGAGTGACTCCTGAAGATGTGGTAAATGAACATGAATGAATCAAATGCTTTTTAGCAAAAAGCATTTTTTTTTCTGCTTTGAATATAATGTTTCATTCAAACATACGTTGTCCTATTCCATAGCCAAATCTTGACTCTCTGCACTTGTTTTTGACAATCATAGATGGAGACTTGAAATATCATTCTTAAGTGTCAGAATCTTTGCTTCATGAAACTACATTTCTACGCCTACTTCTTTTCTTTTCTCTTTTGATAAACAAAATGTAATGGTGATTGCTAAGATAATCATGGACTGTAGCAAAGGGACTGACTTACAGGGTAAGTAAGGCATACATATAAGAGAATTTCAGAGAGCAACTGTGGGCATGGTACCTCCTCAGTATAAACAACTGACTCCTGTTATAGTCCATGGTAGTCTCTCATACACATATCTCACACAAGCGTGACTCTGAGTGAGCAGACGCTCTTACAAATGGAAATTCACATATTGGATTAAATATAAATGTGATGCTATTAATTTTAATGTATATTCAGACAAAGTAGTGACCCCCTTAAGATTAACTATTACTAATTGTACTAGAACAGGTGGATGCCACTGGTAAAATGTTTGTGAACTTACTAGGGTTTAGTTCTTTTGCAAGATCTTGGCAATAGTAAAGAATATTCTGTAAAGCTAAAAAGATGTTACATTATCATAAAAAGTTAACTTCAAATTTTGCTACCCAGTGACATGTAAGCAAGAGAAGAAGGAATGTAGCATCCTCCCTTGTAAAGTATAACTCAAGGCCTAGAAGACCTGAGATTGGTGGTTAATCAGTTCTCCTGGATACCAAATTCATCAAAACACCATCACAGAAGATCTAATATGGGAGTGGCCAACCAAAGGCAAGTTGTGAGTTGTGGGCATAAAAGATTTACTGACTTCCTGCAACAAGATTATTTCTTTGAATCAGAATTTGGATTAGTCAGAGACAGACACAGCAGTTCAGAGAACTAGTGGAAGAGTACTACAGTGGGAGGAACAAAGCGAAATTGGCCACGGGAGGAAAACATTCCTTTGACTTTTACTTCTTAGGCATATTTTCATAATTTTATATGTTTCAAACTAAAATTGAATTATAGCACCTTCCACCCTCCTTCTTCTCCTTTTCAGCTTGTTCCCACTGCTCTTTCGCGCAAGCCCTCCCATCTTTCTCTACCCTTAAACTGATTGCCTTCTTAGTTTAATTGTTATTGCTATATACATACAGATGTATGTGGATGCACAAATACCTAAATATAAAACCCAGTGAACCCGTTTTCTTGTTTGTTTGTGTATGCTTTCAGAGTTGACAACTCTTATTTTTCTATTTTTTATTTTGGGGATTATAACATAATTATGACATTTCTCCCTTTCCTTTCCTTTCCTTCCTCCAAACTCTTCCATGTAACCACCCACCCCAGTGAGCCCCTTCAGGTACCTCCTCACACAGTTCCTCTCCCCATCTCCCCTTCCCTTCTCCTCTGAGAGGATGGAGACCCCCCTGGTATCTCCCCACCCTGGAACATCAAGTCTCTACAGGGTTAGGCACATCCTCTCACAACGAGGCCAGGCAAACAGCTCGGTTAGAGAAACATATCCATAGACAAGCAACAGCTTTAGGGGTAGACCGTGCTCCAGTTGTTGGGGGACCCACATGAAGACTGAGCTGCACATCTGCTACATATGCACAGGTGTAGAGTACTATGTCCAGCCCAAGTATACTCTTTGGTTAATAATTCAGTTTCTGAGAACCCCCAAGGGTCCAGGTTAGTTGACTCTGTTGGTCTTCCAGGGTTGAATACTCTTTAAGCAAAGATAACAACAGAAATTTGGGGTATATTATCAGTAGCTAAATAGTGCTCTGTGAGACTCAAACACAGGGTTTTAATTAAACAGAGTCAGTAGAAGAAAATGACCCAAACTAAATACAAGGGGAGAAGTTACACTCTAACCCTATAGGAAAATTCATGGTAACAAAAGCAAAAAATTCAGAGATCATAAAATATTTTTAGCCTAATATTGATTTCTTCAACTGAGGAACTTAATATAAATAATCACAGAGATTTTTCAACATTATTCTGACTGTAGCTTGCTTGTACGAGCATGGGTAGAGGATTATTTACTGGATCATGAACATCTAACCAGTGACCATACTGCTAAAGTAAATGTTCCCTCCACTGCTTCCCTGGTAACAATCCAGAATTCAATGTCTAGCTAAAATATTCCTCAAAAATGGAAGCTTCCATTTAAGATTACTAAAAATGGAAATATCCTTCATCATCAGAATAATCTAAAGGGAATTCTTCATGTTGAAGGTGGCACAGGGTAACTCAGACCTAAGAAACTAAGAATGTGATATTTAGGTAAAACAAGACAAAAATGTAGTTTCTTTTATTTGTGTTTTCAAAAAGTAATTTAGAGCTCAAGAAGCTCCATGGCTCAGAACCCTTGCTGATCTTCCAAAGAACCAGAGGCTGGCTTCTGTTACCAGCATAGGGTGGTTCATAGGCACATGGAATTCCATATCTAAAGGGTCCAAAGTCCTTTCTGGACTCTATAGGCATGATCATACAAGTGGAAAACTCACACAAACACAAATGCAAATAGATAAAATTAAGTCTTAAAAATGTAATTATTGAAACTACCATAAGTTTATAAATAAAAGACACACATAAAATGCTGAAATGAAACCTATGACTGTAGGCTAACTGCAATAATTAAAATAATCTAACAAGGCTTATAATGTATGCAGACTTACAGCATCAGGACAAAAGATAAGGTTGGTGTACAAAGCTAGGTGGCAGAAATGATTTATATTTTGAATGAGCTTGAATGTTGACTCAAGGTATACTGTGATAAGTTCAAGATTCTTACTCTGATTCTAGAAGTTCCCACTAAAATACGAAAGAAGAATTGAACTTACACACTGAAAATTACTTGATTGACTTGAAAGGGATGCAAGAAAAAGATGAGTTAAAACTAAAATAAATGAAGAATAGACAGATTTCTCCATAAGGGGCAGATGAAATCATGTCAAGTGTTAGGACACTTGGTTCATAAGGCAGAGAGTACCGAAAGAATAAAACAGCAAGGCCTAACTTTTGCCATGTTGTTGAAATGCTTTAAAAGCAAAAGCATGTCAGAAGTGTCTGAGAGAAGCTATTCATCACAGAAATGGAGTGGAAAAGCCAGTCAGGGCAATTTAATATTAGCAAATATCAGGTTCAAGGGCAAGGTATGCTGGCACACACCTTTAATCCTAGCACTTGGGAAGCAAAGACAGAACATCATCTAGGAGTTCAAGGTGATCTTGGTCTATAGGTCTCAAAAATAATAAGCAAATAAATAATCATGTTTAATACAAGAAGGTTTACCTGAATAAAGGATAATTTCATTGTGATGAATGATTAACTCATCAAGAGAATATAAAATTAAATACCTACCCTTCCTTCTTTATATGAATCAAATATTGATGAATATAAAAAGAGATATACTAATCAGTAAAGTTAATTTTAGCATTTTTTTTTGGTCATGCCCAGAACAAAGAAAAGGAAACATCAATAACTATGTAGGAGAATTGCTTAACAGCTGAAAAATACAGCTGAAATGACATTTAGAGAACATCAAAACTTCCCAATGCATATTCTTTGTAAATTTGCAGAAAATATTCAGCCAGACAAAGCGTGTGATCCATCATAGAATAAGTCTTAACAAATTTCAAAAGATGAAAATATTCTAGATTAGGATCTCCCACCCTAATCAAATTATAGTGAAATAAACAGTGATAAAATATTTTAAAATTCTAAGTGTTTAGGAAACATCTAATTTCTAAGTAACCCATTTGGCAAAAACAATTACAAGACAAAGACATTATACATCACAAGTCTGAAATGTCAAGATTTGGCAGGTTCATATAAAACAATTTATAAGAATACATATAGAGAGATTTAAATGTTTCTAAATTAGAAGACTGTAAATCCATTCTTTAAGTTTTACACCTAAATAAATGTAACTTGAATTTTAATACTTATCAAGAAGCTTCTGTTTGCAGTAGACTGTGATCAACACAGAGTCCCACCACTAATCCACATGCACAGAATAAGAAAGCAATGCTCTCCAGACAACCCAGGGCATATATGAATTTGCATCAATTGGAACAGCACATCTAAGATATGAGTAAATCCAAACCAGACCCCTCCTAAAAAAAAAAAATCCCTCATTATGAAGATATGGAGGTGGGCATAAAATCCAACCACTCGCTAAGGAGCTATTGGGAATTGGTAGCTACTGAGAGAGGAAAAGTCAGTTTTCTCTAGGGTATGACTTCTGGAAGGCCATCAACGACCCAGGCAGGCCCAAATTCTGGTTATTTGGGGGCAGTACACATTATACTCCACAGGGTGGAGCAAAGGAAGAACATGAAGTTGGTTAGATCAGAAAATTAAGGTAGATCTGGGGCAAAAGTGATCAAGATACAGTGAATGAAGTTTTTCAAGAGTTAACATATTATATGTTATAAAGTAATATCTATTATTATAATATAATTTAGAATATATTATAAAATTAAATAAATTGAATAAATCAAGGACAGGTCCAAGTTAGAAATTAATAATATATATGGACATTCAATAAAGTTAAAACTTTATTCTTTAAAAGCATTAGCTAATTGAATTGACAAGCATCAAGCAAGACCAACAGCCCATATATGTGTATTCATGTGTAACCATGTTTTTGTGTGAAGTTGTCTAGGAAGAAAAGTGTTTTTACTAAAAATTTGATTTTCTGAATAGATACAAGATATTTAGATTTCAGTTTTTATCATGTGGTAACTTCAGTAAACAATGTTTTCAAATAATTCATCTTTTATACATCTACCCTCTAATCTATTATCTATATAATTATCTATCATGTATCTATCATCTATCTCTCTCTCTATCTCTCTATCTCTCTATCTATCTATCTATCTATCTATCTATCTATCTATCTATCTATCTATCCTGTCTACCTGTATTTATCTAACTCTCTAACTATACAAATGGATACCTACATGTATTTAGTGGCCCATTAATCACAAAGGGGAAAATGGGGCCATCAGTTAAAAAACCTGGCAGAGATCACCTTAACAAAGCAAAGTTAGCATCCCCAACAACAAACTTAAATAATGTACCTCTTGGTATATATATATATATATATATATTCCTCATTGGTATAATATTCCTGGCCAACACCAACAGTTCCCAAGTTAAACCAGGATGTAATTATTAAGAGGCATCAGACTCACTCACAAGAACTTTCCTGAACTCCTTAAAGCATCAGGGTGAACAAGGGCAAACACAGCCTGGGGAATAGTTCCAGAATAAAGGCACTAAAGAGCCATGACTAGTACATGCACCCATGATACCTGATTAGACCCCAGCCTAAAAAGAAATAACTGTGAATAACATCAGTGCTACGACTGATAAAATTTGAACATCACTGCTGATTTTATGTCAATTTGAATTAATATTATGCTTATTTTATTATTATCCTATATAGTAAAACTGACCTTTGGATGAGAATTTCAACAAAAATATTTAGCAATGAAAGGGCATGATGCTTCCAACTTAAAAGAGGCTCAGAAGGATTTGTTTATGTTCATTCTATGTGTTCACATGTGCTGCTTGCCTTTTGTCTGTGGGTCCTTAGTGTTTGTGGACTCAACTGTATTAACACACCTCAATTAACACAATCAAGATAAGATCCCACAGGCATACCCACACGCCTATCTCCCAAGTAATTCTAGATTCTGCCAACATGGGAGTTAGCACTAATTATCATAGTATTTATGACAGTCCCTGAATCAATTCTCCCTGGGACAAAAGGATGAGTGTATATGTGTATAAAAAGGTACAGTAAGAGAGTGATGAGCAATTGTGACAAAACATAAACTATAGGTCTGATTTAGCACTTACTTTATGCTGTTTCCTAAAATCATACAGCTTTTCTGCAAGCTTGGAAATATGTAAAGGTTCAAAAACATCCCTCCAGTTAAGTAAATTGGAATATTTATCTTCTGTCTAGCTTAGGCATCTATGACTTATAAGAAAACACCCTATAGTAAAACCATGAGAACGTTCTGAGTCATAATAGTTCTTTTCATTGTTGGTCAAGCACAATACACCATGTCCACTTTGGTTCACTGAAATTTCTATTTCATAGGTGTCAAGGGAAGCTTTGGGGACACAAAATAAAGTAATACTTATTCCTTCCTAGTGAAAGATGTGACTGAATGAGTAAGGACAGAAAATTGGCAATGAAGAAGATAGGGCAAGAGTAAATAAGAGGTACACTAAATGACTTCCGGGGGGTCATCAAAAACTACCCCAATGAAGCATCAAGAATGAGGCCTAAAGGACATACCTGTTATCTAATGGAAACCTGTATGCAAGGGAGTAGAAACTGAGGTTCTGAGTAAGAGGAAGAAGGAACAACACCAAAGAGCATTAGAAAGCAGGCATCGCTATTGGAAGGACAGCTGTGTCACATAGGCCCTCCAGTTCCAGCACTTGGCAGGCTGTCCAAAGCAGACATGGGACTTGGCTGTGCTTAGCAGGAGGCACAGGGGCTCTTGTTCAGGAGAGGCACTGGAAGTGGTCTCACCAGGGTCTAAGGAAGCAGCCCTGCATCCTGGTATCCCTCGTCCTTGCTCTCAGTGTTCTTTCTGCAGCTACTTTTTAAGGTAGCAGTTCTCAACCTATGGGTCTCCATCAAAGGAGGGTCAGATGACCCTTTCACAGGAGCTGTATATTAGATATCTTGCATGTCAAATATTTATGTCACAATTAATAACCATAGCAAAATTATACTTAAGAAGTAGCAGCAAAACTAATTTTATGGTAAGGATCACTATAACAGGAGGAATGGTATTAAAGGACCACAGCATCAGAAAGGTTGAAAACGCTCTCAGAGTCTAAGGAGATATCACACCAAAGATGAGAGTTAAGGCCTATTTATCTGTCTTGCCAGCTCAGAGTAAGGGATGTGACACATAGTAGGCATACAGTATTCAAAACCAGCTGGCTCCTTGCTACACACAAAGTGTGTAATGGATGTGTACACTAACCACATTCCTCTGATCATTAACAGGATCATTTCCCAATGTTTCATCTTGTTCTCTCTCAAGAAACTCTCAAGAATCCATGGAAACTCTAAATGGCATTGTTCACGGTGCTTTTAGAGTGAGAGTGAATACAATTCTTTGTCCAACCATGAGCACCCATTTTTTTTTTCATTCATAGAACAAGTTCACTGAAGTGTATGCCACGTTGCCTTCAAGCATGAACATCTTGAAAGCAGAAATTAATTGTGAGAATGTTCTGCTCAATTGATAGCATGCTGTGGCTGCTCAATACTTATTTAAAATATCAACAAGACTTGCTTTTTTGCTTTGACATTTGAACCAGCTATATAATGTCAGGCAAGTATTTTGATTCTCATCCATCTACACGCCAAAGTTGAAAAATAAAGAACCTATTTTTCTCTGAGAATTGTTTCGTGCCTGTATCAAAATACCAAGTTGCCATGGTGACAACTACTCTTGTAAATAGGGCAACTCTATCCCTCTATGGAAGCAAAAGCAACACAAAAGGGAGGCAAAATAAGCTAGGCAATAGGGAACAAAAGAGCCTGGGGAAAATCCCCACAATGAAAGAGAAAAAGCCTGTTCGAGATCGATGCGGAAGTTCTGGAAGGTGGCAGCATTCTCCTGCCATTGTCCTCATCCCGACTAAGCGAAGACACGAAGCAGAAAGTCTGAAAGGATGCATAGTGCACAGCTGTGCAAGGGAAGCACAGAGAGGGTGTGTTTGCTGAGCATGGGATAACTGCAGATTAATAAGGGCAGTAGAGTTCACTGGGGGCCTATTCTGAGACAGGTACCCAGCTCAATACTTTATGGGCACACATGCATTCAGTGCTCATCACACTTCTGGGAAAGAGACCAACGGGCTATTAAGAAGTCAAGCTGGGGTTCCAATTTGTGCCCTAACCTTACTGTAATGACTAAAGTGCCATGGTGAAAGAATGTATGCAGCTAGAGGAGACAAACTGGCCATGTCTGTGTTCTTGGAATCAGAGTGGGCAGACAGGGAGGCAGAACATTAGATGAAGCACTGCTAATCAAGAGCTATCCACCATCTCACACTTAGCATCTCAGTTATGTCCAGCTAATCTGCAGAGAGAAAGATGGGGATCCACCAGGGTATGGGGGAAAGGGCCAAAGAGGGTCACCCAGCACAGTGCCGCCCTGTGGCAGAGCACAGTTCCCTGACTGGTAGAGCAGAGTGTGCCAGACTCACCTAAGGTTGGCAGGACAACAAACAGTTGTAAGGAGTGAAAAGTGCTGTTTCTTAAATGTCAATACTGCAAAACCAACAAATGAATACAGTCCTTCAGAATGAGTCTCTTGGAAGCTGAAATGCTTGCTTTTAATAAAGGAGCCAGCTGAGTCAAGTCCATTGGAAAAGCTCTGTGCAGCCACCTCAGTCATTTGAAATCATGACTCATTGTGGCTCAGAAGTGTATTAACCAGACTCATCATCTACTTCACTCATTGGACTGCACTAGACAATACTGTCTGTTTAGAAATTAAATACAATGTGAGTGGATTAAGATTTTCCAATGAAAATTATGTTCCTAAATATGTGGATAGCAGCAATAGCAATTGCAGATGAGAAACTTAAACATTTTTTCCAATCAAAGAGCAACTTTGGTGGTAAAGGCGGTTTCACCAGCAGTTGCTTTGATTTGGTCTGCACCCACCCAAGTGCAGGATTTGGTAGACTTGAAAGAGCTCAACTGCTTTATGAGGGACAGTGCTTTGCCTATGGCTAACTCCTTGAGATAGTGACCTATGCATCTAAGACCTGTGTTATCAAGCAAGTTGGTAGTTAATTGTGTCTTTCCTGTGGATTTACTTTTTAAATGTAAATCTTTTCATAAAGTTTACTTCTTTAAATTCTGTCCCTAAAGGGAGATAAGTCTTACTAAAAAGATTCCATTTCATGTTCCTGTAGGATATCTTTCCACCTCAGTTGGGATATTGTTACCTTTTGAACTTTCCATCAATGATAAGTGCCAACTCAAACCCAGAAAATCATAGTCATTCTGGAAGGAATTCCACAGTCCACATGATGTCGAGGCGCTCATGGGTATTCTGTGGCCTGATTTATGCATAGAGTTCTGTGCAAACTAAAACTATGTTCATCCTATTTAAGCAAAATATGAGCTCCTTGAGGGTGAAATGTTATCTGTGATAGTATTAGACACCTGGGAAGGAGTCTGATACTTTAGCGTCATAAATTATAATCAAAATTGCAAATTAATAACAAATGTAAGCTATAAGGGTAAAACAAAATATGCTGTTCATTTATTACCATTCTTCAATTTTTAATATTAGTATTTGTCTTCTCTGCAATTCTTTTCCATTAGACACCAAAATACTTTGATAATGAAACTTACCCCTGACAAATTTAACTTGATCAATATTTGCATGATTTAGTTTTACCTTGAGAGTCAGTGCAGGATTTTCAGTCTTTGCTTCCCCTCCTGGTCCTCTCCAATAAGAACTCTCTTCCATTTGCTCTTCTTTAAATTGTATACACAGGCAAACACTCCTCTTACCCTTCTTTCTCCATTGACTCCTCACCAGGGACTAAGCTGCACTATTGCCAAGACTGTTCTAGCTTCAAAGACAAGTTCATTCATAGGAGACACGAAAAAATCCAACCCACTGCTTCGTGAAACATCCAAAGCCTTTAGGCATGTTCTCGTTCCGGGGTACATGCTATAGAATCTTGCACATTTATATTTGTCAATGTATTGCAGGAGTCAAGCATTTTCTCTTATTGAAGTTCAAGGCAATCATATTATAATGAATGTTCATGTTTTCACTCTCTTTATAAAGACATTAAAGTTACCTTTACACAACCTCAGTGTTCCTCCCTCCCCTGCCCATTTCTCATTCTGTCACTCTCAAATGTCACCTCTAGATGACCTTTCTCCTTATCATTCTCTCCGGATTTTTTAAATAGTGTAAGTAAAAATGCTGTGACCTGAAATGAATCTTTTCTTCAAACATTTTTATTAAAAAATGATTTTACACTTACTGAGATACTTACTATAGCATGGCTTCAGAGTGCTTCTTAAGAGCGTATTCTTAATACAGTTTCTGCAAAAGTCAACATCATTGTACATAATTCAATTGTCAAAGCCAGGAAGCTAACACTGGAAACATTCAATAGCTGAAGTATAAAATATTTCAGATTTCACCACCATTTTTATGCTACTGTTTCACTTTCATTTTCCCCCAAGGCATGAATGTGTTATAAACATTATCTTTGTATCCCCGTTGACCCTGCAGTCCATGATGGCTCCTTGGGGCTCCTTGTTGATCTTTGTGAACAATATTCAGAGTCCTGCCTACCTCTTCTCTATATGAGAAGTGGCGTGGGCATTGAGTCTAAGCATTTATCGCATTGAACGGATTCCAATCAGATTCATCTCGTTCCATCACGTTGTTCTTACAGCTTTCACTGGGATGGCGTCTGTGTTGTTTAATATGTCCCCAACACTTTCTAAGCAATTCTTTACATTCTGGCACTGAAAGCCACTCCAGGTTTTTTTTTTTTTTTTTTTAACCTGTTTCTCCCAATTTCTGGAAATAACTAGATTTTTCCCAACCAGCTATGGTTCCATGTTATTAAGAAATGAAATTTAGAAACTTAAATTCAGATATTGTTTATTTTCAATACTTAGACAGACATTCTTCCTAGAAACTCTACAAAAAAGGTAGAAAACACACACACACACACACACACACACACACACACAAATTCATACCAACAACTCACAGGATTAATTTTGGTTGTTCCCCATCCTCATTCATAGTTCAATTCTCTAATAAATGAATGCCATGGCTCTAGTTTATTTACAGCAGGTCTGCCTATTTATTCAGCTCTCATCTGCATATAAGGTAATTTACAAATTGCTAATCTCCACCTCTGTGAGAAAACATTAGCAAGAGAAAGATTTGTGTACAGTTCTATTTGGTTTTATGCTGATAGTGTATAGTCTATGGTTTGCTTGAAATAGGTTTTCCTCTTCTGTGCCCACTTTAGAGTGGGGATATGTATACAAGTATGTGTGTGTGCTTGCATACGCATGTGAATGTACATGTGTGTGTGTGTGCATATTTAGAGTTTTGTCCCATGCCATTCAATTTCCCTACGTTTTGTACAATTTCCATTGTTTACTATTGGAACACAAAAAACACGCATGTTTCTTTATCTTTGTGGGAAGAAAGCTTCACAAAGCAGAACTTAAAGAATCACATTCATGAGTTTGCAAGATGGCTCCATGGAACTAGCTGCCAAGCTCAAGGACCTCAATTTGGGCCCTTGGTACTTGTATAGAACAAATCAACTCCCCACCAGTTGCTCCCTGACCTCACACTTGTACAGTATCACACATGCTTCCCCCACGTATAGCAACACACATGTAAATAAATGCAATAACAACTTTCGTGTTCACTTTCCTTGGGCAATTTTCCTTTACACGAATGAGAAAACAGACACAATTTCTTATATTGTCTTCTCTTAAATATGAATGACAGTATGCTATTGGAAATCTTTCATACTTGGATATTTTTCTCAGAAATATATCCTAGAAAATCATTCCCTATCAATTCTGTGCATTGTCTTCTCTGGTACCAACTATATATTTTTCTTTTGAGAGGACGTGGTATTTTCAACTGCACTCACAAATGTACAAAATTAGGTAGTTTCAAATAGTGCAGGTAATAGCCTTCTGTGTATGTGGTGGCTGGCTGGAAGTTTATCTTCACTGTAGCTTTTCAGGTCATGTTTGAGTCAAAAGACAAGCAGATACATAATTTGCCAGTACTCCAGAAGGCCTGTGGCAGTGTGTGTTTTCACCAGTAATGGATGAGAATACTTGCTACAGACATCCAAGGGCAGAATATGTTATGATACTTCTAGTTGGAGTCAGTTTGGTAAATAAAAACCCAAGTTACTATGATTCATGAATCTCATTATCCTTGATTTGAACATTCTCCGCTTGCTTCAATGTTGTTCCATGTGTGAACCATTCCTGTCTTTTGCAGAGTGCTATTCGAACTATGACCCCGTGTTCCTCAACTTTAAGATTTTCTTAATCATTACTATAGAGCCTTTTGCTTATCTGGATAGTTCATCAGTTCATTCTTCTGGTTGAGGACATCTCTATCACATTGACTAAGTATGAGGCTCTGGGTTCAGCCACCTGCACTTCCAGAGAGAACAGCAGAGAGAATCATTGTTTGCCCCGGTTTGCCAGCTGAGTTTTCATGGCTTTAACCCCTATTTTGTTGTATAACATTTCTGTTTGCATGTGTGCAAACTTACTAGCTTTTACTTTTACTGTCTATGGTTTTTGAGTAGTTACATTGATATGCTAAATGATAAATTAACCCATAATTTACATGTTTTATTTTATATTTATTTATATTTAGGAGACACATGGTGTCTCCTAAATTATTTGAATTTATTTGGGAATACACTATGAAGTGCAGATCCATTTTTCTGTTTTTATAGGCATCTTTGTGTATGTGCATGATAAGAAACATATGGACATGTTCTTGCCATGGCACATGTGTGGAAGCCAGAGGCAACCTTGGCTATCAGTGCACACCTTTCACCTTGCTTGAGATAAGGTGTCTTGTTGTTTGTCACATATGTCAGACTAGCCAGATTAAGAGCCTCCTCTGATTCCTGTTTCTGCCTCTCATATCACCTGAGGAGCATCGGGCAACAGCCGTGTGCTAGAACAAGTGGCAATAATGTAGGTCCTGGAAATGTGAATTCAGGCTCTCATGTGTGTACAGCAAGCACTCTGCACAAGCTCTAATGTTGTATTTTGTTGTGACCAAGGATTCATCTTAGTACTACTCATTACAAAGTCAATAATGCCATTTTATCAAGCAGATATGTGATGCATGTACTTGAGTCTTTCCTGTGGCTCCATGTTTTGTTCGACAGGTCTAGCTGCCTAGGCACACACCAGAACTTCACTAGTTTATTGACAGAGCCTTTAAAATGTTTTCAGTGTTTGGTAGACATGTTGCGTCTTCTAGACATTATGTTTTAATGGCTATGGCTGCTCCTGCTGGTTTCTTTGTCTATATGATCTCAATATGATACTTTGTAACATTGGTTTATTTGTATAAACAGAACTGACTTCTGTGTAACTCTTATGTACAATATAATATGTATTATCACATTTTCACTGTTGATAGATATTTGGACTCCATTTTTTAAAAAATAATTTCTTCCATCTTGACTGTATTTTTTATTACACAAATGCAGTATTTACTGTAGAATATCTGTGTATAAATGGGCCCATGGGACTGATGATCTAAACAAGTTCAATTTCACTAAGCTGTGCCAATTGACTTTCCAAAAGATCCATTATCGCTAATAGAGTCTACTATTTTTTTTTTCAAAAAAAAAAAAGTGTCTATTATTGTTCTGCTACACAGACTTTTCTAACCATTATATTCACCATGGTTTGAAAAGTATTTCGTTGTGTGTTATTTTGATCATTGAGGCCAAACCTCTAAACAGGTGATAGATGCTATCTTATCAATTATTTAGTAGTCAGATTATTCATGCTTTGAAATTAACTCATAGTTGATTTATGATCTACAACGTATTTAATTTTGCAAATATTTGACAAGATCTTTAAAGGGGCACAGGTTTTTCTGTGGTTGGGTGCAGTGCTGTGTATAAAACTCATGATTGCTTGTAAGCTATATTTTCCAAAACTTCTATACCCTTGAAGGCATTCGGCCAGCTTACTGCTCCTTGAAATTAAAAAAGAAAACTATACTAAGAGACTGGGGAAGGGGCTGTGTAGGTAGAAAGAGAAAACCCCTGAAGCACTCTAAAAGGCAGGCAAAGGGGAGGGATGAGGACCCTCCCAAGCAGAAACAAAACAGACACAGAAGAAACTAGAAATCAGGCCACAGGGAAGGAGCTCATAGCCACAGGTAGAAAAAATATATTTTGCAAAATGCAAGGTCTTGTGTCTGACATCATGGTGACCCCTGATTCTATATTTTTTTAAAAGCTCTGGCATTGGTATAGCTAACTTCTCAGGAAGTATTATGTCCAATTTTCTGAGGGTCCACAAAACTGATTTCCAGAGTGGTTGTACCAGCTTGCAATCCCACCAGCAATGGAGGAGTGTTCCTCTTTCTCCACATCCTCCTCAGCATCTGCTATCACCTGAGCTTCTGTTCTTAGCCATTCTGACTGGTGTGAGGTGGAATCTCAGGGTTGTTTTGATTTGCATTTCCCTGATGACTAAGGGTGTTGAACATTTCTTTAGGTGCTTCGAGTTTCCTCAGTTGAGAATTCTCTGTTTAGCTCTGTTCACTATTTTTTGATAGGGTTATTTGGTTCTCTGGAGACTAACTTCTTGAGTTCTTTCTATATATTGGATATTAGCCATCTATCAGATGTAAGATTGGTAAAGATCTTTCCCCAATCTGTTGGTTGCCGTTTTGCCCTATTGACAGTGTCCTTTGCCTTACAGAAGCAATTTTATGAGGTTCCATTTGTTGATTCTTGATCTTAGAGCATAAGACATTGGTGTTCTGTTGAGGAACTTTTCCCCTGTGCCCATGTGTTCAAGACTTTTTCCTACTTTCTCTTCTATTAGATTCAGTGTATCTGGTTTTATGTGGAGGTCCTTGATCAACTTGGACTTGAGCTTTGTACAGGGAGATAGGAATGGATCAACTTGCATTCTTCTACATGCTGACCAGCAGTTGAGCCAGCACCATTTGTTGAAAATGCTATCTTTTTTCCACTAGATGGTTTTAGCTCCTGTGTCAAAGATCAAGTGACCGTAGGTATGTGGATTCATTTCTGGGTCTTCAATTCTATTCCGTTGATATACCTGCCTGTCACTGTACCAATACCATGAAGTTTTTATCACTACTGCTCTATAGTACAGCTTGAGGTCAGGGATGCTGATTCCCCCAGAAATTCTTTTATTGTTGAGAATAGTTTTTGCTGTCCTGGGTATTTTGTTATTCCATATGAATTTGAAAACTGCTCTTTTTAAGTCTATGAAGAATTGAGTTGGAATTTTGATGGGGATTGCATTGACTCTGTAGATTGCTTTTGGCAAGATGGCCATTTTTACTATATTAATCCTGCCAGTCCATGAGCACGGGAGATCTTTCCATCTTCTGAGGTCTCATTCGGTTTCTTTCTTCAGACACATGAAGTTCTTGTTATACTGAGCTTTCACTTGTTTGGTTAGAGTCACACCAAGATATTTTATATTGTTTGTGACTATTGTGAAGGGTGTCATTTCCCTAATTTCTTTCTCAGCCTGTTTATCCTTCGAGTATAGGAAGGCTACTGATTTGTTTGAGTTAATTTTGTATCCAGCCACTTTGCTGAAGTTGTTTATCAGCTGTAGCCGTTCTCTGGTGGAGTTTTTCAGGTCAAGTAAATATACGATCATATCATCTGCAAATAGTGATAGTTTGATTTCTTCCTTTCCAATTTGTATCCCTTTGACCTCCTTTTGTTGTCTAATTGCTCTAGCTAGAGTGTCAAGGTCTCTAGTCAATAGATAGGGAGAGAGTGGACGGACTTGTCTAGTCCCTCATTTTAGTGGGAATGCTTCAAGTTTCTCTCCATTTAGTTTGATGTTGGCTACTGGTTTGCTGTATATTGCTTTTACTATGCTTAGGTAGGGCCTTGAATTCCTGATCTTTCCAAGACTTTTATCATGAAGGGATCTTGAATGTTGTCAAATGCTTTTTCAGCATCTCATGAAATGACCATGTGGTTTTTTTCTTTCAGTTTGTTTATGTAGTGGATTATATTGATGGATTTCCAGGTATTGAACCATCCCTGCATCTCTGGGATGAAGCCTACTTGATCATGATGAATGATCATTTTGATGTGTTCTTGGATTCGGTTTGTGAGAATTTTATTGAGTATTTTTTCATCGATATTCATAAGGGAAATTGGTCTATAGTTTTCTTTCTTTCTTGGGTCTTTGTGTGGTTTTGATATCAGTGTAACTGTGGCCTCATAGAATCAACTGGGTAGTGTTTCTTCTGTTTCTATTTTGTGGAATAGTTTGAAAAGTATTGGTATTAGGTCTTCATTGAAGGTCTGATAGAATTCTGCACTAAACCCATCTGGTCCTGGGTTTTTTTTTGTTTTTTTTTTTTTGGTTGGGAGACTTTTAATGACTGTTTCTATTTCTTTAGGGGTTATGGGACAGTTTAGATGATTTATTTGATCCTGACTTAACTTTGATATTTGGTATCTGACTAGAAACTTGTTCATTTCATACAGATTTTCCAATTTTGTTGAATATAGGCTTTTGTAGTAGAATCTGATGATTTTTTAAATTTCCTCAGATTCTGTTCTTATAGCTCCCTTTTCATTTATGATTTTTGTTAATTTGGATACTGTCTCTGTGCCCTCTGGTTAGTCTGGCTAAGGATTTATCTATCTTGTTGATTTTGTCAAAGAACCAGCTCCTGGTTTTGTTGATTCTTTTTATAGTGTTTTTTTCTTCTACCTGGTTGATTTCAGCCCTGCATTTGATTATTTCTTGCCTTCTACTCCTGGGCATATACCCAGAAGGTGCTCCAACATCTATTAAGTACACATGCTCCATTATGTTCATAGCAGCCATATTTATAATAGCCAGAAGCTGGAAACAACCAAGATGTCCCTCAATAGAGGAATGAATACAGAAAATGTGGTACATTTACACAATGGAATACTACTCAGCTATTAAAAATAATGACTTCATGAAATTTGCAGGCAAATGGATAGAGTTACCTACCTGAGCGAGGTAACTCAGTCACAAAATAACAAACACAGTATGTACTCACTTATAAGCAGATATTAGCCCAAAAGTTTGGAACACCCATGATTCAATTCACAGCAACTGTTGGACTGAGTGTGGGATCCCAGATAGAAGAGTGGAAAAAGGGACTGAAGGAGTTGAGAGAGTTTGCAGCCCCATGGGGAGGGAGCAACAGTGTCAACTGGTCAGGCTCCCCATTGCTCCCAGAGACTGGACCACTAACCAAAGAATGCATATGGAGGGGCCCATGGTGCTGGCCACATATGTGGCTAAGGAGTGCCATGTTGACCATCAGTGGGAGGAGAGGCCCTTGGGTCTGAAAGTGTTAGATGCCCCAGTATATGGGAATGTCAGGGAGGGAAGACGGGAGTGGATGGGTGGGTGGGGGAGTACCCTCATAGGGGCAGGGAGAAGGGGGATCAGATAGGGGGTTTCCAAAGGGAAGACCTGGAAAGGGGAAAACATTTGAAATGTAAATAAAGTATTAAATTTTTTTAAAAAGCTCTGTCATTGGTTGCGATGTCACTTTTGATACCGATTATGAGAATGAGGTCTTAGAGATGAATATATACTATATTACAATTTTTAAAAAATAAATACAGAAATAAATTCTTTCTGAATTATTGATTGTTGCTTTGTAAAGTTCTGCAGGTAGCTCTGTGATTTGAGTGTATATGCAGGCATACATGCCATGTTTCTTGACATTTATAAGTTTCTTGCTAGTTACTTAGAATTGAATCTTTTTAGTAGTTTTCTTTATCACTGTTACTTTCTCTGCTTTCAGAACCAGAACTAGGATGTTAACACAGCTGCAGAGACAGTGAGGCAAAGGCCTTTCTAGTTCTGATCTAAGAAACAGAAGGTGCACTCAGGCTGGCAAAGTGGCTGAAATCCTGTCAGAATTGTTCCCCCTTTGCTCTAGTACTCAGACCTCAATAGTCCTCCAAAGGCAGCAGTGAAATCGGACAGTAAGTGGAGATCAGAAGGGCCCACACTGAATGAGCATAGCTTCCTCCTACTGGAGCTGCAGGCTCAAAGGCTTTCGTGTCTCTCTTTCTCTCTCTCTCTCTTTGGCTTCCCATGGTAGCAGTGAAGTAATGGAATTTCAGGTTTCTGGCTAGAGGGCCACAAGCTACAAATGGTAATGTGGTATCAACACCATGCTTTAGATTGGGAAGTAAGAGAAAGGAAGTCTATTTATGAAGATCTTGACTCATTTCAACATCCAGATGCTTAAATTTCATGCTAATGGCATCTTGTGACGTTGAGAATAATCTAGAGAAGAGAGAAGAAGCCTGCCAACTGTGATCTAAAGTGACATTTTGGTGGATGGATCTGAATACCACTGCTAATGTCTGAAAAACCGATCACATCATAAAAGAGTAGGTTTCAACAAGCAGACTGAACCCAAAGAAGTCAGGTTCCAATTAAAACCAAATTTCAATACACTTTGTAGGATTTAAAATAGACCTGTATCTTATAACATCATATTAAGATTGTCTAAGACACAATAATTGTAACATTTTGACTTTTATAAGAAAAGGCCATCATGGGACTACAAATGGTGAGTTAGTACAAGTGTTGCCATCATCTGGCAAGATTTTAAAGCAGCCACTTTAAGCTACTCCCAGGACTTATGTTGACCATCCTTAAAACAAAGGTCTTTAGCAAAATTAAAATGTGAAAAAAGAATAAATAGAAAATTTCAAAGTAAAAGCTTCAGTTTCAACATGGAAAATAAAAGTTTCCAGATTTTTAAAAATAGGAGTGATGCAGAAGTGACTTAGCCATCTTAAGGACTAAGCAGTGTAAATTTTCTAACTGGCAACGTAGAGAAAGTAAGATGGGGTTTTAAGGACTACCAAGCAGTGTCGTCGATTTAATACCAGAAGTATAGAACACAGGAAGGATGAATGTAGAGTCAGAAGAAGCTATTTGAAGCAGTATTAGTCCTTCTCTGAAACTTGTCAAAGGCACAAACACAGATTGGAAATGCTGAGTGATTCCCCCCCCCCCCATAAAATATCTGTGGATTTCTACCTACAGAGAAATGCATCCATGGTGTTGGGAACAACTGGATTTCTAATCATTTTGCATGAGGTCCACATAACCCAGAGAAGATAACATAGAGATTTGTAAGTTCTGAAGAAAATAGAGTGTCCAACTTAGCATTTTTTCCAGTCCAAATATCTCTTGAAAATTGTTGCTAAATGAAAACACTTTTAGACAAAGAAAAATTAAGATAATTATTATTTTGCCTGTCTGAATACTTCATGCAGAAAGTAAAACATCAGAAAAAAGAACTTTGATATAATAGGTAACTGGGTAGACTCAGCAGGCTTTTCGTTTGGGTTCTTCCAATTTTATGCGATGTTTGGAATCAAAATGTACAATAAGTGGTAGATTATTTTGGAGGCATGTAGTTGATTTTATTGAAATTTGTAGTAGAATGGAACTTACCCGAATCTCGGGGAACCAGAGAAGTGATGGGGAGGTTGAACATGTCACCAACCAATGCTTAGTGTTACTAAGTGATAGACAGGGCCAGGGCATTCCAGAGTGCTTTTGCACAGCAGGATGACTGTGGGCCCCAATTATGTAGTGCAGACTTCAAAATGTTTGAGAAAAGGAATTTGAATACTTTTGGCACCAAAAACAAAACTGATAAATGTTAAGGAGATAGACATTTTATTCAATTTAGGCACAATACAAAGTATACACATAATATTTCATTAATATGCAGAAATTATGAGTTAAAACAACTTTAATTGAAAGTAGATTCTCTTTGAAAACACAATGATGTTCATAAAGTTCAAATTAACAATGAAAATAAACTTTTGTCTCAAAAAATCTCAAAATTGGCTGGGCAGTGGTGGCGCACACCTTTAATCCCAGCACTTGGGAGGCAGAGACAGGCGAATTTCTGAGTTCGAGGCCAGCCTGGTCTACAGAGTGAGTTCCAGAACAGCCAGGGCTATGCAGAGAAACCCTGTCTCGAAAAACCAAAAGAAAAAAAAAATCTCAAAATTTTATACAAACAAATGCATATCACTATGAGACTTATAAAAGAAGGAGTGTAAAAAATCCTGCTATTTAAGTTAAATGTATGGATTCTAAATAGAATGAAAGTGTATTTTTTATAATAAAGAGAACAATCACAAAAATTATGCAGGGACATATTCAAACTCAAAAGCAAGTTAAAGGAGAAAAATATAAAATTCAAAACTCAAAAATAAGTCAGGAAAAGTGAACCCTTAAAATAAAACATTAAAAATAAGTTTAAAAGGAAAAGATAATAAATGATAAACCTAAATCAAACACACACATAATTATATTACTTGTAAATACTTCAAAAACTCCGACTAAAACACACTGTTGTGATAATTTTGAGGAACTGATGGAGGTTATATTATCTGGTATTCTCCACAGAAATGGAACATACACGGTGTCCATGTGGTACAGGCCCAGTATGACCCAGAGGAGAAAGGTTTTATCTCATTTGAGTAAAGGTCACTGCTCCTCTTTCAACTCCTTCCTGCAGCCTTGTCATCTCTCAGGGCAAAACACAGAGGCAACAGGGATTAGGGTTTTAAAAATTATGTTGGAGATGATCCAGCCAAAGATGGAAGGGGAGAGTGGGGAAGAAAAGCTAGTCCATTGAAGAAGCACTCAGGGAGGGCACCGCCTCAAGACAAAGACCTGCTAAAAGCCTGGCTTGTGATCACAAGGTCTCAGGACACCGCTCTTCACACATTGCCCTCCTGGCACAGGTCTGCTTTAGTAGCGTGGATGACAGCTGACAGAACAGCTAGACATACTGTTTTTAGGAGAAGTACTTCAGGGACACCCAAAGTCAGGAAGTGAGACAGAAACGAAAGTATGAAGAGAATCCAACATCTCTGGCATGTAGAAATACAGAAAAACAAAAAAATTAAACACAGCCTGCATCAGAGCCAAATTCCCATGAGCATTCACACTATGAACTCCCCACCTAAAGTCCTGCTATGTACTACAAATCGAGCTGCTTTTGACGGAAAAACTAAAAAGCATGGCACAGGCGAAAAATGAAAACCAAAAGAAGTAATCAGAATCCAGAATCCCATTGGACAGGACAGAGCTAATAGAATCACTAAAGAATTTAATAACTCGGACTAACATGTTGAAGTCATTAATGGAAAAAGAAGGAAATTACTGAAAGAAAATTTGATAATGTGAGACATAAATGTCTAGGAAAAGAACTAAAGAAGCATTTCAGATGTCGAAACAGTACTGAGTGTGTAGCTCCGTAGGTAGAACGCTCACTTCACATTTGCAAGGTCCTGGGTTTGGTCCCCGCTATAGTCTTCCTGTAATGCTAGTCTTTGCGAAGTAGAGGCTGGGGGATCTGAAGTACACGGTCATCCTTGGCAATGCAGAGAATTTGAGGACATATAAGCATGGTCTCTAAAGACAGACAGATGGACAGAGAGAAAGGAGAAAACAAAGACAGACAAAGAAAGAGGGAGAGGAAGGGAAGTAGGGGAAGAAGGTCAGTGAAAGAGGGAAGGGAGGACAAACGTGGGAGAAAGGGAAGAGGAAGGGGAAGGGGAAGGGGAGGGGGAGGGGAAGGGGAAGGGGAAGGGGAAGGGGAGGGGGAGGGGAGGGGAGGGGAGGAGAGGGGAGGGGAAGAGGAAGAATTTAAAAGGTGACAGAATGGAGAATATTTTTAATGGGCTCAACAGTTCAAGCCAAGGAAAATATGTGTGAACCCTGACACGTCAGTGGAAACTCTCCAAACTTACACTTGAAGAAAACGAAAAGAAAAAAAATAACAGAGCAGAAAGCTCCAAACTGGAGCAATTGCAAAGGGATTGCTGCTAATGTCCAAACAACTGGAGTGTCAGAGGACGAAAATATAGAGAGAAATAACGGAAGAGAGATGTCCAAAATTAACGACAGGCGGCCAACCACAATTACAGGCATGGCAGAGGACATCAAGCAGGATTAATACCGAATAAGCCACAGGGAGACACATGTATATTTGCACCGCAGAGAGTCAAGGATGAAAGGAAATATGATGATGGTTGTATGACTCTATTATCTTTGAATGGTCCAATTGAATTGGGTTAATCTCATATGTAAATTATACCTCAGTAAAGCTGATTAAAAAATGACTCAGTGACTTTGAGAATTATCAAAAGCAAGTGCTGATGTCAAGGTAGAAAATCAACATGTATCTACATCAGGGAATCAATCTTTTCACATTTTTCTTAAGCCACCAAGACTCTCAGGAGGTGAATTCAGGACCTAGCCTGAGTTCCAGTTAGACTCTGCAGCAGGAAGCATCCTGATCAGGTAGAACGCTTGGCACTCTTTATGTTTGTGTGTGACACCCTACCCTCTCTGGGGGTAGGGTGAAGAAGAATTGCATCAGGAGAAGGCAATGTGTAAAAAGCCAGTGTTTTATCTGTTGCTGTCTGAGAGCTCAACTTTGAAATCCAGTGCATTCCAACCTTTGTTTTTCCCATTTTAAATTTGCTCATGTGCTTAACATTTACTGTTGTACCTGACAGACCTATGGGGTGAGGTGGCTAATTTAAAGAAGGATATGCTGTCTTCTGATGGTGCAGGATTACATGCAAGGAAGCCCTCACAGCCCAGGCAGATGGCTCTGGGATGAGGCTGATCATTCTGCTTAAAATCTGCACACATATTTTCTCTTTCTAGTTGCTGCTTTTGCTTCCCTCCAAGAGGGAAAAAAAAGTCCATCGCCTCCAGAGTGAAATAGCTTCCCTGACATTTTAACTTAGCCACATTGCTTATCTGCCTCCCTCCAAAGGTTTCTCGTTGGGTTTATCTGCCTTACGCTTTTAACAGTTTCTGATCTGATTATTGTTATTTGTACAGCCCTGGAGCTTTTTAATCTCCAAGGATGGGGATCTATTATAAGGGCATATTGCTTGGAAAGAACTTTTTTTTTTTTTCAATAGACTTTTGTCCTCCAATGGTAATCTGCACACAAAATGCATCCTCCCTCTACGGCTTTAACCTCTGCTGCCATTAGGGAGGCTTCATGTTCTCACAGTCAATAATTAGCTACAATTTTATTGATAAAAGGAAAGCAGCAGTATGAAGGAATAGAATATTCCTTTAGAAATGGAAACAATACATTCCAGGTTTGAGTGGCAACTGTACATAACCCTGAGAGGGAGAAACGCCACCTGCAGTTTGCTATGAAGCATTAAAACCACTGTGCAGAGAGACAAGCAGGAATATTTCACAGAAGTTGACTTACCCAAATCAGACATAAGCAAAGGGCAGAGAGCTTCAACAGATGTCAGTCAGTGAACTCCTCTTGGCAGTTATTCTCAATATGACCAACCCATAGTCAAGCTAGCCCTGTGTCTCAGGCTCTGCGCAGAGTAACCCCAATTCACTGGAAACGTAAAGGGGAAGGTTTTCTTCTTTTAAGAGAGAAAAGTGTCATGGGTGGAGGGCTGGGTTCCATCAGTGAATTATACTTTTCAACACAAAAGCTTCTACTCAGAATCAAAGAGCTGGAAGTACACTCAAGGACTCAATGATGCCCATAGGTGGAAAACAACTGTGTTCCCAGGCTGGGAGTAACTTGGGTCTTCTTTTGTATCCCTAATCAGAGTTGTTTTGTCCATTTCCAGTGAAGATTTAAGGCTAAAGAGTCTATAAATGTCCCTGAACCTGCAATTGTGAGGCCAAAACATTGGACTTTAACCAGAGTGCCCTAACTTTATTGCTTCTCAAAGAACAAACCAATTCCTGATAGAATCTTTCAATTGCTCCCACAGTGTTTGGACACCTCAGAGAGAGCATTGTTAAAACATAGCATATGCATAAATATCCTATAATGAAATTGAAGTCACACAAAATTATGACCATCAACACACCAGTGAGAACAAAAGACATAGTGCTGGTTACAGTGCAGAGTCAACTGCACAGACCACTCTCATTAAAACCCCATTGTTAGAAATTTCCAAGTGTAATTTATAACTTGGTTACTTCGGAGCAAATCACCTATCTTCTTTGGAGACTAAGTTTTCTCCACCTTTCCTGTACTCTTAATTATTTCTATCTTATTTTGTTGATATGGATATTAGACATAAAGAGAGGTGCCTGGTGTAGAAATTACAATCTCCGCCTGTGTTTTGTATTTCAATTTACTGAGAAACTGGATCTGCTTTTGCCCACTGCTCTAGAATTATTGGGAGATAGGTGCATGGTGAATAAGACGATGGTACGGAGGGAATCAGTTCAAGACTCAGTACGGATCAACAGACCACTTACAAGTCAGCGAGGTTAGTGGTATCTGAGCCTGAGGACAGCCCAAGAATTCAGTCCCATGAATATGGCTCATTAAATCAGGGAATCCTGGTCAGTGTATTTCCCTGATCTGTAGGCCAAACGGTAGCACCAAGGTTTCTAGTTCCCCTGTTTGATTCCACTGCAGCGGACAGCTTTGACTCTTCAAGGTGACTATATTTTGCAATCCTAGTTTAATGTGTTCACCAAATGGTGCCGTGTCAAACACACTAGTATTTTAAACTTGATAGTATGTGAGTTTCATTATATTTTCATTTATAGTTTACATCTGTATGAAGGTGGATGTGTGTGCATGATCCTTACCTATGGATCTATGTAGATCTATGGCCTACATGAAAAGCCACATCTTTCAAAAACAAGGTAACAATCCCTATTTGGGGGGTGATTGTGTTGTAAGCCTTACAGGGATACCCCTTACATCACTCTCAGGCTAATGAGATACTAAGTCATGTTGAGAATGAGGGTTCATACTGATTGTGGAGTCTTGAGGAGTAGTAAGAGATGATAGACCTGTGGCCTTGGGCGCTGTTCTTTTCATCATGAAGTTAGTGTGAGTGTGAGTGAATTACTCCATTCCCAAAAGATACAGAGATGTAGTGAATAGGATACAGATATCTTATTGGGGTGGCCCGCCCCTTTTTCCTAGTGCTGGAATCCTGATGACAATGAGTGGGTGTAGATCTTCCTGATCCAACCATACTGCACCCTCAAGACTCTCTGATCTTTCCCATAGCCCAGGCATGGCCCTAGCTAATTCCTGAATTTCTCACCTTAATCTCTTATCCCCACTGCCCGAAGTATCTCAGACTATTTATTCATGTGCATTTGTACTTCTAAGGCAGTGGTCTCAAACTGGGGGTTGCATATCAGATGTCCTACATAGCAGATATTTACATTACAATTCATAACAGTAGCACAATTATAGGCACAAAGTAGCAACAAAATGATTTTATGGTTTTGGGGTCAGCACAAGAAACTGTAGTAAAGGTCACAGCATAAAGAGGGTTGAGAACCGCTGCTCTAGGAGAATCGTGTGTATTCTTTGAACTGCAAGAAAAGCAATTCTCAGGCTTTTTTGTTCTTTCTTCAATCAAGGATGTTCCAGGCAATCAAATAGTATTTAGTATTCACAGAACGATGCTGCTATAATACACATATCATTAACTAGGAAAATAAATCTTCATTACAGACATTACTACCTCCAGTTTGTGTTTCCTGGGAAATAATTGGTGGGTTATTTGTAGAGTTATGCTTCTGTCTTGTAACCATGGACTCTAGCTTTTGTTTTTATCATGAAGTTGCTGATGAGCCTGTTCTTTGCAAACATGCCCATTCTTTCTCTGGCTGCCTCATTACCTGCTCCATAACTATTTAAGTCATCCATCTACCCTGTGATGATCAAGTCTTTGAAAATTATTTGCCCTTGATCTCTGGTGAGAGAAGCCAAGATTCTTGTAAACTTCGCTATGACCAGACCTATGAGAGGTACTACTAATTAGAAAAGCTTGCTTGCTAGAAGAGTCTCACAATGGGCGGTGGTCAACAACCTAGAGAGCTGGTGAGGTCAGCAGAGGTCAAAGAGAGAAATCAGTGACATGTTCTTCTAATACAATCCAGAAAGTAAATTCATTTCACAAAAACAAAGAAAAATGTTGTATTAAAGGGAATATAAACTAAATAAAGACAAGAGGATGGGAAATGTTCATCAGATTAACTAATCTTTTCTTCGTTTATTTAACTTTTATTATACTGTGAGATCCTCAGTGACTGAAACATAGAGGTCTTAGGAAAGCATTGGGTGAATGAGTTCAAATCTTTACATCTTTAATGAGTTTAAATCTTACAAGATACATGCCCATCTTCAACAGTAAGACAGAAGAGCACAAAAATCTAAATGTCAAGGTTCCTCTGGTTATAAAACAAAACAAGCAAACAAGCCAACAAACAAGCCTCTGTTTTCTGTGCTAAGTGCCTAGCCTGCAAGAAGTCAGTATGCTAGAAAGTTCAAACTTCAGGACATAGACAAGCAATCTTGCTTTCTGCATAACCAGAACTATAACAAAAAATAAATTGATTTTGTTGTGTAAAATTTCAAAAATATCACCGAACTTTAGAGAAGGATTGCCAGGTAAAACAAAAGCTTCAGTTCGCTAAGTATCAAGGGCATACTTACCCAAAATATAGTGTGCAAGGCTTATTTGAAGTTCTGTCTGGGCCAGGCATATTCTTTTTCTCCCTCTCCCTCTGTTTTAGTCAGGGGTTCTATTCCTGCACAACCATCATGACCAAGATGCAAGTTGGGGAGGAAAGGGTTTATTGAGCTTACACTTCCATGCTGCTGTTCATCACTAAAGGAAGTCAGGACTAGAACTCAAGCAGGTCAGGAAGCAGGAGCTGCTACAGAGGCCATGGAGGGATGTTGCTTACTGGCTTGCTTGCTTGTTTCTCCTGGCTTGCTCAGCCTGCTTTTTTATAGAGCCCAAGACTACCAGCCCACAGATGAACCACCCACAAGGGGCCCTCCCCCCTTGATCACTAACTGAGAAGATGTCTTACAGCTGGATCTCATGGAGGCCTTTTCTCAACTGAAATTCCTTTCTCTGTGATAACTTTAGCTTATGTCAAGTTGACACAAAACCAGCCAGTACACCCTCTCTCTCTCCCCCCTCCTCCCTTCACCCCTCTCTCTTTCCCTCCCTCCCTTCCTGTCTTCCATCTCTCTGTCTCTATAAAGCAAATTTACAGACCATTATATCATGTGGGAAATTTATTTTCTGGATCTATCTCTTTGGATATCCATAGGCCTCTTACACCATAGGCATTTCTTTCTCTAGGTTTTGAAATTTTCTTTCTAAAGTGTTTTTTGAACATAGTTACATGCATTTGATACAGATATGTTGTGGGTTTTGTTTTTACATAATTTTACAAACTTTTCAATCTCCTTATATGTTCTGTGATGTGTTCATCTCCATGACTATGTAGGAGGGTTCAAACCGTTTGGGGTTCCTATCAATGCTATACTATATTTTTAATCCTTTCAAATGTGTTTCCTCTCCTCTTTTGTTACATTGCTCCAGTACACTCCCAATAACCTCAGCCTTTCCTATTCCCTGGGTTTCCAGACAATCACCACACCATGCCAGGCACCAGACGGAGTCTATCAAGGTTTGGGTAAATATATTCTATGATGTTTACATAATGACAAAACTGACCAACAACACACTTTTCAAAATCTTTTCCATTATTGATTACATACTTTAATTACACAATGCATTACATAATAATGTAATGAAAGGCTTTACAGGTAACTTTTTATTGTGCCAGCTTCTGTTTTTTTTTTTTTTTTAATCCAACAGTTTATTTTTATGGAACTTGTGGGAAACAAAGAGCTACCATTTCTATTTGAAGGCGTGTCATCTCTAGACCACCCTTAGAGTATGAATTTTACCCCAGAGAGCCAACACCATTTCTAAGACATAAACACTCTTGGTCTCCTGGTGTCTCGTGTCCTTCTGATTTCTTCTTCAATACTCTAGAGCAAAAGAACTCCCATTCATGTTTGCAAACTTCACTAATTTTTGATAGAGAAATAGACTTCTCAGAAGTTCAGCTCCAAGCTTTGCAGCACAAAAGCAATTCAAGGATCCAAGTACCCTACCATATCAGAGAGCGACATCACAGAAAGAATGAGATCTTCGTCTTTTTTTCCCACTTAAATCATACATGTAAGGGTACAGAGAGTTGGTGTGTGGTAGGAATGCTGGTTATAAAGCTCACATGTTTTATTAACTCTTTAGGTGGTTTCTCTATGACCTGATTCCTAACACCTGAAGAACATGGCTAGATATGTTACTGACTTCCAAATAACACAGGATATGTTATAGGTATTGAGCCTAGGACTTGCCTTTCGTTTGCTATCATTTGTGTCCCACACCCTAGCCTAACAGATTGAGAACAGAAGCTCACACAAAGCTGAGCTGAGCTGATTGTTGCCTGTGCTCTCCATGCTTCCTCAGCATTCAGTGTGTTAAAATCTGATTTAAGGGACAGCAACAGAGCTGTAGCTAAGGCCAGGGAAGAGGCTAACCTCCATTTTTCAACCTCTTATAATTTTTGCAGAAAAAAAATACCACTAGCTATATAATTCATCTTGTGTAATTTGAGCACAAAAGTGAATGTGGGAGAGAAAGACTGCATTGAGATTCTGGCTGTTTTAAGTTCCACAGCTGTGGTCAGCTTAATGTCCTTTGGGTAAGAATGCAGCAGCGAGTTTTGTTTGGAACACACCACTAAATGCATATGACTTGATTAGTGCTGCCAGGATGGTGTAGACATCAAGTTGTGTTTAGGATGTCTGGTTTAGGTAGCCTTCCCAAAGTGGACAATGATGAATGACTAATGAAATTGTAACAACCTTTCTGGGCTACTGCATTGCTTCTCAAGCATGATATGAAAATGACCTAATGACACCCTCCACATCAAGAAATAGATGAATAGTGGGTGTTTTCTCCTTCTCTTAATCACAGTGTGTTCAACACAGAGGTTCCAAGTACTGAGTTAAAGAGGACAATGTAACTATTGTCAGTCCACAAGTTGAGCCTGGATGCTCCCTAATAGGGAAGAAGGAAGACTTCGAAGAACACTGTTTGTTAGAGAATCATAATTTGGGCCACTGTCTTGGATAGCTTGTGAATTAGTAAGAAATACTACGTAAGTATGATTCCCAAGTCTCTGATGCAGTGTTAGATAAGTTTAAAACCCACACATAAGAACAAACAACAACTGAATCAGATCTATCTTTCCATCTTTGTTATCAATTCTGATTCCAGAAGAAACCTCTGAAGATTCTATGCATCTGTTTGATTCCACTGAAAAGTGCTGAGAATCACTGGAATAAAGAGCTAAGCCGGGGACCACCAAGATGGCTCACTGAATAGAGCTGCTTGCCGCCATGCCTGCTGACCTGACTTTGACCTCCAAGACTCACAGAATTGAGAGGAATAATTGATTTCCACAAATTGTTCCTTGACCATCACATATGACCTGTGACATGCATGCATATAAACACACTAAGGAAATACAGAAATAAATATAATTTTAAAATATTTTTTTATAAAAAGCTAGTTTAGAACTTGGAAAGACACAAGCATGCCCAAGCAAAATTTCTAGTATGAATTATCAATTAAGTGGGAGATGAAAACCAATTAATTATAATGTATAACTGTTAGTTTATAAATATTGTTTTAAGTATCATTTAAATCTCAAAAACGTTTTGTTTTGTGTAGCAATACAACACTATACTACACACACACACACACACACACACACACACACGCACACACGCACGCACACACATACTACAAAAGCAAAAACAAAAAACAAAAATAAATTAAAGTCCTAGGCCAAACCCACTTATTATGGACTTTTACATTTACCATAATGTAACCTTTACCATATATGTGTATATGCATATATATATATATATATATATGTATATATGTATATATATATATATGCATATACTCATATATGCATGTTTTGAAAGGTTTATGAAATGATTAGTTATTCCCTACAAAGGCATATGTCCATTGTGTCACACAGCTACTTGTGTGTGTGTGGAAGTCTTAATTCCTGGTACACAGTCAAATCTAACTATAGCCTTTGTCTTGCATGCCAGCTTTCCATACTCATTCACCCTATAATCTGCAACTTTGTGCCCTTTAATTTTCTAGTCACTACTTCCTCCCTACACCCCACCCCTGATATGTACTGTTTATTTTTAGTCTCTATGTGTTTAACTTAAAACTCACTTTTAAATAATTTAATACACAGCATTTACATCATCCCCGACTTCCCCTTTCCTCATGAATCCCACTCAATTTCCTGATATATGTACAACCTACAGATCCCTTTAGTGTTGCTCCTGTAAATGTGTTTAGGACTGATCTTCCTTTGTTAAATTTCCATGTGTAAATGAGATCACACAAAACTTTTCTTTATGGATCTGGTTTATTTCACTGAGAATTTTTTCTGCAATCATCCAGATGGTCATAAATTTCAAACACCAAGACCTCCCTCTTTTGAAGTGTATGTGTGTGTGCTTCAGACATTAATATGATTTCTATTACAACTCATTAACAAACACCACGTTATTTATTTTGGCTGTTAATCTGACAGTGCAGATGTCTCTATAGGGTTCAGTATGCAATATACTAGCTTCTGCTCCTTGGAGATACCTAACAGAGGAATTGCTAGACCAAAGAGTGGTTCTAGTTGTAATGTTTTTATGGAATCTGAATGCTTATTTCCACAGGGCTCTACAAACTCACATTATACCAACAAACTGGATGTGTGTTTACTGTAGATCAGATAGTAACATCAGACTTATGAAATTTCTCACTCAAGTCTAGCTTGATGAACAAATAAGGTTTAATTAGGGTTACTTATAGAGGTGTGGGTGAAGGTTACTTACAAGAGCATGACAGATTTATAGACAGCTAAAAAGAGTATACTTACCTAAGCAATTTTCAACTGCTTATACATCCTCAGGGAAGGGCAGGGTTGTGCTCCTTGGCTTCTCACTGTGTACTGCCCAGTGAACCGAATGGGGTGGCCCTACTTCCTGAGCTCAACTTCTTTCCACAATGAATGTCAGTGAGTCTCATCTTGTGAGAGTTTCAAAAAAGTTCTCACAGCTGCTCTGATTTCAAGGTGGTAATGGCCCCGTCATGGCCTGAGGACAGACTTCCACAGCAAGGAGCTGTCAGCCTTTCGTCATCGCTTGTGGACAGACATTTATGAAGCCAATGCTGTGATCCAGCCTATGATGCTGTGGTATCAAGGGACAGAGAGAACCAGCACACAGTGACAGGTGCTGGACTGAAGAGAGGACCACCCAGAATCACCATGGAAGAAAATTGTTCTCCAGTTTGCTAAAAATCTCAGTGGTGTCATCTGTGAAAAAAATGATTCAGCTACGTGTTTTCTTTAACCACTTATTAAATATTTTATTTTGTTATTTGACTAACTATTTGGTCATTGTATTGATTTTTTTTACTAGATTATCTCTGAAAAAATCCATGGCCCTTGAGATTATCACTATATTGAAAATAGTGTCTGAAATCTTGGAAGCACTAAAAATGTTAATTAAGAAAAGTTAATGAAATTCCTTCCACAATATTACTTATAGATCATTAAGTTAATATCCAAAGTTAGTTAAGTTGATACATGGCATCAGGATCTGTTGAGCACTGTGCAAGGAGATAGTAAAAAGTGAAAACAAGAAAGAGAATTCTGACCTTATTTGTCACAGTTCTATGATTTAAAGAAGAAAAGAATGATAACGATCTGGTAATGATTTAGTACAAAGAAACAGCTGGTGGAGCACTGAAGGGGAGCGATGGGCTCTGCTTGCAAGGTCTTATGGAGAACAGATCATTAGGTCAGTCTACTTTACAAATATTTATAGATGCCAAGTGGATGTCAGGATTTGAGTCCATGCAGGAGCTCAGATGGTTAGCAAAACCTCCCACTGGGCTCTATTGTCTGGGAAATACATAGTTAAGTAAATAAACCAATGGTTATAAATGGAGGCAAAGAAAACTGTCCTATCTTTAGAAACTATGTGTAGGTTAGCACTCCTAGCATGAAATGATTGGAAATGTATGTACAGGCTAAGATGAAATGGGCTTCTGTCATTCAAAGGGTGTGATTTTCAGACTAAACACTGTGTTTTCCTTTTAGGATAGATCATTTTAGAACATTAAAATAATTCATATACCTATGAGTATATCATATACTTCAGCCATATGTGTGTGTGTGTGTGTGTATAGATGTGTACGCATTTATATTGCTATCATAAGACATGCTATATTAAGATATGTTTTAACTTGGTTTATTTTTCTGTATTTTAAATTTTAATATAAAGTCAACATATCTTGATTCTTATATTTTGCTCATAGCTGGTGCTCCATGAAGACCTTTTTAATTTTTTGACCTGAAGTGCTTTGGTGGGAAATCTTTAATAGACAATGACTTCCTAAACAGTAATTTTTCAGATGGACAGAGATTGGCCGTAGTCAAACATGCTTTGTTCTCAATACCAGCCTTTTGTGGATAGCACCTTAGTTACAAACATAATTGCTTCCTATAATCCTAAACCCGTAATGAATGAAAGTTCAAGCAAGCAGCAAGCAATGACTGATCAGTTATTGTTAAATACTCGTTCTTTTATGGAAGATTTGGTAGCAACTTTATATATCCTCCAAAACCAAAAACATCATAAATTCCTTTATCAGTCATATTGCAGTGACTGTTTTTGCTTTAAAGCAAAAAAGCAGAGAAAGGTAACTCCTGAAAATTGGCAGAAATTTCAATATTATTCTTTAGTGACTTATTACTTAAAAAGTTTTACTTTGAACTTATTCAAGCAGTTAAAGTCAGGACGGCCTAATATCCTGCTTCTAATGTTGTGCCTTCTAAACTGTCTTAAGAGCTCAAACCATGACCGAGTCTTCACTTCAGCTGTTGCTATGTACCTGTGGTTTTCATGGAGTAGACGCAGAACATGCACACAGACAGGTGCATTGTCTTTAGAGTCAACTCAAGTCATCCCCAGGGAGCAATGCAGCATGTCCCTGCTCATCTTTGGAGAAAACCTGGGAACTGTAGTTCATGCTTAGTTTTCTGGATTCTTCTATGTATTCACCCTACTATCCAAAAGCATCAAGAGCACTCAGTCTACCCACAATACAAAAGAGAAAAAAAAGAGAACAGTTCAGAGCAGCATAAAGAGTAAGGGTTGAGAGAGATATAATCTCAGAGCAGTATAAATTATAACTCACCCCTCTCTAAAATTTAGGGTAGGCCAATTTAATATTCTTGATATACAGAATTTGCCTGAACTGAAAGGAATCCACGTGTTTTCTTTCGAAATGGAATGCTGTGAACAGCTTACACTTATTCACTATTTGGATGGGACTTTTTAGAGTGTCTAAACCCGTGGCTTCTTAACCTTGCCTTTGCACCCTGGAGAAAGTAACCATCTATTCTTTCTTAACAACCAGTGATAAAAGTGGTGGATTCTTCCTCAGAGACCACAGGGAAGACCTTACACATCAAGAAACAGGGGAATGCAGCTTTGAAAGGTCATTAAACACCAACCTAAAGCAGGTAATGCTACCCTGCTCTACCCTCTTGCTGTTTTCATCGGAGAACACCCTGTGTTCACATCCTAACTTCAGCTAATGAGACTCTGCTCCTGCAACATGAACTGTGAACAGGCAAATGTACAAGGGGATGAAGAGGGTGAAGCTTACCACACTCATATTCCAAATCTAAAGGGTGGTCTGTTTCCCTTTGTTATCAGAGACACCCTGGTACTGGCTTTCCAGGGCCCAATTATCCCTTGGCTTTTGACCCATCATGTCCCAATTATGGCTATGGTTATGAGAAAACCACCTTGTCTCAGCTAAACACAGTAACACTGCACATCTACAATACAAAAACCAAGGCTTCACTTAGAATCTTGCAGAATTAAAAAGGTTACACTTGTCTAACTGCTAGGAGATCTATGGAAAACTCTATTTAAAGAGTTCTATTGTTCAGGTATATTTATACGTATGTGTTTCAACAGGATTATTCTATTCTTTTATTCCATTAGTGAAATCACTTCTGCTGTAGAAACAGAAGCGCCACCTTCAGCCATTTCAAGGAAACATACTGAGGAGCTCACTGAACATATAAATTGAGATCCATTGTCTGAATCTGTTTACTCTTTCTCCAGAACTCTGGGCTGGCAAGTACTTACTCTCATTGGGATTGACTGCATCCTAATGGTTTTGCTCTGGGAATTTCATATCTTGAAATAATTTCTTCCTTACTACTATGTATTTAAAATATAATTCTATTCACATTTGTCTGGGCTCTTATAAATAAATTACTCCATTCATACCAACCTCAAAGAACATAATGTGAACTGGATGCAAATGTTACTATCTGAAGACTTCATGGTCTGCACTGGAGTTCACCCAGTAGATATTAACAAATAAACAGTGACATTAGTGGGGACAGTTCTCCTGGACAAAGTCATCCCATTCTTCCCTTTTTTCATGTGTCAGTCACCTTTATTGTCATTGTGACATAATGCCTGACATAAAACAACTTAAAGGAAAAAAAATCATCTATTTCAGCTCATGGTATAAAATGTCAACCCATTATGATAGAGTGGGCACAGCAAAACAGTTCATGGCTCAAGGCCTGGAGACTGAGAAAAACTATAGGAAGGAGTCAGGACCAAAGCCCTTCCCTTCAGTATCCTACTTTGTTCAACAAGGCCTGGCTCCTAGCTTTCACCATGTCCCAATAATGTTGTTACACTTAGAATCTGTCAAGCAAATAATGAACTCATTAGGTCAGAGGCCTTGTCATCTGCTTGAAATGCAACGGTGGACACATTCACAGGTTTGCTTCACTAACCTCCTGGCATGCCCCAGATCTAAGGAGGCTAACAGTGGACCAGCTACCATGCTGTCCCCAGCCCTTGGGAAGCTAGGGCCTCTCACTGTCTCCATGGTTTTCTCTTTTCCAGTATGTCACAATGTTGAGATTATTAGCCATGCTGCCCTCTCAGATGGCGTTTTTTCACTTGTGTTTTCTTGTTGTCTTTTCATGGCTTTATTTTATAAAGATAAATAATGTTGCAGAGTTTGGAAATACCACAGCTTGTCTAGTCTCTGTTGAAGGGTATCATGGTTACTGTTATCACTAAAACTGTAACAGACGTTCATGTGGAGTATTTGGTGGATTGTTAAGTATTTACTTCTTTATTTAACTTATTCAGTTCGCATCCTTCTCCCATTCCCCTTCCTGTCTCCTCTGAGTGGGTGGGGGCCCTCTGGATATCCCTTTACCCTTGTATATCAAGTCTCTTTGAGGTTAGGCACATCCTTTCCCACTGAGGCCAGACAAGGTAGTCCAGCTAGATGAACATATCCCACATACAGGCAACAGCTTTTGAGATAGCCCCTGCCCCAGTTGTTCAGGACCCACATGAAGACCAAGTTGCACATCTGCTACATATGTGCAGGGATGCCTAGTTCAGCCCATGAATGTTCTTTGGTTGGTGGTTCAGACTCAGAGAACCCTAAGGATCCGAGTGAATTGATTATGCTGGTTTTCCTGTGGAGTTCCTATCTCCTTGGAGGTCATAATTCCTCCTCCCATTCTTCCATAAGAGTCCACAAGTTCCATCCATTGTTTGGCCATTGGTGTCTGCACCTGTCTGAGTTAGCTGCTGGGTAGAGCCTTATTTTCTTATTGGATATTTTATTTGTTGACATTCCAAATGTTATTCCCTTTCCAAGTTTTCCTATTTGAGCAAATCTCAAATTGAATCCATCACTGGCCTTCTCACTAAACAAAGAAAGAAAGTTCATTGGCTCACATCCTTGCCAGTAGTGGTTGTCAGTGCTTTTGGGTTTTGGTCACTGTTATAAGTGTGTAGTGCTAGTGAGGTCCTTTAAGCTTGCAGTTTCCTATTAGAAATGTCAGGACCAACATGAACCACATGCATCTAACAACTATGCATGTCTTTTTCTCTCCTGTTTTTGAAATTTGGGGATTTTTGTTGATATAGTCTATTAGTAAGCACATCAAAGGTGTTCTTTGTTCCAGTATATGAATCAATATCTTCTTTATTGTTAGCATTTGTTTTTTCATAGAATTTTCATCTTTCTATTTATATTCTGTACCTTCTTTGTATGTTGCTAGCTTTGATATTCCCCTATTAATCATGTCTTCCTAAATCACTGTCTGAAAATGGCAACATCACTCGTACATCTGATTGGATCTACTTCCAATACTTTCCTTTTATTTTCAAACTATTCCTTGCCTTTATTATACCTTGTTATTTATTTCCTTTATTGTTATTGAAAATAGGGCATGCGACAGAATGTTAGGAACTCAGGAGTAGACTTCAAATATTGTAATGATGGAGAGGAATTGTAGTCCATGATTTGGTCTCTTTCTCTAGGAGCTTATGGTCCTGAGCTGTGAGCTTCACAGGTTTGTCTCAATTTGCCTCTCATTCACATGTGATGGGAAGTCACTATAGATGGCATCATCACAGCCAGCTAGTGGGATTTCTTTCTAACAACGATGTTATATTTAATGAATCAATCTTGGGCCAAATGATCTGCTTATGGAGTGTCTTACTAGATTCTTTAAGATCTGTGAGTACCTAATAAACAGATCATAAAACTCAGGAGTAGGGTTATGGACTGAAGAACTACTTAAAACTACAGGCTTATACAGTTACTTCCTGTTTCTAAATGGGCATATTGCTTTTTCTAATTATATTAAATAAAAATAAAATAATATTTGGCTTAATAGACTTCTTTCTTTGGATAGAAAACTGGGTATGTGAGAGCTGAGTGTACAGCAGGCTCTTTAAGATCCTGAAAGGGATGGTTAATGATGACTGTTTCTGGAGCCCCATATTTTAGGGACCCATGGTGCTCTCTCTCCTAGAGTTAGTTATTTTATGCCTTCTTACAATTTTGTGAGGATTGTCAATTTTAAGTGATACAAAATTGGGAGCTGGAGAGATGGCTCTGTGGTTAAGAGAGCTTGCTGTTATATCATGAGGACTCAAGTTCAGATCTGAACGTATGCATTAGGCAGCTCACAAATACCCGTAACTCCAGCTCCAAGGGAAGTGATATCCTCTGCTGGGCTCCATTTACACTTAGATCCATATATGCACACAAAGAAACTCATTCACATGCACAAAAAAAATACCCAAAGTAAAATCAAATATTTAAAACAAAGGCATATAAAACAATTTGAGCTGCAGTTTTAGCTTCATAATGGAGGGCTTGGTCAATATGTTCAAGAGCCTTGGTTCCATCCTTATCACTGAAAAATGAAATAATAAAATATGACACAATTGGAGAAGTTCTATAGTTGTGTTCATGTGCCTGATATTCTGTTCTAACTGCTCTACTGTAGATGAGCATCTTTTGTGAGGTGGTCTTTGCTTTATTTCTCTTTAATAATCTTTAATGTTATTCTTCATCCAAAAGCTCCAAAGTGCAAAACTAGCATCTATGATAGTATCAGCTAGTACTTTCAGAGTACATGCCATTGTTCTACATGCTTACTATTCCTATTTTACGCACAAGGAATGACAAGGCACATAATACATTTAAGACAAAGGCATATCAATGCCCTGCATCTGCCCCAAATACCTCAGACTATGACTGCATTTAAAGATGGACATAAATTAAAATAAGATCAGTTATGTGGGCACTAGCCCAGCCTGATGAGTGTGCCTATGTAAACGGAATTTGAACAATGACATGTATAAAAGGAAGATGACAAGAAGATTCTAGGGGTAAAGTTGGTCATTTATATGCCAATGTCACAGGTCTCTGAGAAAACCATCCTTGCTTAGAACTCTCAGACTTCGGAACTGCCAGGAAATAAAATGTCCTATTTAAGAATTCTTTTAATGATGCTTCATCTACCAACATTAGCAACTTGTAAAATATTTAATAATGGAATATATTATCATATTATTTATACAATATATCAACAACAACAATAGTAATAGTTATGATAATAGTAGTAGTGATGATGATGATGATGATGACGACGATGATGGAGATGGAACACATGGGCTGATTCTGCTATCTTTATCCCTGGCATCAATAGGAGATTGAGTGTAAACAAACTGAGCCATCATTTTCCAAGTATCTTAAAACTTTTAGTCTCCAAGTTATTTCAACTTTAGGAAGGACAGAAATACAAGCAGCAAAAGTCTGGGGCTCCTCTGTTTACTATTAACCTGTAACAAGCACCAAGTGTTTTAGTGCTTAGATCAAATAAAAAATGGCTAGAAGGTCAAAATGAATGGATTTGTAGCTATTGATTAGCAGGTGAAAATTCAGAGAAAATAAAACACAGATACAGAACAAGCAATGAGAATAAAACGCTAAAAAAGAAGAATTTAATGAATGAGAAAAGCTTAATGAGAAGGCAGGAGATGAAAGCTGGGTTTGCTATTTCTTTCAAGAAAGATCAGCCCCGTTTATTATACATTAAATCGTACTCTGAGAATGTCCTCAACCCTCTCTCAGCCCTGTGAAGGTTCATTACTGCAGTGAAAGGGCCCTGGCATCCATCACAACTTGATTTTCAAGGGGACTTTGAAGAGTTACTTTAAAACTTGCTTCTTTATTTCTTTGGTGAGAAGATAATTAAGTTTTACCTGCCTTTTACCAGTTCAGTCTTTAAAGGAACAGAGAGTATTTTACCTGTGACATTTTCCATTTAGCCATCATCACCTCAAGTGGTGAATCCTGTAATGTGCCACACAATACTAGTTCGAAGGCTGTCTGTGGAGACGGCATCCACGTGCTTATCCAGCTTTGCCCACTCCAGTCAGTGACTTTTGAGAAATTTGTGTTGAACAACAACAAACTCATTCCAGGCTAATAAGGTTTTGTTTTTTAATATTTAAGGTTTTATACCTTTACATGTATATGAATGTTCTGTCCTGTTTGCATGTATATAAGTGCATCATGTGTATGCTTGGTACTCATGGAGGCTGAAAGAGGAAGTTGGATTGACTGGAACTGAAATACAACTGGATGGTTGTTAAATTGCCAGGAAGGTTCTAGGAATTGAACTCTGGTCCTTTGCAACTTTGCAAGAGGAGAAATTGCTCTTAACCGCTAAACCTGGTGTGTGTTATGTATGTGTGTGTGTGTGCCTTAAACATCCAAAATTTTCAAAATCAAACATTTTAGTGGTTTTATAAAATTTTTGTAAGAGAGTCAAAAATGTTAAGAGCTAAAGTCAACTGATTGGAAGGATCTGAGAAGCATAGCAATCACTATAAAGCTTTCAGCGTCTCTGTCTGTATGTCTCTTTGTATGTATTTCTGTGTATGTATGTGTGGGTACATGTAAACGCTCATGTGTGAAGGAGACTAGCAATCAGCCTCAGGTGTCATTCCTCAGATGCTGTTCATCTTGCTTTTGGAGGCAGCATCTCTCATTAGTGAGGCTAGGCTGCCTCACAGAGAGTCTCAGGGATCCCCCTGTCTTTGTCTCCTCTGCATGGGATTACAGGTGTACCCTGTTGCATCCAATCTTCTTGACATGGGTTCTAAGGGTTGAACCCAGCCTGAAACCTTGCATGGTAAAAAGGTAACTGCCTGAATTATCTCATTGGCCTTAGAAAGCTTCAGAATTCTGAATTTACTATTTAATGTACAAGGTACAAATAACAGGAATGGTAACGATGATGATAATGGTGCGTTCTTGAACATCCGTTGAGTATTCATTGCATTGCAGGCCATACACTAACAGCTTCTCAGAGGCTCTATGTACAGGGCAAAGTTGCAACAGTAGCATGAACTCTGCTTTCTTTACATTATTTTCCTGTAGAAACCCTTTTTTTTATGAACACCTAGTAGCAATAGTACTGGGCACAGAAAAAAAATTTAAAAATTGTGTTTGAAGCCTCCACTTTCCACTTATAATTAATATCACTTTTAAATTGACTGCTGGATTGTTTGTACTATGGAGTTAGCTGTAACTTTAATTTTTTCAAATCCTAATTTTCATGATGGTTCTTAAACACTTTAACCTCCTTTGTAGCTTACCACCCACTAGAGGTAGTGGAAAGAAAGAATATGGGGTGGGAGACTAGAATATCCATATTCTTCAAAGTCAACATCACATACACAGAGTAGATCCCATGGTGTCTATCCAACTCAATGCATTGGACTCTGCTTCTGTCCCTTAGAGTTTTCTTGCCAGTGTTGAATTATGTTGTATCATTCCTATATAGAATCAAATCCTGTTCCCCTGGTTTGATCTCTGCTGACACCACTATTTCTCAGCAGTAAAACCTTTCTATGCTTCATTTTGCTTATTGTTTCCAAAGTTTTTCCTCATATTTTCTATCAAACTTGTTCTAAGAAGCTGTGCAACAACACCGAAAAAAATGACTTAGTATCTCTCATCTTTTCACAAGACAGAACACTTCTATGACTAAGGTGCACAAGGGTCTTGCCCCATAAACATCCTTCTGTGATCTGCATATAAGTCTTCAAAACCAGTTGGATGTCTTCTAAGTTAACTGAATCATGGCACTATCTACTTTGAGGCAACTTTAAATCCCACACGTTGAGGGCTTGGACCCTCAGGACTTTCCCCATTCACAGATGCCTCCTGTGAGTACCAGGTTGCTGTTGACACAATCACCTGCAGAGAAATGTGGTCTTCTCATAACTACCAGACCAGGCTCATTAAATTTCCCAGAATCTATCCCACATCTACTGCTCTATTCGAAGAGATATTACAAAGGATACAGAATAACAGCTGGCAGAAGAAGTACCTGGGTTGAGGACGGAGAACAATAGGAGCTGGAACGCAGCCTTCTAGACACCTTCATGTGGTTCACGTATGGAGTTTTCCTAACCAAGATCCCCTGGATTTTCACCGAAGCTAGGATAACAATGACGGTGTCACTAATTACATTCAGGACTTCCCCTTTATCCAGAGAGTCAGGGGTGACACTGCAAGTTTCTTTGCTCACATATGAGTTTCTTTGGCTACCATCCCCATCCATAGACTACCTAGAAACTCACAAGCAGTTACCTTAGAATGCAGAAGACACTGCTTAGTCCTAGAGCTAAGTACTTGAGAAACAGTATTATTTCTTTTCTAGGTCTCTGAAGTACCCACACTGTTATACTCATGTTCTGTTTAAGCCTCAATCTTTCTCCTTCCCATTCGAGCTCTAACATATTACTATATTAATTATTCTTATGTTTGGGATACATTTATTTCCTCTCTTTCTTCTACCCATATAGCTATGTCCCCAAGTCTGCTCTTGGTTGGAGTTGTTCAGAGTGTGGCCTTTGCTCTTATTTTTGCATGTATAGTCATTCCACAGTTTAAGTAGTCCCATCTGAATGTCTCTGGCTTGTACTTCTATCTTAAAAGTCACCTTCCCAGAAATGGCTCCTGGCTAGCCTTTTGGTGTGTAGCAGAACAAGAAGTCCACATACATAAAGTAAGGGCTCCATAAGCACCTGTCTCAAGCCTGCTCCTATCCAAACTAATTTCCATTGAAATTAATGACAGCTTTATCCTTCTGGTTTCAGGTTAGAAATGTGTCACCAATAACTCTATTTTATCTTCCAAATCTAGCATTAAACAGATCTTTCCAGTTCTTTGTTAGTGTAGACAGGGAGTCTGATCATTCTATATTACTGAAGCCCTGCTTTATATTTTACATGAATAACTGTGATAGCTACTATTCTGATCATAGTATGGCACCCAGAATGAGACTTTAAATCAACTCATAGTGCTTATCTGTGCAAGAATGTCAAGGGTCCCATTTTGTTCTCAAAGTAAATGCCAGAGTCTGACAATGGAGAAGGTCCCTTCTGATCCAGACCATGCCAGCTCAATTATGGGATACCAGCCTTAATTTATTCCAGACATCCAGACATGCTCTTTTCTATTCACCAATCATGACTGGCATGGCTCACTCATAATTTTTTGAGTTCTGCTTGCTCCCTCCAAACTGTTGTTCAAATGCTATTCCTCTCAACTACCCTCTAAGCAGTTGGATCCTCCATCACGAGTATCCCCTCTCTAATCAGCATTTAAACCTTACTAACATGACATCATTTTGCAGTCTCTTTGTTTTTCCCATTCAGTAATACAAGATTCACAAGGAATCTTTCCATTCAGCTTTCACTAAAGTTAGATTTTTTTCTTTAATATTTTCTTTATGTTACCACCTGTCTCTTCTTTTTTCCTCAGGAAGAAAAAATCTTGAATGTTCTCTGTTCCAACATGAGACGTAATAAGGAACAGAGAAGAATGGAGATTCAGTTCATGTGGCCGCATTGGAAAAAGATCATATGAAGGGGTCCAGTGACTGCCAAATCTGTCTTCCAGGATACTAATGCGAGACTCAGGTTTAAACAAATAGCAAGAGGTATGAAGAACTTAGCAGCCCTTTAATTCTGACCCACACTGGCCCATCATTTTCTCAGCACTAACCTGTCCATCATGGTGGTCTGATAGTATATGAAATGTCTGTTTAGAAATCAATCTGGCTGGTACCATGCGATTTCATGGAAATTCTAATTATTTCTAATTCATTGTTTCAATATTCTTATTGATGGAGCAGAAAGGACAGATGCCTTTGTAGAATACTTCTGATGACTTGGTTGTTACATTTGCTGGGGCTTATAATAGTGTGGAGCTCACAATAACTCTTCAGTATCTATTTTGTGAATGAATGCCAGGAAATAGACTAAGGAAAGCAAAATAAAAATCAAAGAGGAGAAAATATTTTAAGTTATCTGCTAATATTTTTAGTATTATATACAGAGATTGATAAAGTTACTTTTATCTCTATTGAAGACTGTATTATATATGTAAGGAGATATATATATATATATATATATATATATATCCATATGATAATTGAAGTATTTTGATCAAAACTCTACATTTAGAGATTTAATAATTAGAAAGACCCAGCAATATATAAGAGAATAAAATCTCAAACCTGGACCTTGAGAGATCACTCATGGATTAAGAGCATTGGTTGCTCTTCCAGAGGACAACTTTGGTACCTAGCACCCATATGTCAGCTCACAAATACCTGTCACTCTAATCTGAGGGGATCTGGTTCTATTTTCTGGCCTCCAAGGTCTCCAAGCATGGACATGGGTCATAGCCATATAGACAAAATATCCACATACCTAAATTAAATAAGTAAGCAAATAAATAACCCTCAGCTTGAAAGTATCTTCACATTTGAACAGCATGAGTAATTGAAGATATCATAACTGTATTCTTACATATTATACACAGCTTTTTGGAACATACAAAATATTTAGTGAGATCTTTTTTAAATGAGACTTTGACAAAGACTCCAACTGCCATTTCAACTCTAAATATAATTGTTACTTCTCAAACTTACTTTATAACAGACTCAGAAATTTTTAAAAGGAATTTAGCTGCCCACATACGCAAACATAATAACAAGAAGTACAACACTATTTTATGAGTATGTATGTATATATCTGCTTACATGTTCATGTGTATATCCTGCATATGTATGTACAAGAATATAAGCTTGAGTGTGCAAATTGCACATGAAAACAAGAGGTCAAAGTCATGTGTGCTCCTCTATCACTCTCCAACTCATTTTTGGAGACACATTCTCTCACTAAATCTGGAGCTCACAGATTTGGCAAGTGCAGTTAGCCAACAAGCCCAGGCGAGCCCCTTGTTTCTTCCCAGCTCTAGGCTTACAGGTGTACCCCATGGTGCCCAGCTTTTTATATTAGGCTGAAGATCTGAACTTAGTTGCTCAGGCTTGAATGGCAAGCATCTTCCTAATGGAGCCATCTCCCCAGCCCTTGCAATAGCTTGTAAAAGTGATTTGTTGCATGGTTTTAGCTTTATGGGCAAATTTCATATATTTCCTCTCTTTTCTATGGTGCTCTATTTAAAAATGAGAACACACTTTTAAATTAACACAATTTAAATAATTAAAGAGCAATTGTCCTACAAATGATTACTATTTGTGGTTCATTTTCCTGGACACCTGAGATTGCTCTCACCATCCCCCCTCCAACACTCTCACACAGAGTACCTGCTTGTGGCAGCCTTCTGTGTTGATTAGACTAAGAAGAACTGAAATTGCCTTCAGTCAATAGGACGGGTTCGTTATGAAACCAAAGCTGCCAGTCACTACATCTAATTTTTAATTAAGTAGACTAATTCTCCCCTGCACCAGCTGTTATCATGGTTCTTGAATTCTGTGACTTGATAACTAGCTCAAGAAATTATATATATATATATATATATATATATATATATATATATATATATATATATATCAAAAAACATAATTATGCAAGCCTTTTCTCACCTTTTCACATGCTTTGAAAATAAAATCCCTCTAAATTGCCATTTTCCTGAAAAGCTATGACTGAATGCTTGTGGAGAACAAGCAACACACTTCCCACCCTCACACTTGTGCCACATAACACCTTCTTCTTTTAAAACATCTTTTTAATATCAACACTTCTCAATGCTAATGAAAACCTTTGAATAAAGTGTGAATTGTTTCCCCTTCTCAAAGCTGAAAATAGATCTCTCAGTGGGGTACTTCGTTGTCAGACTTCCGAGGTTCTTCATCTGTTTCCTACCTGCATGGCTGACTGAGGTTCTTACTACTATCTCATTCTGAAGCGGAGCTTTTAATATCCTAGTATCTTAAGGTCTCTTGGGCGTGTGCGGTAATTGTGTGGTAATGGGATGGGGGATCTGAACTAAGGTATGGGAGCAACATTTTTCTAGTAACCTGGCATGACTGAGTTAGCAGTTGCCCTTCAGTCACATCGAGTGCTACCTAGGGACCTACTAAGATAAAATAAAGTGAGAGTGAAGTTCTGTATGAAGGTCACAAACAAACAAACAAACAAACAAACCCAAATATCCCAGTCTATTCAACACACAAGCAGTCAGCAATTATGGTGGCTACTTTGGAAAGAAATACACTCTTCCAATGATAAAACTTACATTATCAGGCTCTTTTAAAAATGCGAATATGGGGATGATAGAATATATTTGAAGAAAAAGAACCTTGTTTTCTGACATGCTGTAGTACGGGACAACTCCTATAGGAAGAATTTGCCAGAGCCATGGGGCTGATGTGAAATTGTGTAGGAGAGGGGACTCCTGGAGAGAAGGGACTATATTTTTTTGTCTCGTGTCCTAATCATGTTATCTGGGACAAACTGGGCTCCAAAGAATGCTTAGAAGCTAACATTCAAAATGTCTGTTTCTGATTTTCTACATGGCTTTCCCCATATAAATAGATATGGTAACCAATGACAAATACGTTTGTATTACAAAAGTTCTCTTCCATATTTGTGTTACTAACTTGAACTAAGTGAATGTATCAACATCACAGAATGGTTATTATTTTAAATATGACCAAGGTGATAGTTAAAATTAGTGTTAAGTAAATAACAAGATTATCATTATTACTTTTAAACAGAAAGAAAAGAACAAGAAAAATCATTTTAAACTATTCATTCACTCAGTCGTTCACTTACTGAAAGCGTACTTTAGCAGTAGAACTGTCTGCATGGTGCTAAGCATACCACAGTAAGAAAATACAATGCAATTTGTCTTTTAGGCAGATCAACTGGGGCCACTAATC
>JADRCH010000086.1:6691141-6734879 GCA_019843965.1 Rhynchomys soricoides | reverse complement strand
AGAGAGAGAGAGAGAGAGAGAGAGAGAGAGAGAGAGAGAGAGAGAGAATGGTGATAGGCTTCCAAATCAACAGTATTTAGAAAATATTCCAATCCCCACATAATGAGGGATGAAATGGACAGTGCTCTATGTGGGTGATGAATTTAATGTTCATTTTATATTCAGGGTGTGTTGGAACTAGATGGAACTGAGGAGACGGCAAAGCAATTGAAGCACTTGATTTGAATGAGGATAGCTCCCGTATGATCATGTTTGGATATTTGGTCGCCAGTTAATGGAACTGTTTGAGAATGATTAGGAGGTGTGACCTTTTTGAAGGTGGTGTGTTGCTGGGGGTAAGCTTTGAGATTTCAGAAGACTTAGACTATTTTTGATATTTGTTCTCTTTTCCTGCCTTCTCCTGGGGGATAAAGATGTGAGCTCATAGCTGCTCTTTCCTGACATGCTTTTGCTCCATCATCATAGACTCTCACTTTCTGAAACTATAAGCTCAAATTAAACACTTTCTTTTATAAGTTGTCTCGGTTGGGGTGTTTTATCGAACTCAGACACTGTGCAATGCTCAGGAAAGGAGTTTGCAATCCCAGAACCCACATAAAAAGCTGGGCAGGGAGGTAGCACAGTGGAGCTGGCCCTGGTAGCTGGGGTGTGAATGAGCTAGCCAGAGGGCATTGGTGTAGAAGTAAACCCACCACTCATCTTCCATGGGGTGGCACAAGCTTAAAGGTGATGCCCCTCCTTTGTCATGGTAGCAGTCGGGAGATCTGCCCTTGGAGTCATTAGCACTGGAAGAGTTATCCCTGTCCCTTGTCATCTACAGCACTTGGGAGAGCAAGCTCTGTACCTCGCCTGGACAGCACTATGGAGCTGACCCTGGTAATGAGGATGCAAGTGAGCTAGCCCAAGGATGAGAGCAGGGGAGCTGGTGTGTGGCCTAGCTGGAGCAGTGCTGGAAAGCTCATCTTGGTGGTGCCAATAAGGAAAAGCCAGTGTGCTGACCAGTTCAGCTACCACCACCTAGGCCCAGATCCAGGACTCTGAGGTGGCCCAGCCCAAAATCTATATCATCTGTGAATGGTTGGGACTTGTGGGAGGGCCTGTCCTGCTGTTCTAAAGCTGCAGGATCTCCATGAGATGGGGTTGCAACAGGATAAGTGAGAGGAGTCTTGATGATGTCTCAGAAGCCAGAGACAGCAAACCAGACCAATGACTCATTGCAGTTAACATTTGCAAGCACAGATGTGTGGGTAGAGGGGTATACCATGGGACACACTGTGACACACTACTGCTTCCACAACGAGATGTTTGTGTGTGTGTATGTGTGTGTTATTTTGGAGCTGCGGAGTTGCAAGGGTGAAGGGCAGATATGAGGAGATAGGGAGATGAGTGGGGCTAGGGTACATGATATGAAACTCACAAAGAATCAATAAAAAGTTTAAAAAGAGAAATGGGCAGAAATGGTTGCTCCATGTAATCCCAGCACTCAAAAACTAAAATGAGGTGATCCCCTGGACAAGATGACCTGATCAGGTAATAAGAATTGATGAGCTAAGGGCTAAATGACAGACCCTGCTTCAATATATAGTGTGAAATATGATCAAGGAAGTGGCCTGACTTGAGTATTGGGTCTCTGCATGCTTTCACACACATGTGTTCACTCACATGCAAACCTTCATATGCATGGATGCATACTACACACACATACACACACACACACACACACACACACACTGCAAGATGATAAGATGGATCTATCTGAGTGTCTTTAGGGATGCATATGTTAAATCGTTAAAATAAAAATTCAGAACTCAGTATAAGCAGTGATGTTTGAGGAGAGAGACTTACATGTAGGAAAAAGTGGTTTATTTGTGTGATGAAGTAATTCCTGTCATCCTTTGGAGAGATTGATTATTAGGAAAGAAACTCAACTACCTATAAAATGTGACAAATTCAATAAGGCAGTAGAGCCAGATGGGTTTTCAGCTTAATTTTGGCTAAGTTATGCCTGACATGTATTGCTGTTTTTTTCCCCATTTGAGTTTTCAATGATACATTGAAAGCTGAAGAGTTGCCAAAGTGAGTAAGAAAGGCCAGAATGAAGCTTCCCAAGACAGTAAGTCAAATTGAATTTTAAATTGTGCGTATTGCCTCTACTACTTTATTTCAGTTTAACTACAATGAACAGCATCCAAACATGAGATTGTTATTGAAGTCAGCGGCACTGGAGGAGAGCTAGTTTTCCTTAAAGAGCATCAGTGCTTATTATATCCACTGTTTTGGTTACAAGTTGGCCATTTCTCACCTCTGTACTGATGAATGTAGGCAATGTCCAGATGGACTGACCTCAACCATGGTAGTGAGTTTGTTTAAAAAAGGAAGAACAGTATCATACATTTTAAGACACTAAAAATTCTCTTCTGCTATACAAAGTCAAGGATCCTGGTTTCACCTGAGTAAAAGTCCTTGAACAGAATTCCTAGGCTGCCCCAACACACAGCACTGGTAGCATCTCCTGCTGCTGCAGTAGTATTCTTTGGTGGCCCTCTTGGGGATTGTTTGTGAGACTGTCCTGAATTTCTGAATACCTTCTGAGCTCTTTGTAAGGTCTGCTTCAAAAGGGACCCTGACTTGGACTGGCTTTTTAGGTAAGAGATTTATGAACATGACAAACAGCAAGGCTCTGAGACATCAAGAGGTTTCCACTCTTATGGGGAGGAGTTTATCCTTAGTCGGTGGTTAGTGCTTACAATAGAATTGCCTCTGATCCCTAGATGGCAGGGGAAGGAACAACCAGGCTCTTTGTCTCTGAAGGGCCCCAGTCCAGTCGGTAGCATGTCAGTTCCTTGCTGTTCTTCCTGGAAAGGGGCTGCAGAAACCATAGCTAATGAGTTAGCCTGACCTTAGCACTCTTCCGGTTGGGTGTGCATGCTACTACTTTTCCCTTTTCAATTTTGCTTTCTGGTCAGAGACCACACAGGATTTAAGGAGGCCATCTACCCTTAAATATGAAAAAATCTCAGATACAGTTTCCATACCCCATTCCTGGGTCAGATAGGTCATGCATGGTTGTCAGGGTTGCTCGCAAGTGAGTTTTGTTGAGGGGAATCCACTCAGGGAGATGCTTAGAAGATTGAATCCTGTTAAGAAGTACTTACCCAGCGTCCACATTCTGCCTAAACACCACCCCACAGTTGGCTGGCAACAGCCAGGTAGGCCTGACCCACTATAAAAGGGGCTGCTTGCCCCTCCTCTCTCTCTTGCCTCTTGCTTCTCTCTTGCCCTCTTGGGCTCTTCCCTTCCCCCTCCCTTCCTTATTCCCTTCCCCCTCACTCCACCTGTTCATGGCTGGCCGCCTCCTCCTCCTCCTCCTCCTCCTCCTCCTCCTCCTCCTCCTCCTCCTCCTCCTTCTTCTTCTTCTTCTTCTTCTTCTTCTTTCTCTCTCTCTCTCCCTGTCTTTCTCTGCCTGTACTACTCTACTACCCTCTTAATGATCCTATCCCCTCCCCATACCCTGAATAAACTCTATTCTATGCTATACCATCCTGTGGCTGGTCCCTCAGGGGGAAGGGATGCCTTGGCATGGACCTGCTGAGGCACCCCCTTCCCCTATACCTGACTACATTCCCCATAGAACATATCTTATATCTCTTTATCTTTTAATAAACACATCATATGGCACCATGACTCGGATTTGGAAACTCTGCAGGTTTGCACCCCACCTCAGCTACCACAAGAGATCCACACTCACTAGCCCAGAACCGGTAAGCCTCCATACCCCACTGGTCAGAGTAATCGTCTGAATAGTCCCAGGAGAGAATTCTTGAGCTAAGAGCTACCCCTGTGTTGTCCTTGAGTAAACAACTGTCCACATGTTCTCAGGGAAGATTACTGGAGCTCAGACTAACCCTGTGCTGCTGTGACCATCATTCTAGGACTCCTTCCCTTGAGTGAGACTTTCCTCTTTCCTTTTGAGACAGTTTCTTTCTCGCAGCTGCATTTCCCCCTACACTACAGTGATTTCTGTTAACTGTGAACTCGACCAAGACACCCCAGTAAATAGGGACAAGGGTGGTGAAAGACTGACCCATCACTGAGACATGTGAGGACTGGGGACTAACCTTTGGAGTTGGTGCTCCTGAGCCACAGAGAGCAGTTTGTTCAAGCCTGGCCTGGAATCCTCAGCCTCGAGAAATAAGCTGTCTCAAGAGGAAAGAGGAAAGTCTAACCCAAGGGAATAAGTCCTAGAACAAGGGTCAGTGAGAGACTGAATGTTTCCTATCCCCAAGGACAACACAGGGGTAGCTCTGAGCTCAAGAACTCTCTCCTGGGACCATTCAGACGATTACTCTGACCAGTGGGGAGTGGGGGCTTACAGGTTCTGGGTTAGGGAGCATGGATCTCTTGTGGTAGCTGAGGTGAGATGCAAACCTGCAGAGTTTCTAAATCCGAGTCATGGTACCACATGATGTGTTTAAAAAAAAGAGAGAGAAAGAGAAGAGAGATATGTTCTATAGGTGTGTGGTGAGGTATGGAGGAAGGGAATGTCTCAGAGGGCCCATGCCCAGGCATCCTTCCCCCTGAGGGACCAGCCACAGGACAGTATAGTATAGAATAGAGTTTATTCAGGGAGTTAATACCTTGAGAGACAAAAGGCAGCTGATGAGCCGGACTGGGAAACATTCCAGATAGTCAGAAGGGCCAAAGATAACCGCTAGAAAATGAAAAAGCAGAGCCGGGAACAGATATGCCTCAGGCCCCACACAATGGACAGAATTCTTTGTTGTCAAAGACAGACTGAAGCCACAGGTGGGTGGTAACAGGCTGACGTTACCACTGCGGGCCTCCAATCATAAAAAAAGTAAAAGTTAACCACCAATGTGAGCCTATCCTTTCACGCTGTTGCCAAGCTCTGCCCCAGAAAATTTTATAAAATATGTGTATCTTACTAACCCGGGGTCACCATTGCCCTGTTGGCAGGGTGGCCCCAGTGCACTGGATTCAATAGACCCCATGCTTATTGCATCGTTCTCAGTCTCCGTGTCTTTGTGGGGTGGGCTGCCCAGACATGTGGACTTTCAAGTTCAACATTTCGAGGGTAGTAGAGGCAGAGAAAGGCAGAGAGAGGGAGAGAGTAGAGAAGTAGAGGCCGGCCGTGACCACGTGGAGAGAGGGGGGAAGAGAATGGGAAGAGAGGAGGGGAAAGGCAAGAGAGCAAGAGCAGGAGCAAGAGAGAGAGGAGGGGCAAGCAGCCCCTTTTATAGTGGGCCAGGCCCACCTGGCTGTTGCCAGGCAACTGTGGGGAAAAGCTGTTGCCAGGTAACTTGGGGTGGAGTTTGGACAGAAGGCTAACACAATGTGCCTGATAATGTCTTGAAATAACTTTTGTAAACAGATACATTATGGTTTCGGTTTAGAAGTGAGTTGGACATTAGCATGCTTAAAGATCGTGGGGGTTGGGACTTTCCTCATAAACAGCAGCCTGTAAAACTAAGATTAGTTTTAATTCTTAGATTAACTTTAAGATGGTAATTTCTTTAGATGGTATCTAAATTGGATAACTGGCCTGGGTGGAATACAATATTGCTAACTTCCTAGAATGTCATAGACTGACGGTTATCTACTCAGAAGCTCTTTAGTAAAAAATAAACATACATCATTGTGCCCTCCTTGTTAGTTAATCCAGATGGACCTGTCCTGTACCTGTGCAGGAAGACATCTTTCATATAAAACAGGGAAGACTGTCTGTTCTAGAGATTTTAGACATAGTGTAAAGCATACCTAAAGTATAGATGGTGCAATGGTCTCTTTGAATACTGTCAACCCCCAACCCTCTACAGTGTGCCACTTCACTTGATAATAAACTTTATCTTCTGCCTAAGCTCTCAGTTGGATATTTTTTCTCAATGGATCAGGGAGTCTAGAGATGTCTAGAACAGGATCCTGATGGCATCCTCACAGGCTACTCAGAAAAGTCTGGAGCCAATATAGGGCAGGTTATGGGTGTTTAGTCTATGTAAGGAATACAAAGTGAGTATTCCAGGTTCAGATATAGGATATGGCAGTTGTGACTAGTCTAGAAGGGCTCTCTATTTGGTATGAGTATTCTGGGATCCTCTCTCTCTCTCTCTCTCTCTCTCTCTCTCTCTCCATCTACCTATCTATCTATCTATCTATCTATCATCTTCTATCCATCTATTTCAGACAAATTCATCAATTTAGCTTAGCCTTGTTATTAACAGGAATGCAGTCTAAAATGGCATTCCCAGTGGTATATTATTCTCAGTGGTAAGGGCATCTCCCTCCTTGGTGATTAGTCCTTAAAACAATGGAAAATGTTATCTTTACTAATGCTATCTTTAATTCGAACGGGACTCAGATTCGGCTTACTCTTGCATTCATTGCCTCCTTCTCAGTGACAGGCTAACCTACCTGTTTGAGATGCGAATCTTTTAGCATGCTTCTGTTAAGAGTCACATTTTGGAAGTGATGTTTGCTATGAAGGGGCACTCTGTACACCGTACGCAGTACTCACACCACTGGTCCAATTCTATGAGAAATGCCAGATGACAACTCTAAATGAAAACCACAATCTTTAGGGTCTGGGCCTATATTTGTGGATGGCTGTGGATATTTACTCACCATTTACATTCATGTTTATGTTTGTGTGTTGTTTGCTTATAGATTATAGACATTAGATTATAGACATGAGCATATTCACAAATTCCGTAGAAGTAGGTTTTAATTTAAATTTATTGGTAAGAGAATTAACACATTTTCAGAAATTATTCTTATGCTCTGCCTGTGGTTTTATTTAGAACCGATAGAAATCAAAGCTAAAGCTGTTTCAAAAATAGCTTCTTGGTTTTCCATTAAATTTGAGTAATTTAGTGATATCATCATCATCATCATCATCATCATCATCATCATCATCAGTATTATGAGTTTTTTGAGGCATGATCTTATTTAAGCCAGCCTCGTCTGCACACTCTATGTAGCTAAGGATCACCTTTAACTCCCAATCTGCTTGCTTCCACTCTCTTTGCTGGGGATTACAAGACTGCACCTCCATGCCTGGCAGGGCTTAGCTTATGATCTTAAGAAAAAGTTATGCTTTTCTACCTTCAAGAATTTCCTTATGGAAAAGCATGAGTCAGAAACGAACACAAAGGAGGAGGTTGAGATATGAAAGACTGCAGGTATGGAAGCCCATGTTCAAGGAAAAGCTAATAAGGAAAAGAGATATTTTGGGGTGAGAAAGAATTTTATACGGTAGTTTAGTTTTGTTCTCAAATAATAATTTGTTCCAAGATGTAAACTAGGTTTCCGATAAAACTATAAAGTTGAAACATGCTATAAAGGCTTGTGAAGGTGAACCTTTTTTCCCCCTAAAGTATGGATGTGATTAGTTTGAGTATAATTAAAGATTTTGTTTTACTTATTAAGATCAAGTTTTGCTCTGTATTTGTTTTAATCAGTCAGACTGTCCGACAGTCCCTTTCTCCTGTCACTAGGAGAAACTACAGAAAACAGGTCTGACCTTCCCACAAGCCTTAAATCAACTTTTAAATTTGGTTTTAAAACAAAACAAACAGGGATAAAACAGAGATAATACAAAGGGCTCAGGGCAGTGGTTACAGGCAAATGAGCAAACCCGAATGATAGTCTCAAGCCTGGGGAGAGTAGTTCAGCAGAGAAATGAATACTTAGATCCTCAGAGAAAGGCCAGATAGGAGGATGACTCTAAAGTGGTCCTTGATTGTCACAGAAGTGAAGCAGGGACAAGAAGCAGGTGGGAACCAGCTTCCCCCATTCCCACCCCAGGCTCTAAGAAAGAATAGCTTTGCCTCCTACACAAATACGAGAAGCACCTTAGAAGGGTGCCTCACCACAGAAGGATGCCTCACCACAGAAGGGTGGATGCCTTACCATCGGAAGGAGGAATGGGCTGTCAGTACCAATGATGGTTGCAGAGACAGATGCTTCTGGACATTTCCTCAAAAACAACCCAGGGTCCCCTTTGAGGTTTCTTGGGTGTGTACTGATGTGAGGGGGGAAAGTTGATTGTTTTTAGGAGCTTGGTTTCCTGCTTTAAATGATCATCAAGGACTCCTTTCAAAATGAATTTGCATAATATCCTGGGCTGACTATCCAGCATACTGAACCTATTTTTTCGAATTTAAGATATATTTATTTATTTTTATTTTTACTTTGTTTTTTATCTTAGTGTATGCACATACATTACATGTATGCCTGGTGCCCGAAGAGGCTAGAAGTCATTGGATACCCGGGAACTGAATTGACAGCGTGCTTTAAGTTACCAGGTAGGTGCTGGCAATTGAATCCTGGTACTTGGAAGAGAAACAAATGTTCTTAACTACTAAGCCATCTCTTCAGCCCCATGTAGACACAGGACTGCCAGCATTTTTCAAAAGCTAGAAGGTTTCTCAACATCCCAGCCTTAAGAAGTTCCAATTTAGTAAATCCCCTTGTTCTGAATGTGGCAGAATGGCAAGGCATGCATGCACTTAACGTTCTCATCCACATATTGGGGACATTTTCAGACCCATAGCTTATTTCTCCAGCTTGACTATATATCACATGGATGAAGACCAGGATGTGTACAAGCTAGAGCAACTGCAGCAATGTTTTCCCAGAATTAAACATGAGCTTATCTGTAGTGAAGCTGAGAAGACACAGATTAATCAACCAGTGTGAAGACTGACAGCAAATACTCTTGATTTGTGGCAACATTAGATTCTGTTGCTCTAAGCAGATCAACAGAAAATTACTAAAAGACTTCATGGCTCTGAGCACCTAGAATGGTATTAACTACTCTTGTTACGTGTGCCTTTGGGAGGCAATGACTGAAGTCTACAGTCTAAGTGGAAAGCCTGGCCCTTCTGTCTTCATAGTAACCCAGGAACAGGACCAAGAAACAACCTTTTTAACCCAGTTCAAAGAAGAGCCACATTTCCTGAGATTGGCAATTAGGTTTTACTTTGATATCTCTATGTCAAGGATATAAGTATCTTCTGGTGCTTGCTGAAACCTTCTCATGGTAGCTAGAGAACTCCCTAGTTCTGACCAAGCAACAAAATAAACCCTATCGAGTCTCCACAAACCTTGCCAGAGTCACTTATACCTGAGAAATGTCCCGAGACTTAAATTTCCTGTCAAATAAAGAAAACACATCTGCATTTCTTATATGTGAAGATAAGTTTCATTTTAACCCTACCAGTACAGGTGATCTTACTTTAGTTTTTGCTTTGATTTGCTATGTTGTTTTTCTTCTAGGCACTATTGCTGTAGACGTCTGCACATTGGATTCCTTCTTGGATTCTTTCTCTTGTGTCTTGCCATATTCTCAGTATAAAGCCATCAGTGTTGTTCTTAGATTTTCTTTGCCCTATCTCTTCTCCTTTTATTTTCTCCCCCTTTCCCTGCCTTCTTCCCTTTGCTCCTTCTTTCTCCCCCCACCCCCATCCCTCAGTCTCTGTCTCTCTTTCTCTCTTATTCTTTGAAAAAGTCTCATACAGAGTCTCAGAAAGAGGTCATGCTGATCTTGAACTTGTATGTGTAGTTAAAGAAGACTTTGAACTTCTCATCCCCTGGCTTCAATTTAGCAAGTGATGGGATTACAAGGCTGTGCCACTATGCCCAGCTGATTAAATTTCATTCCTTTGTTCCTTCCTTCTTTCCTTCCCTCCTTTATCATATAGCTCTCTCTCTCATTTTAAAAATTTCTTTCTCCACCCCTCTTTTTCAACCCAAGGAGTTTCACTCTTAAACTTGAAAGTTGCAATGTTGAGGAAATCCATCTTTCAAAACTAGAGGGCCTTGATAGTTTATGAGAAGCACAATGAGTAACCAGCATCACTATTTAAGTGGGATGCTGTGCATACACCTAACACCAGGTGGTAAATTCTCCTGTCAGTGTTTTGATTATGGAAAGAGGGGATGTTCTTTAGAGAATTATAGGCTATCCAGTCTCACATGGGCTACAGTCTTTGAAATCATTACCTACCAAAGCTACCCCCAGGACAAATTTGAAAAATAAAATCTGTGGCCACGAAAGGATGAGTTTTAGAAGGGTGTTTTTTGTGTTATAGGGTTAAGAATCATAGCTTGAGAGAAAGAAGAAAGAGGTGCTTTATAGGAAGAGAGGCTCATGGGAAATACTTTACCAGCAAGAGTTCTCACTGGGGAGTCAATAGGTGAGAAACTGGTTCCAGAGTTGGTCCTTGCATGAAGTGTCTAAGAGCTTCCCAGTTCTAGTCATGTCTTCCTGTGTAGTTCTTAGACAAACGTGCTCATAGGGTAAGAGAGATACCAGACCACCTGCTGAGCATCTCTGGCAAGAGAGCATCTTAGAGAAAGAGAGATACCCAAACCTCCAGTCAAAGCATCCCTGGAATCTGGCCAGAGGAGAAGCAAAGACATTTTGGTGTAAACACTCTGGCTTTTGGCCAGGAAAGAATTGTTGACTAGGCCATTGATGTTTGTGGCTTTTAGCCAGAAAATCTGCTCACTTTTAGGGTTCCTACCCTAACACTGCTTGATGGGTTTTTGTGTCTTATTCTCATCAGTTTCACTATGTAGCCCAGGGTGGCCTTGAATTCCTGATCCTTGCATCTTAGCCTCCCAAGAGGTGAGGTTATTGAAGTGGATTGAGGCGTTTCATGCACTGTACATTTTAATGGTTTATTAGCTGCCAGTGGCTGGCTTTGGCATCCATGTGGTAGGTAAACTGAGGCAGGCAGTCACAGGGATCAGTGCTTAGAGCTGCTGATGGGAGTGGATCCAGATACTTACAGGGGCTGCTGCCAAAGGAAACCAGTGATTAGAGAAGTTACTCAGCAGACTTTTATTCTGAGGGAACAAAGCTTAATTTACTGGGGCTGGCACTCCTTGGTACCAGCAGAAAAACTATGAACTCTTTTAACTCCTTGGGCTAGTGATAAAAAGCAGGAAAGAAAGAAAATTCACACACACACACACACACACACACACACACACACACAGGAAGAAACAAAGGCAGAGTCCAATAACTTCATATATACAAACATATATGCATATATACATATACACATACACACATGCATACAGACCTACAGTCAAACATATACACAATTCATACATAAAATGGTTAGAGCAAAGCTCCAGCAAGCAAGCTCCAAACATTTCACACATACATACATACGTAAATACACTCATCCCCTAGTCACAAAATCCTTACACATACACACACACATAGCTGATGCAAGGAAGAATGCTTCTGCACACTCACACAAACTTTACACATATATATATACACACACATAGTTGATGGAGAGAAGGAACGATGTCTAGCCCCCACCACACAAACTTTACACATACACACAGAGTTGATGCATGGGAGAAACAATGCTTCAGCCTCCATGTTTTATTCTTTCTTTCATAACATATATTCCAGCAAAATCGTTCAAAAAGTATAAAATTATAATGTGATTATGTTTTAGTTTTCTTCTAGTAAATGATTATTAAAAAAACAGTGTGTTTCCCAATGCCTTTACAAGAAATAACATTAAGTAGTACAGGTAAAGAAAACAACTTATTCCCAAAAGCCCATGTATATTCATAACTAAGCAACTTGTTATAGATTAACAAAGTGTGTAGGCATCTAGCAGCCAAGGATGAACTGGGTCTACCTGAAAGGGGGGCTGGAAATGAAAAAAGATGGGGTACAAGAAAGGAAGGGGTTCAAGGAGAAAAGAATGAAGCCAAGACAAAGTTTCTGATCAAGGTGCAAAGTTTCAAATTCAGCACTGTGTTTATATATGGAAAGCCCACAGACAGCATCCTTTATTTCAGCTGGATTGAGTTGCAAAGCAAGCTCAGCTGGCAGTCTACTCCTCTAAGAAGTTGCAAGTATGGCACTTCTAGAAGATTCCAGCTAGGTCTTAAAACCATTGTGGGTCTGTTTAGCCTACTCAAGGCTGGGGGAAGGGCACAAAAGTGTAAGCAAGAAATGTAGTCATCCAGTTTCTCTTACTGGTAGCAGCAAATTGTGGTTACAAAGAAAGGAGTAGATATTTTATTGTTTATCTTTAAAAGTAACCTTCTAAGAATCTTAAAAGAATCACAAATCTAAACTTTTATATAAAAATCAGTCATATCTACCTTAAACTTTCAGAATACCTAGCTGCTCATCAGTAATTCTTAATAAATCTTATCAGGAAGCTGAAGGCACAAATGAGTATAAGAAATTAATTATCACAGTCCAGCCTCAGTGAGAATCATGTCAGCCAATGCTGCCATTGTTCTTGTTCCCTGACCTTAAAGGTCTCTAGCTTAACTAATGAGACTGTGCCTGTCTGAACTTCAAATTGTTCCCTAAGATTTTCTACATTAGAGCTAGTAGGAAAAACATCTCAACCTAGTTTCAATAACAACTTTATTTTTCCAAATATTTTCTAAGGGTGGTGGTCACTGCTGACAATCTACATGCCTAAGTTCTTTCTTAGGGTGGTGATTGGATCATTAATATGCTCCAACAACAATGCCTGGAAGAGATAAAGCATTATTATTGTGAGTGCGCCAGAGATATTGCCCAGGGAGGGGCTGGAAGCCACCTTAGAGTTTTCATACAATTCTTCGATTAAGAGGGATGTGAGGGCAGCAAGCAGAGCAGAACAGCATAGAGACCTCAGGACACAGTCCTTAGGGCTGTAGCACAGGGAGATTCACCTATGTGGCTGTGGTAACCATGGGCTGCATTCCATGAGTTCTAAAGCCATGTTTTGTTCCTCCTGCATGACACTCAGCAGTTAGCACTATTGTTTTCAGATATCTCACAGAGGGAAAAATTCCTCTTATTTTTGCTGATAAACTTGGGATTAGGCATAACTATCTGCGGAATGCTTTATTGCTAATGAGATTTGATGTCTTCAGTAATGACAACTTCTATTCCTTCCCAACCCCCAGATTCCCATTAAATGCTGAACTCAGGACTCCAAGTGTTCTAGTGCTCAGGTTTCTCTTAGAACAGGAAGATAAAGACTGTAGATAACCCGACAGTGTGGATCTGCATCTCTGTTCAACATTGAGAAGCTTCAGTGATGGCCATCACTAGTTCCTAAGATTAAAGGATGGAGGTATCAGAGGAGAAACTGAGACAAAAGAGAAGGAGAATTATGGGGACTTAAAAAGGGACTGGACCAACAACCAAGGAACACACATGGAGGGACCCATGGTGCTGGCCACATATGAGGCAGAGGAGGGCCTTGTTAGACATCAGGGGGAGGAGAGGCCTTTGGGCCTGAGGGTGTTAGATCTCCCAGTATAGGAAGTATAGGAGAATGCCAAGGAGGGAAGATGAGAGTGGATGGGAGGGGGGGGAATACCCCCATAGTGGCAGGGGGAGGGGGGGGAAATGGGGAGGTTCCAAAGGGGAGATATGGAAAGGGGGAAACATTTGAAATGTAAATAAAGTAGAAAAAATAAAATAAAATAAAATAAAATAAAATAAAGGAAAGGCATGTCTTACCCTTGTCTGTAGACTAAGAGACTTTGACAAGCAAGACCAAGGAGCTGTCACAGCCATAACATGTTGTGACTAACTTGTAACTATGAGCAATACTTCTTTGATTATTATTGAGCACATTGTTTCTTTTCTTTTTTCTTTCTTTCTTTCTTTCTTTCTTTCTTTCTTTCTTTCTTTCTTCTCTCTTTTTAGAAATAGTCTCATGGACCCCAGGCTAGCTGTGAACTCACTACGTAGCAAAAAAATGACTTTCTGCTTCTCCTTCCTTTTTCTCCAAAGTGCTAGAACTACAGATGTGTGCCACTGTGAATGTTTATTCAGTATTGGGGATTAGGCCTAGAGCTTATTGCATGCATGGGAAGCACTCTATCCATGAAAAGAAGCAAAAACTCAGGTCTTTGGATCATGTTATTGTCAGATTATACACCTGTACATGCATCCCACACTAGCCTACAATCTCCCTTCCAAAGGAATGTTTATTGGATAAATATACCAAATACATTCATGTAATCTTTTAAATCTTGCAAACAATGTACGTACAAAAGCTACCAATATTGTAGATACATAGCTGTTGTTAAGACACCTAAAAGCCCCTCTTCTTTCTTAAGAAGCACACATCCACTCTAGGGTGTGGAATCATGTACCCCTAAGCACCTTCCCCCCACCCCATGCCCATGCTTAAATTTACATTAAACGTTCTTATCTCTTTATCTAAGCAGCCTGGGGAGGCCTGTGAAAATGGTTTGCTATTCTCTTGATCCAGAAATCCTTATAATGTCATGCAAATCAAAGGTCTAGATCTTCATGATCACTTTAAGAACACCCATGGAACAAGATTATGCATATCCAAAGAGCCACCGAGTATTTGAAATATCACTATATGAAATCTGCATGTGTCCTTTCAGAGCCACAACAGTGGAGATGGAATGTGTGTCCAGACCAAAGTGTGGGGCTGGTCACAGAGTTTGTCACCCCAAACACATGAGGAAGTTTTGCCTCATAAGCTTAAACATGCAAAGAGGAATGGTGAACTGAAGGGGCAGGACCTAGATTCTCTGATCATTGACTACATACATGTGAATAAAACACCTAAATGTGCAGACTACTTATAGAACACTGAATCAGATTTGCTACAGTAAGATCTCCTATGCATAGACTGGAAGACTCCAATCACTATGCCAGCAGATGAGCTGCACAAAGTAAAACATATCCAGATGAAATAAAACCATGTGACACGGAAGATATGTAGCAAGAAATGAAGGTAAGTCTCCTTAATAAACTCTAGCTTTGCTTATAAAACTAAATAAATAGTAAGAAAAATAAAAAAAAATAATTATTCCTTTTGGGTCTGGAACTGCATTAACTTAGTGTGTGTGTATGTTTGTGTGTGTGTGTGGGCATGCACACGCATGAGCACATGGATGTACATGTGTCTGCCAGTGTCAATGGAATGCTGGAAAAGGTATAAGATCTTCTGGAGTTAGAATCACAGGTGGTGTAAAAGATCTAGAATAATTTTGTTTATTTAAAACTACTAACATCACACAAGGATGTGAAAATGTTGGGTGTGGTAGTTTGGTGGTCAATAATGTACCAATTATCTTTCTGTTGTGGTGATAAAACACTCTGACATGGTGGTGTTGCCTGAAAAAGAAACACACTGTGACAAAAACAACTTGGCAGAGGAAAGAGTTTATTTCACAAGCTTAGGAAAGGGCAGGTACTCAAGCAGGAACTTGAAGCAGAAACCATGGAAAATGCTGGCTGATAGCCTACAACAGGGTCATACTTAGCTAGCTGTCTTATATACCTGAGAACCACATCTGCTTAGGGATTGTTGCTACCCATAGTGGGCTGGGTGTTAAACATTAGTTGAGGTAATCAAGACAATCCTGCCCAAGGTATGCCCAAAAGCAATGCAATCTGAACAGTTCCTCAATTGAGATTCCCTTCTCAGGTGACTCTATGCTGCATCAGATTGATAGTCACAACTAAGTAAGTACATAAATATTTATAAACAACATTAATCTCATCATGGTTAGGATGAGATTACTTTCCTCAATTACTTATAATCTGATATATCTTCACTTTGTAGAATGAACACATATGTACTTGTCTTCAGTTTTGTTAGCCATAACATTATTACTTGGGAATAACTCACCCCATGAGAAGAACTCTGAGAAGAACACGGAATAGGAAATCACTCCTTTCTCTTGGTATATATTTACTTTATAACATTTCTGTAAACCTCGCACATATAGAGTGAAATGCTGTACCTCCCTCCATCTGTACTGCCACTAGTGATACCTTTTGAGCAATAATATCATATCCTTTAAGTTTTCAACATTCACTTACCTTTCTCTGGGTCACATAATCAATATGAAAAAGAAACCCAATGCTATCATATAAAATGAGCAAGGAGTAAAGCGGTTGTGGAACACAGAGCCTGTGAAACACCTGGTACTCTGCTCCCTAGGAAGAGTGGGAGCATGCTGAGAACTGAGCCCTGCCCTGAGCAGAGGAACTGAACGCCATCTGCACTCTGCAGGTGCATCTGGAAGACTTTTTGACTGCCAAGATTATACTAAGGGCATCATGAGAAAAATTATGAGTATCTGAAAGAAAAGTTGTAGACACTCACCATGCATATTAAAACCTCTGTAATACTATAATTCATAAAGTGTTCTCATGACATAGAAAAATAAAAGTGATAACTTGAACACTAATGTTGAAGTTTTGTACAGGGCCATAGAGATTGGCACTGACTATTGCCTTTAAAAATATCAAAATGGTCACTTTCTAAAATAAATATGCATATATATTATTATGTCACTGCGATTTTGATATATCATGCCAAGAATTAGTAAGCTAATGTGTGCAAGTCTGCATTGTATTTATATGTGGATTTAAAAGCTTCTAAATTTTAGAGGTTCTTATTGTAGTAAAATAATTTGTTCATTAAAGATCAAAGACTGTATTTGTCTTTTAAATCTCTCCCCAAAATTATAACTCTTTGATTATTGAAACAGTTCCCGGTGATGACCACAGACATTGAAACTGTATGTATGTCATGAATACAGCAAAACTACCTTGTCTGAAGATACAGTTTTCAAGGGTCAAGTGATAATAGAGTATTTTACCTATACAGAGCCAAAGCTTTTAAACACAGTTCTTATCTTTCTCCATGAATCATGTCTCTTACTACACATTGACTAATGCAGATATGATACACTGATTCATAGAACTAAGCCACTCCCAAGACACCCAAAAAGATGAAAAATGTAACACAGTTGCAGTGGATTCTCAGCTTGTCCACACCACAGTATGTAGAAGATTCTGGACTCGGGGACATGGGATCAAATACTTGTCTAATGCTTTTACAGATATATGTCTCTATAAATCTCAGTGAAATAGCATAGAAAGACCTATATTTTTTTACATGTGAGCTTAGAAATTCATTTTTTTCTAATGAAAATATAAAATTTTAGATAAAAGAAGTTATAAAAATAATATTCTCCTCCATATGAACAATATGTGTGGGATCTATTTCTTTATTACATTCCTTCTTTGGGTAAATTTTAGTATTTATTAATAACAGTTTTGGAAGTTCTTGATCTATAAAATATACTTCCTTTGATGATAGCAATTGTTATAAATAATTATGTCTGAATATCTTTGAACATATATTTATTTAATTTGAGTTGGTTTAAATAATTGTATTGGGGGACTTTTGACTCAGGCCTTATGCTAGTTACTGAAAACAAATAAAAAAAAAACAGAAAAGAAAGGAGAAAAGAAAAGATGAGACATACATACTAATATTTTCACCAAGTAAAATGGAGAAGGTATCCTGAATGCAGTTTTTGCTCACATATTTTGAAGTTCCTAGCATTAGTAGCAAGAATAGGTAGATTGATTGATTTATTTATTTATTTATTTATTTATTTATTTATTTATTTACCTATTTACTTATTTGTTCATTTTCCTTGCATCTTCTTTGGCAAGTTGTGCTTATTAAAAACATTTTTAACTCATGTTGACCACTTGATTATACTGGCATCGAGCAATGCAGAATATTCTATACTGAATGTAGGGTCTGTAGTAAAGGCTCTATTTTCCTTTCTGCTCTTAGCACCATCCCTTTTCTTTCTTGATTTAGTTTCTTACTTAGTTCATTCTTTACATTGCATTTTATTTCTCTCCTTGATAACTTTCTCCCCTTTCTATTTATTTTGTTCATTCAATTTTGGAGGGAGTAATGAGAACGTAGTTTATTTTTCTCATCTTTTAGCATGTTAATTAACCTTTAACCAAACTTTTATACTAATCAATGAATATAAGACTGTGTATTTGCCTCTAAACACAGTTCTATCTGCATTCAATAAGTCTATTAAAAAGCTAGAGTAAAGAATTATTATTTAATAAATAAAGCCCGACAGTGATTTGCTACCTGTGCCAGTGGTTCATGTTCCCTAGTGAAACACACACACACACACACACACATACACACACAGTCTTTATACTTTGATATGCCTTAATCATCACAGTAACTGTACCACTGCCTAATCTCCACATGGTTAATTCTGCTAGTAATCCTGAGTTATTACTTACTAAACTCTATATTCTATCTTGGCCACCTTGGACCCAGAACTTTATCCAACTGTGTTCTCCCAACTCCTTTACACAGTAGCCCCACCTCTCTGTCCTGCCTTCTACTCAGTCTTGGCATCTCTCCTCTCCACCATACTCTGCTGTCATGGCAGATCTCCCTTCTCCTTTCTTCTCCTCCCAGTCCCAAGCCTGGGAATGCTAAAAGTCCTGCCTCTGTCTGCCCTGCCAAGCCATTAGTTGCCAGCATCTTTATTTCCAGATCAGAACCAACTGGGGTGGGGGAGGGGGGCAGGGGCTCTCCGGGTCTTGGGGACTCTCTCATGCCAACAGTTTTGGGGACCCGAATTAACATTAGAATACAAACAGTATCAGGTCAAACCCACTGCCCTGGAGTGAACAGATCTCTATACATTAATTGTGGAAAACTGTTCTTCTTTTCTTTCCAAAGTATCTCCACAAGATATGGCTTCCAAACAGAAATATATACATTTGTGTAAAATTGGATACAGAATGATTCATTTAAAAAAAAAAAAATTGAATAGTCATGAAGCGAAAAAAAAAACACCTTTTGGTCTAGACAGTGTAGAATAGATAAACTAATCAATTAGTAAAGAAGAAGAAAATGCTGCAAAAGAAAATATGACCTAAAGTCAGATTACAGTATTATTAGGTACAATAGAAACAAACCATGCAGGCATTTTCAGTGAAAGAAACTGGAGCAAATATACATATCATTCAATTTGTACATCTTAAAATATTCAAAGATAATCTGTAATACTAACATCACTGTAACTCTTTTGCCATTATTTATTGTTTGTTAAAATAATGGTTATCTCTGGGGTTGGTGGCATGTATTTTAATCCCAGCATTTGAGAGGCAGAGTCAAACAGGTCTCTGTGAGTTTACAGTCTGTCGGGTCTAGGCCATCTAGGACTCCACAGTGAGACTCTGTCTCAAAACTAAACATAAAATAAAAAATCATTTCTACTTCTATTTCCTTACTTTGAATATAAGTTATTTAATAAAATATTTGGTTATAATTTATCTCTAAAGATATGTTAACCACTTGTATGTTTATTTATTATTTAAATTTTAAAATGCAAAGTTTCTATGTGTGTTCCTTAGATTATAAAATCGTGGAATTATTTCATAAAAGTGTCAATTATAAAAGTTTTTAATTGCTCTGGTGTTTTTCATCTTTCTGGAGCTTTAAGTATATTTTCTAAATTATGTATATGTGTGCTTATTGCTGTGCGAATTTGTGAACTTGAGAACAGTGCCCACAGAGACCATGAATGTCAGAGCCTCTATAGCTGGAGTTCCAAGTTATTGTAAACCACCTAGCATGTTTCCTAGAACCCAAGCTCTAAGCCTCTGGAAGAGCAGCAAGTGCTTTTAATTGCTGAACCATCTTTCCAGCTTGGGCTCTGGAGCTGTAAGGTTTAAGTGAAAAAATGAATTTAGGCTACAGAGATGGCTCAGTGGCTTTGAGTATTTGGTATACAAGCATGATTATTTGAGTTCAATTCTCCAACAGCTACATTTTTAAAAAAGCTAGGCATAGCCATGTGCCTGTGATCCCAGAACTGGGGGTCACAGAGACAGGAAGACTGCTGGGTTGACGCCAAAGTCAGCATGTGCATGTATGCGCATGCATGTGCGCACATGCACATGAGCACACACACACAAACCCCTAGGCATGCACACATGAACACATAGATACACTCATACCACATACCCATATACATGCAGAAAAAAAATAAAAATAAATTTAACATTTAATAAGAAATGAAAATAAAAAGATAGGCTTAGAGCTAGAAATGGTGATACATGCCTGTAATTCCAGGAAACTGGCTTCTGAGACAGGAGAACCAGAAGTTCAATGCCAGCTTGGACTACCTAGAGAAACCCAGACTCATAATCAAATCAAAATAAGTATAAATGAATAGATAAATAAACAGTTCATCTAAATTTCAAATGGAATTAGAAATGACTGTGTAAGTTGATCTATCATTCACTTTTTTTTCCATTTCTGACCAGCCCACCATTAGTAGTCAGTCAAAAGCATAAGGACTAAGTATGTTTATACAATTTAATTTTTAAAGACAGACCTGTTTGTAGTAGTTACTATTGTTTCTTATGCTAGAAGAAAGAATCATTCAACCATCTTCTAACTTGATGCTTAGTTTTGCCCATAGCTGTGAGATATATTTAGCAATTAGTCTATGAATCCAAAGTAGCAATACTGTAGACCAATAAGATCCTACATAAACTGTGGTGACAGTAAATTCTTTCTCAGATATCCCAAAGGTGTGCATATTGAGCAACAGCCATCCTCAAAGCAGTCCCTGTCCAGGAGACTGGTGTCCTCCAGAGGGAACAGTACCTATCCTTCAGGAGTGTGCCAAGGAGGACACCCAGGTCTTGTGCTTGCTGAGAAACAGATCAGAGAATTTATGTTGAGAAGGAGCCCAGTGGTGAATGCACTAATGAAACATCTCTGATCTTTATCATTCAAATATAAGATGAATATCCAATCCTATCTGGGTTGAGGTAACTTTTCTCCTTGAGGAAGTCAATCCTACTTCCCATAGTCAAGAAAAATGAACACTCAGGATATCTATGGGTGGGGTGGGAGTAGGGGTGGAGGGGTGAACAGGAGAAAAGCATAGAGGGCCAGGAGAATGAGAGGAAATATGCAGCTGCCAGGGGTGGGGAATCTCTAGAAAGTCCCAGGGACCTGCGATAGGGCAGACCAGGACTCAATGACCTTAGCCAAAATACCCAACAGTGGAGATACAGAACCTGATGAGACTACCTCCATTAGTTAGACAGGGCCACCAGTGGAGAGATGAGGACACTAACCCACCTTTAATGTGTTCGATCCAAAACTGTACTTGTCTAAAAGAAATGCAGGGACAAAAATGGATCAGAGTCTGAATGACTGGCTGACTAGTGACCAACACAACTTGGAATCTATCCCATGGGTAGGCATCAAACCCTGACACTAGTAGCTGACTGAGACAGATGCAGATACTCATAGCTAAGCACTGAGCTGCAATCAGGAGCCCTCAGGGAGATGAAGGGGAAGAACTGATGGAACTGAAGAGGATGACAACCTTTTAGGAAGACAAACAATGTCAACGAGCCTGGACTCCTGGGAGCTTCCAGAGACTAAGCCACCAACCAAAGAGCATACATGGGCTGGTCAGAGGGCCCCATCACATATGTAGCAGAAGGTGGATTTGTCTGACCTCAGTGGGGAAGGATAAGCCTAATCTTGTAAAGACTTGATGTCCCAGGGAGGGGGGATGCCAGGGCACACCCTCTCAGAGGTGAAGCAGAGGCGGATAATAGGGGAAAAACGTCCAAGGGGGCTGGGAGGGGATCAACATTTGAGATGTAAATAAAAAATAATTAATAATAAATGTAAAAAGGGAAAAAATATCTGTGGTGGTACATGGCTGCCTCACTTGGCTCTTTGCTGTAAACAACAAGCAAAATGAATGTACATTCTGAATAGTTGAGCCTTGGGTTCAGCCTATCTAAGAATGTCCTATTTTCCTTAGCAAAGTACCTTTATAGACTACAAAGTTTTATTTCTAGATAATTCTTTTAATAATAGCAAAAAAATTTTTTTGTATAAGAGGTTTCATTGTTTCTAGGACTATTTAGTGTTGGGTTTCAAATGAGATGGAGTAAAGTTAAGTTCCAAGTAAATTTTAGCCCTCTGATTGTGAATTTCGATTGTCACCTTGATGAGACTCAAAGTCACCATGGAAATAGACCTTTGGACGTGTCTCGGGAGTTGCTAGATTGGGTTAAATTGAAGGTGGAAAAAAATACAGTCTAACTTAAAAGACGTTTCAGTGGGCTGTCGTCCTGGGCCGTATATATAAAGAAAAAGTGAGCTGAATATCAGCTACCCCTACTCTCTCTGCGGAGGCTATGTGTCCAGCTGCCCCAAGCTCTGAATGCTATGCTATCTTTGCTGGGATGGACTGTATCTCAAAAAACTGTAAACCAAAGCAAACCCTTCTTCCCTCCAGCTGCTTCTTCTTAGGTATTTTGTTGCAGCAATGAGCAAAGCGACTGATACAGTCCTCTCCTAACTCCTGCCCCTGCAGCGAGCTGTGCTCCCCTACCCCCACACCAGAAGCTGAGGACACCTGCCTTTAAACATGTGTGTTAGATATACAACACTTCACTCTCGCTTCATGGCACTTTGTGGGGGTGTTATGGGAGTGTTGATTGCACTCAAACCTTGATGCCTGCAGGCTGTTAATATGAACTCACACCATTGCCGTATACTATTTCACTACACACCACATGCTTTGTGGGTTTTGTTTTAGAAAATTTGGACTCTAGAAAAAAAACCAAAACAACAAAAAACAAACATGCATGTACTGGGGAAAGTGATCAGTGGTTTACCCTGGCAGAGGAAGGCCAGGGATCAGTCACCTATCTCAAGCGTTTCTGCCTCACACAAACCATCATGTTGCCAGCAGAGAGAGAACCCATCAGCTATGTTGTCTTCATAATTATGACAAAGTAACAGAATTTGTTCCAATCTGTATCTCAGTTTGGGCTTTAAAATAGTGTCTTTGTTTGTTCTTTCAACTTCGAAATCTACAGATTTCTACCCCTCCAAATGCTGAGTTAGATTATGTCCCCATCCAAATTCATACGCTGAGGTTTACACTCTCAGAACCTCAGAATACCCCTCCCCTTCCTCCCACCCTCTCTATCTCCCTCCCTCCCTCTCTACTTTCCTCTCTTCCTTCTTCCCTCTCTTCCCTCCTCCTTCCTTCTATCCCTTTACCCTAATCCCCTTTCCTTTCTCCTTCCTATTCACTCCTCTTTCTTGTTTAAGAGAAGAACCATTACAGAAATAGAGGAAATTGTCCAGTGGCACTAAGAGCAACAGGCAGAGCTAGCAGCAGAGTCTGTGCTCTGCTCTCCAGATCAGGCCCTTTGACCTCACACTTCCAACCTCCTATAGAACAGTCATCGTCAGCAGAAGAGACCGTTGGAAACGGTCTTCTTGGAAGCACTTTCCCACGGTTGTTTGGGGTCAACTCATACCATACTACTTATCTTTCTGGTTTCTCTTCAGATCCTTCTCAAGACAGTAAATTATTCTTCACATTTCACCAGAGCTCTGTCAAGCAACTTTCTCACCATTTCCATTTCCTTTTTTTTTTTTTTTTGAGTGGAGGCTTGAGTTGTGGTCCTCATATGCTTAGATATATAGACAACAATGAATCAAATATAGAGAAGTAATAAGAAAACATTCTCGTAAGCAAACATTCCCATAATTCATTTGAAGGAACTACATTCCACTCCTAAGCAGGTAAGAATCCATGCCTCTCCCTGCCTAGTCCCCAGGGAACATACCTTAAAGACTTCAACCTAAGGAGAAACAGTAATTGAAAGCAGAGTATCAGCCTGACAGACAGTACTGTGTGCTTCCATCCCTGGCTCACCCTACAGCCAGGCCAAAAAACATTTCTCATTAGTGCATTTGGTTTTTATAGAAAACCCCAGGGGCTGTTCATTTTGCAGTTCTTGATGAAAAGCAGACTCAGAGGAGGTGATAAGGCTGTTGAACACAAGTGTCTTTGCCACTGGAACCTCACTGATAGGGATGAAACTCCTCTCACAGGGGATACATTAGGGAAAGGTTCACTGGATGAAGGAGCAATCCATCACTGGTATCCAGAGAAGTCTCAATGAGCCTGTAATCCTTATCATTACTCAATTACGATTCACCTGGGGGAAGGCATAATTTCTATAATTGAACTAACATGGCTATTTGATCTGGGCATTTTTCTCAGAATAAAAACAATGACTGATCTGATAAACAGTTGCTATAGGCACAAGATTAGCCCTGATAGGTACTCAGTGGCAAGGGGCTGCTGCCTTTGCCAGTGAATCTAGAATCATCGGGGAGAAGAGATGGGAACGCTTCACTGAGCAAATTACATTTTCCAGCCAATGCTGGGCACTATCAAATATCGCTGTGTGAAAGAGCATGCACATTGTGCATGCCGGCCATTCTGGCAAAGAGCAGAATGTTCTCTGTAGGATTTATTTATGGCTAAATCAATTGTACCTTAAAGGGATAGTCTTTCAAATAGTTTTGCTCTCTCAGGCAGGCCCTTGCAAGTAGAAGCATCCTGAAACCACAGAAGAAAGGCTCTGGAAAGTCTTCTAAGCCCAGCTGACAAAGGATATTATGCTCCATTTTCTCATCTCCCAACACCATGCTATTTATAGGGATGGCAAATTTCAAATCCTCCAGGATCTTACCAAGATCAGGATAAGAGAGTCACATAAGCCATTAAAATTATTCTTCCTTCAGCTGACAAAGACCATCCCTTCCTGATCTTTTATGGTGTGTTAGGGGATTAATAAAATTGAGTTTTGTTGTTCTTGTTGTTGTTGTTGTTGTTTATAGAATTTTACCCAGTCTGGGGAGGACACTTGGGAGGGAGAAATCATATATTTACGGATGGTGCTTATAAAAGCAAATTCGCATGGCTATGTGGGTTGCTTTAATTCACTCTGGGAGGGATAGAGAGCAACAACTGGAGGGTAAATGGCTACTGCAAGTCACTTCTTAAGGACGTAGCTCATCAGGGTGAGCAGGGCAGCAATGCGTTATGAAGGTCCAAGGCAGCATATCTTCTGCAGGACTGTGGGCAGCTAGAGAGCCGCAGATGGTGGCTCCAGCCTGCAGGTCTTCATAACCTAAAAAGGTCTGGGCTGACAAGGAGCTCCTAAGTATAGTGCCAGGCTCTGTCAAGAGCAGCTGAAGCTACAGATCAAAGGAATTGGACAGGGGGAAGATTTTGAAAGCATTTCCAGAAAGGTATTGAAATTTTGAATCATTAGAGCTTCCTCTACAGTAGAAGAACTAGAAGCATTGCTAATGTACTCTTGGTTTTGTACGTGAAAGTGAATCCAAATAATGACAGTTGTTTATACCTTCTTAAAAAAATAGCACCACTTACACCAGTGCAGTGTACATGCACTGGGGGCAAGTTTTCTGAGTCTTGATGCAATATAGTTTTAACTGTTCCCTATAAACTGGAACATTCTGTCCTTGAAAGAAGAGGAAGGCTTCCTTCAGGAAGTCAAGGAAACATAAGGCCCAGGAAGTAACTGAAACTTACAAGGCTCAGGAAGCTTTTGAAAGGTTTAATATCCACAAGACCCCTCCCCAAAGTTATATGAGCAGTGATCTTTGGTAGGGAGAGAAAACCCTTCAGTTGGCCAAGAAGCCTGCTACTTTGTCAGAAAGCAGATTTTATGAGTTTTCAAGCATTCTGTGGTGGGCTGTTTGATGATGCAGCTATCTTTAAATTATCTATGCCCATTTATGTCTCCATTCTACTCTATTGAGTAGCCCCAGTAAATTCACTGGATCAGTAAGCTGTACTTTAATGGAGTCTTTGTTTGTTCTTTTGTTTGCCATTAGTGTCACACCAGGAGTGAATAGATGTCACGCAACACATAGCCATCATTGATGTTGGTCTGACACAAGTGTCTATCCACCTGCCTGCCACAGACATCCTATGATAAAGCCATGAGTAGTGAGAAGACACAGCATGCAGAAGCAGAAAGGGGTAAACTTACTTAAAATTAGGTTTGAGATCTGATTTAATGGGATGACTCAGACTTCTCAAGGAGAGAGTAAGAAACATTTGACTGAGATGTAGATGAATTTAATTGGGATTCAGCTTCCATACCAGTCATAATATGGCCATGAAGAGAATGGTCTCTTCAATGTCATAAATGTGCCCAGCCTCTTAACAGAGTGATTCTGAAAATGGCTCTCACTCATTACTGAGCCATAATTTAGTATGCAATTATTGTTAGGAAAGGAATTGAAATCAGAGACAAAAATAAAAGTTTTTTTTTTTTTTCTTTTATATGTTGGTATGTTCTGGGCTTTTGTAACCATCCTAGCAGGAGAGAAGACATCCAGATCCCTCGAACCCCTCTTTGGTCTTAGAATACTGAAAAAAAAATGCATCTCGAAGAACTAAAAATCTCCCCAAATTCCATGCTGGGGGAAGGGAAGAGCTCCAGCTCTGGTGCCAGCCAGAGGAGGTGTATTTACCTGTGATTAAGAGATTTCTTACAGTCCTGACAACTTAGGAAATCCTCTTTCATGACAGACCAGAACCAACACAGTACTGGGCAGGGTCACATGACCAGTGTTGCTTAGTTATAGAGGGCATGCTTTCTCTACTTAAAAATGAACCTGCAGAGCTAACAGGGCTTCTTTATTGATTCCTCCTTCCAATGTGGCCACACTGGAAGTATCTCCTTTTTCTGCTTTTAACTTTTCCATGTCTTTTAAAATTGGCCTATGGATGATAGGTGGCTGAGCCCCACTTATTGGAGCCACCAGGACCCAGAATTCTGATTTTATAATTTCAGTAACACTATTACGTTCTTCAGTGTATAGCTAAGTGTATCTTCTATATACTGTTGTAATTTATCAAGCTGTTTATTTTCTTACTAGAGAGTAATATAATCCTGTCCTTAAAAAAGATTCTATAGATTCAGTGTTTGAAACGACATGGGCACACAAATCAATTAAATAAAATAATTCCATAGATTCTTGATAGAATGAAAACTAGGATACATTAGATTCTGAGTAAATGTTATGCACTGTTCCTGATGTTCCTACTTCTATTTATGTATTTATTTATTTATATTAACTTTATATTCCTATCATTGCCCCCACTCCTGGTGACCCCCTCCCACAATCCTTCCCCCATCACCTCTCCTTTTCTTCTGAGAGAGTGAATTCCCCCTGGGTGTCCCCCCACCCTGGCACATCAAGTCTCTTTGGGGCTAGGTGAATCCTCTCCTAGTGAGGTCAGACAAGGCAGCCCAGCTATAACATATCACTCAGACAGGCAACAGCTACTGGGATAGCCCTCACTCCAGTTGTTCAGAACCCACATGAATAACAAGCTGCACATCTGCTACATATGGGCTGGGAGGTCTAGGTCCAGCCCATGCTCTTTGATTGGTGATTCAGTCTCTGAGAGCCCCAAGGGTCCAGGGTAGTTGAATTTGTTGGTCTTCCTATGGAGTTCCTATCCCTTTAAGGGCCCTCAGTCTTTCCCACAACTCTTCCATAAGAGTCCCCAAGCTCTGTTTGGCTGTGGGTCTCTGCATCTGATTCTGCTGCTAGGTGGAGCCTCTCAGAGGATAGCCATGCTAGACTCCTGTCTGCAAGCGTAACAGAATCTGATGTCCCTACTTCTGTGGTCAGGCCATAAATATGTTCCCAGTACCTTCTATGCCTATAAACAATAATCAGCAAAATACAAGATATCTGGTCAAAGCTCATCCCAACAACTGAGGAGTTAGGGATGGAGGACTATCTCTGAGAGGAAGTGCTCTCTTCTTAAGTGACCACTTTAGAGAAGGCTTAAGTGGTTTCCAGTAATAGAAGGTAACATTCACAGTTAAATACAGCTTTGAAAATTGATGGGTTGTCTCTGGGTATTTATTTGTCTTAGAAGCACTTACACTGTAGTGGTTGTATCTTTAATTGTTTAATGGAGATTGTATTGCTTATATCCCAATAAAAAGCAAGAAATACCCATGTTGCATTGTGGGGCTCGGTGAATCCATAATTAAGATTTAAATCTGTATTTAGATCTGATGGCCACTTTTTCCTAGCTGGGCATAATTAGAAAGCATGAAGAAATCTGAATGCTTCCTTTGGACAAAACAAATTTTCTTTGGTTTGCCCCACTGACCTAACCACATCTGAGCTTATAACTTCCATTCAGTCAATAAATTCTTGCTGTTTGTGATAGATGCTGTGTGAACAGTATCCTAGAAGGTTCTTGGCACTATGCCTATACTCCAAGAAAGACTGCTTTATGTATTCCTGGTGGTACATATGCCTCTATCAGGTCATGGTTGCTGAGCTTGCTTCACCAGATCATCTCATCATATATTGGTATTCCACTATAGAAAGAGCTTGATTCTTGGGGCATTATAAGACACCTGAACAGAAAGGTCTGTTAGTCCATTATCTTGGTTCTGATTCTCAGAAGAAAATTAATTAGAGAACTTGGGGTATTGTTCCAAAATAGTCTATTTTATTGTTCTTATTATTTCAACAAATATACTTAGCAGTTATGATTTGTAGTAAATATTAAGACATTTGTGACATTTGTCTACTGAGTTTACAATGTAGTAGGCAAGGTAGATATCACCCATATATGTAAAGAGTGAGGGATGTCACAGTTGAATAAAAATAAGCTCCTCTGAGAAAGGTACTTTGGGGGATTATGATGTTTCAGGTAAGATCTAAATGAGCCTCTTAGGTCAGGCAGATACAGTGCCCTGCTTGACAACACATTGTTTACGCTTTGTTTATTTAAGTGGTACAGGGAGATGCCTTAATGGAATGGAAGGAAAGGTCTTACATGCTTAGTGTTCACCCTTCAGGATGACCCATGATTTCTAGGCCACACCTGTATTTTCCCAAAGCCAGAGATGCAATGATGACAGATTTATGAATGAAGTAGAAAGAAAAAAAAGTCGAGAAAAGGAAGCTGAGTGTTTGCTTTTGCTTGTGTATCTTGCTTATGACACTTGTGTGGGTAGATGGAACTGCTCTAGAGCCCTCAGTAAGGCAATGTGTTCTGTCACTGGCCAGCTGATGACTCATTCATCTCTAGATAGCAATATCCTTAGGTGAGCTAATGAAATACATTTTAGCACGAAATTCTTGCTGGTTTGGTCCATTATTTTGAATGGCTAAGGTAAAACAGAAGTGGAAAACATTAAGGTGTGAGATGGTCCAGGAAATATCTATGGCTCAAGCATCCACGGGCATCTTGGAAGGTGTCTCCTTTGGATAAAGAAGAGTAATTGTATGTATCAGTAGGCATTAGGTCCAGAAGTTTTAGGGTCATTGCAATACAGGAACTTATAAATGAGATCTCTGTGCACTGTAGCACTTTCAAGGTGAGCGGCTGATGGAAAAAATGTTTGCCTATTGTCAAAGAGATTGTTCTCTGTCTCAGAATACTCAGTGTGAGATTCCATGCAAGTGTGCAGGGGCCATTGAAATGTCAAGATAAACTCATCTCAGCTATCTCAATTGGTCTGGGGAAATACTCAGCAGATCTAACAACCACCGGGAAGAGACAAGCTTGTGTCTCAAGGTCCCACACAGATCGATACAATAATCCAAGTCATGGTAGATATGAGGAAATGAGCCTTTATGCTTTCAAAGCATTAGATACTAGAATTCTTACATAAAGTGTGTACAAATTTTAAATTCAAGGGTAGAAATAGAAGCTGAATATGTGGCTTGGTTGGCAGTGTGCTTGCCTAGCATACAGAAAGACTTTGATTCAATCTATGATACTGTATACCTACTCCCCCCCCCCCCCCCCCCAAAGACATGGTGGCTTATAGCTGTAGCACTGCACTGGGGAGCTGGGAAGACAAGAAGGTTAGAACTAACCTAGGCTAAAAAGCCAGTGTGAAGCCAGATTTTGCTCTATGAGACTCTCTGAAAAAAGTATAAATGTAGTATAAGATTGACCACCGTAAAAATGTTTATAAACAGGATGAATAAAAGTTAAAAAAAAAAAAATAGAAAATTTAAAAGACATATGATACCCACAGTGTTACTATTGATGAGTTTATCAGTATTCTGGATACTTCTGAAGAAAAAATAATTAGGGAAATATTCTTCCCCAAAAAATAGGGAAAAATAATAGAAAATATTCTTCCCCAATTTGAAAGTGCAAGATCTTCACTAAGGAGGTGTAAAAAGCCAAGTTCCATTTCTATAGGTCTGGGATGAAGCCTGAAAACTGACATTTCAACTAAGCTCTTGGATGATACTCACACCGCACTTCAAGAAGCCAAGAGTCAGAAGACAGAATGAGAACATGCAATCAGAAGGCAGCAAGACAGGAACAATCACTTTGATAAGAATGACTAGAAGCAGAAGGAAGCAGCATTTGAAGAGAGTGACAATGAATTCTGCAGACCTAACGAAAGGCAAGAAACCATAAGAGAAGGAGAGAGAGGGGGGAGGGGAGAGGAGAAGAGGCGGGAGAGAGAGGGAGAGAGGGAGAGAATGTCTGGGGGCAGTTTGGTCTCATGTATTTTGTCATAGAAGGCTAACTCACACAGTATCCTACAAGCAGCTCAAAACTTATCCTGAGTATGTGAGCCCATCATCTACCCTCTCACCCTCCACTCTTCTCTGCACACTTTGTTGATTTGGCGTCAGTCAGCTCAGCCTTCTCACCGAGGCTCTCCGCCCCACTTGAATCTCTTTAACTTCCAGTTTTTGAATCCCTCTCTTTAACTTCTGGTTCTTCTTAATTTTTACCTATGATATAGACACATATTTCTCATTTTATGTCTTTCCTCCAGCTCCAATCATCAGGATTACTACAACTGAGCAGCTAACCATCTCTCTTCCCAGCACCCCGCACCCCCAGTTACCCCCTTCCCCCCACATGATTTACTCTCAGAAGTCTAACTTTGCTGCAAACAATCCCTAGTTATACTGGCATTTGAAAAAGATGTAGATTCTAGAATGTCTCAAGGCAAGTTAAGTGTAATGGCAGCAGCTGATGATAATGTTATGTATGGAAAACATCTGACTGGTGGGCAACTTCACAAAGTAAAGGTGAGCTTTCTTCTGGTTCCCAACACCAGCAGAGGAAGAACTACAGTTTTTTCTCTCCACCCAATAGTGTATTTTTCTGGCTGCAAACAAGGGCAACTTACTAACATTATATATAATTTATGCTAAAAAATGCATCTGTAAGTACTCATTTGGGATCTAGGAAAAAAGAACTGGAATACTGCCCATTTGTGGGCAGGAGGCTTTGTACACAGAGGGATTGAAAAATAGATGAAAGAAAGACTCTTAGTAAACAAGAGTGCATGTCATTCTGCCGAGGTGGCTAGACATGGATCTGTGCAAGTTACAGTAGGAGGAGGTGTGTGTGTGTGTGTGTGTGTGTGTGTGTGTGTGAGTGTGTGTGTGTGTTTATGTGTGGATGTGATTGTAAGTGTCTTCAGTGATCAAAAGAGCTCTGTTTCCTCAAAATGACAAACTGTGAGTCAAAAGAGGCCAAGTTTAGATGGCTAAACGTGACTTCCAGAACCTCGGAAATCAATGGCAAGGCTATTTCCCTTGGTTGACAATGCAAGACTCTAAATAGACTTTTTACTGTTTCACTTGTTTCAGGCATGGAAGCTAATGAATACAGATTGAGGAGCATGCTTCAGAGTAGGAGGTTGGCCATATAAATGTGAGGGCTTTCGTCTGTATTCTCTGAGTATGATGCTTGTAAACCACAAACTCATTACAAAGATTAAGAATGAAGGTACCTTTAGAATTACCTCAACAAACTCCCTGCTAGAGAGTAGAACTCTATAACATGTTCTATCTTCTCCAAAGAGCCAAGGAATTCCCTCAAAATAAGCCATGTTGAAAATAGAAGTGTGGGGCTAACACAGCATTCAGAGTAGGAGGCTGTGGTTCGATTTGTATTTTCCCAGGAAGTGATTTGATAATGTCATGGACTTAATAGTCTGTGTACAGTTCCTAATAGTTCACTTTCTTAATGTCCATGAATTCCTGCTTGGATAGATCAGCTTTTAGGCATCTCCACAATTTTCTGTGATATTATTATTATTATTATTATTATTATTATTATTATTATTATTTTATATACTGGATACTCTGCTCCTAATGTATCCTCTTCTTAATCCTTAGAGTTTTAAAGTCTCACCTCAAAATACGCCTTTGTAGCTACTATTTTATAAGTACGAAGCATCACATTAATTATGACATCTGTTATGCATGGGTTATTTGAAAGACCATGAACTCTTCAAACATTCAGATTTACTCATGTCTTCTTCTGTTATCCAAAGCACCAAATGTACTGCCCAAAGCATGGTTGATTTCAACTAATATATGTCAAATTGTGTTAAAAGTTAGTGACTTCTAAAAGGTAAATAAATATCACTATTTTGGTATCTGTGGGAAGATTTCCCATTCATTTATTCATTCATTCATTCATTCATTCATTCCACAAAAGTATGCAGAATTCTTTTCTTTCACAAGTCTGCTGGCAATGTTTAAGTTTTTATCAACATTGAAAATAGGTTTGTTTTTTTTTCTCTCAAATATTCCCATCTTCAGAATTCATTTATCATTCCAGAGGATATTTGATAAATTCACATGAAAATCATTTCTTCACGACTCTTGGTACCCTTCCCAACTCCATGTGCTACATACATGTTCTGCAGCTCCCGAATCTAATTATAGCCATAACTGGCATCCATAGATGTGAATATATACATTATATAGTAGATGTAGCCTCAAAAGGATTGTTTAAAGTTAAAATAATATCAATTAGGTATCATTGATATTTCAAGAATTATGTTGTGTTCATTTTTATTGAATTTCAATTGGCAGTAGTTTTCACATTTTTATTACCTTGGAGTTTTTCTTCTTTCTTAATTAATTACACGTGATCTCAGCTTCAAGATACTTGAGGAGTATCTATTTAAATAGCTTTTCAATTTATCTCCTTCATTTTAATGACATCGTTAACCTTCGTACAGCAATTCTTGGTGAAACGGCTTACACACATGTGGGCTGCAACACAACCCTCCTCTAAGGGTGTTCTATCCGTGGTTCATTTCTGCAACTATGACATTCAAATTCTGCTTCTCCTTTTTATAAGTTATTTTTTCACTTTTATGTTGCCAATGTTGGAAGTGCCATTAACAGATTTTTCAGGAGTGAGGAAAAAAATTGTGAAAGTGAAGCTTGACAAAGTGTTTTCACTATGCAGAGGGTGGAAACTGGAAATATGAGACATGGCAATGAAGACACATTAAATATGCAGTGATGTATACTAATTAGCCCTCACAAATAAAGGTAGAAGTAGTTATGGCTGGTTTTACCATTAAAAATAAAATAACTAAAATATGACAAATTTACCTAATCTAAACCAGAATACCATGTTCATGATGGGAAACAGCAGCCAAGGGGGAATCGTATAGCTCCAGTATGAACTTGACCTGGGAGAAGGCAGGAGAGCCTTCATCAGACATAGAATAAGGGTCATAAGGGCATTACTTACATTCTTGCTGCTATATCAAATCTAATAATCAAAGTCATTCTGTTTCCTGTATTGGAGTATATTAGTTTCTTCACTTGATACTCTCCCCTCTCTTCACAGAAAAGAACAAATAACCATGCCTGTAGCCACACTAAGAAGATGATGTGACCAAGTAATTTCTTAAAGTAATAAATGATAGAAGAAAGGTTATATTTTATCTGGAAGAGAAATAAGATATTCATCTTTAAATATAATTGAGGAAAGAAGTTTTTTCTAGGAACCATGTAGAAGGAAGTGTTAGTGGGGAATAAAGGCTCCTTAAGAAGACTTGAAGAATTAAAAATCGACTATTTCCTGAAGAGTCGCTTAGTCTGCCATCCAGGTGCTGACTCAGTGGATCTTATTTTATTTTTAAGATCCAATGAGATTATAGCCAAACTGATATGATAAAGGATGACTGCAAGAACTCAAAGCTCCTTGACATACATTTGGATGGATCATCTCAATAATTTAGTGTTTGCCCTCTTTCTGTGTCTGTGACTTAGAGGCCAGAGTGAGGCAAGTGGCTCTGATTCACTTACAGACTGTACAACTTAGTTTAAATTTGTTAAAGGCCTAGTATCAGTGTCTAGGACTAAGGTATAAGCAGCTAAAAATGAAAACTGTAGTTGGCCTGCATATGACTGGCCCTCCACCAACCCATCATTATCATCAAACTAGATAATTTTGCCAATGCTTTATTCTTTAACTTTGATGAAGCTTGATGTTTAAAGACTTCAATTCATTGTCCTGATTGGTAGTAATGGAAAGAGTCTCCTAAAGCAGAGGTTGGAGACCTCTCAGTTCCAATCTGTCATTGGGAATACGTAGAATGAAGAATTTTAAAGACCATAAACATGCTTTGAAAGGCGATTGCCAAGGACCAGCCTTGGTTTACACAGGGGTTCTGAGAGAAGGGGTATCTGGGAGAAGGGGAAAAAAGTGACTCAAAGTCAAATCATAGGTTCAAGCTGTGTGTGAGTTCTGCTCTCCTCTAGACAGCTTTTTCTTGCTATTCTAAAAACTCTCTAGTTGAGACAGCTCTCTCAGTTAGTAAAAGTTGTAAAGCTATCTGGATAGCTCATGGGATTTCCAATCAAAGTAAGAAGTCCTGTTAGGAAAAGATTACTAACGAGCTGTTCTCACTCTCCAAATATCTCCAGACAGCTCAGCTCTCTCTAGAGAAAATTCTAAAGAACTGCTACCACTTTCTGCTAGTTCAACTCTTGCAGACCAGAAGCCCAGTTTTTTATTTACATATCAATTCAGTCATTTACTTCAGGTTCCCTTTTGATTATCCTATGAATTAGTATCCTGTGACTCCAGCCCTTTGATTCTTGGGAGACGATACACTTATTTTTATGGTTGCAAAAGAATTCAGAGATCTGTCTGCCTTTGTTAAGCAGAGCTGATAAACTAGTTGGATGGAACCCCTGCCTTGAAATTACCATTTCCATAGCTCCTGGGCATAGACTTCTCTTTCCCAGGCTGACCTTGAACTCAGGAATCTGCCAGTCTTTGTATCTTTCTGAGAAGTGGGCTCATAGTGTAGCTGCCTTTGTTCCTTTAGATTCATGAGGCCCCCCATAATTCATATTGCTTTCTTATATTCTTGCATAGTTGAGAAATTATATATTTTTCATCATGGTTTTAGAGTTCGTTTCCACAACCTTAAGTTAAGGGCTGTCCTGAAGGTCCCAGCCTTAACCATTTTGCTGAGATGTAGCCACACCCTGGACTGCTGTTTCTAATTAACATGGAGTCATTAACATTAACAGAGATGACCTTCACACACACACACACACACACACACACACACACACACACACACACACGATGGCTTACAAGTAACACCATGGATAGGAAACATTTTCATTTGGATTCATATGCAAGACAATATAGGTGTTCTGATAGTTAAAGATACAGCAGACTTGGGAAGTCTGCAACCTCGAAAAGGAGCTGAGCAGAACCTAACCATCCCATTGAATTTGGACATCCAATTCCAAACTTCCAGCTTCTCCTGGTTTGTGGTATTTCTGTCACAACATCTGAAACAGAATGACAAACCCTTCACTGAGCTGTTCATTTGCTTCTGAAACTGTAAAGGTCCATACATCTGAAATTGCAGCTGCCAGTGTTTTCTGAGAATGTCCAAATGACCTATGACCAGCTCTTAAGATTTCTTGTAGAGCAGTACAATGTCCTGAAAGAATTGGAAGCTCCATGAGCTACAACATGTACAAAATGAGCTCTGCTCAAAGCACTATAAGGCACATACAAAGGCTACAGATACTTCCCCTACCAGCTCCTGTAGTCAAGTCAGGCCCTAGCAGTGCATCTGGTTGCTACCAGAAAGCCACCTTCTTTTTCTATCTTCACAATAAACTTATTCAAGTAGTTCTTATCTGAAGATGAGGGAGGGCCTGAGAAAAGTTCAACTCAGCCTTTGCGTGAGCTGCACAAACATAGCTGAGAGGCCAGACTGGAGACTTCTTTCTCCCTTGATCTTTTCATTAATAGTGGTAGTTACTCCCTCAGATGCCAATGCGTAGTGGTCTTGCGGAGGACCTAGACTCAGGCCTCAGCACCCACATGGCAGATGCTCTAGAGGTCCAGTTCCAGGGTACCTGGAAACTAGAAACCTCTTCTGGTTTAAAAAGGTACTGGGCATACATGCAGCACACAGATATACAAGCAGGCAAAACATCCACACACAAACAAATAAAAATAAACATTTTGTAAAAAGAAATAAAAAGATACATCAGTTCATTCAGAGATAAAAGCCTAAAGTACAAAAACTATAGGTATGACTGAATGCTACTGCCAACTTAGCATAGAGGCCACTCAATAAGACAAACCAGGGATGGAGGATGAATACACACCCTGAAGGTCCATACAATCAAAACCCACCAATTACGTTCCTTCTTTTATTTATTTATTTATTTATTTATTTATTTATTTTACTATTTTTGATGAGCCTGTTTTCAAAGTACCCTCCTGTACCAATCTGGAAGCTTCTATGTTATTCTTTCTGTCTTCAGGAAGCTGAGTACACATTGTATCTATAGAAAATTAATTCTATGAAGTTTTATCAGGATATGACAGTGGGAAGATCTGGGATATATAGAATATACATTTAAATTCCCTAGAGCTAAACAGTAACTGATTAATTTTACCTCTCTATTTTACTTCACTCTACAGTGAGAACATTGATATCCTTATAGCCATGAAAGAATGAATTATGTATGTATGTATTGTGTATGTGTGTAGTATCTACTATGAAATGATAGTCCTGACATAGCTTTAATCTAGAACCATATCTGTAGGCTTTGTACTCCAAGAAGTTGACATTTGAAATGTCCTTGATTTAATAGTTTCCTTAATAGGACAGACCCTGGGCAACCACGGAGCCCCCAACTTTCTGCTCTTGGTGTCTTGTCTTAGTGAGGTTTTCATTGTTGTGAAGAGACATCATGACTGAGGCAAGTACTTTTATAAAGGACAACATTTTTAATTGGGGCTAGCTAGGTTCAGAAGTTCAGTCCATTATCATGGCAGGAAGCATGGCAGCCTCCTGGTAGGCATGGTACTGGAGGCGCTGACTGTTCTACATCTTGTTCTGAAAGCAGACAGGCAGCGAGGAGGAAGGTCTCAAAGCCCACCCCCACAGTTACACATTCCTCCACCAAGACCACACCCACTCCAACAAAACCACACTTCCTAATAGTGCCATTCCCTGGGCCAAGCATCTTCAAACCACCACAGTGTCAGCTATTCCTGCTCAGGAGTCCTGTCACTTTTCTCTTCTCTTCCATTCTTTGTTAGCATATTCACTCTTATAGATCTCCCTGGTCAATTCTTCAACTGTCGAATTAGAGAATTTAACATTGGAATGAATGGAACAATGAAGTCAAGGTGGATCTACCCTTTAGGTATTGATTCCTTATGTGAGTGCAAATAATGCCATTCTTGACAGCAGAGTTTTGCATTAGTCTTTAGAAGAGTAAAATGTTTGTAGCTTGGTTTTTGAAGGGCATATTGATAAGAGATGGTCTCTTAATATATGTACTGCTATGATGAAACAGTGTAGTCAAAAAAATAGTTCAGAGGAAAGGGTTGATTTTGATTATTCTTCCATACCACAGTTCATCACTGAAAGCAGTTGGAGAAGGAACTCAAACTGGCAAGGAACCTGGAGGCAGGACCTGATGCAGAGTTCATGGAGAGTCACTGTCTTTTCCTTATGTATTACTCAGCATTTCTTACAGACCCTGGGATTGCCAGCCTAGCAATGGCTCCATCCATAATGGAATGGGCATTCAGCTTGGTGTCCTTGCCATCCCCATCATGGTTGTGACTGCATGTTGAGCCTTCATGCAATGTCTCATCTGTCATCTTGTTGCTCTCCCCCTGATTTGCTCCACAACACAGTCACCTGGAATGATTGAAACCAAGGAGAACTAAATACAAATGGCAGGAAGTCACTCGTTTAGACCCAAAGTTGAAAAACAAATGTTCTCCATCTTATCAGCCACAGAGTGATTGACTGAAGCTTAACACAGGTTTTGGCACTGATTTGTGCTACAGTGCTATGGAGTCTGTTTTAACAGGCTTCAACAAAGTGGCAGTCTTTCATCTTCGGTGTGTGTTACATACTGTTACACATGTTGATCTTCCCACTCAAACAACTGCCATCTTTGGGAGTTTATCTGTTCCCACTTGTTAAAGGTTATCACAGTGAGCTTGCTGAGAGTTTATACACCCTCATAGAAGGTCATAGGACCCTCACCTGAGTAGCTACCCCATACCACAAGTGATATGCAACTCAGCCCTAAGTGCACATGGCCTTGGGGAAGGGCAATAGTAAACCGGCCAGGGAACACTAGAAGGTAAGAGGGCTCCATGGATGAGGACATAGAGAAGGTATCATGCCTGCTGGGTAAATACTTTCTAGTTCAACCTTTTAATGGAGAGTACCCACATGCCTGTAAGTAAACCCTCACCTGTACTTTTGTCAGTAAGCTCCAAAACTACATGGTTTACCAAGGTGAACTTCATGGAACTGTGTCTGGGTTTGTGGTTGAGATCTTAGGAGAAAAGTTAGATGTCATTTTATTCTCCCTCTGGAATGGAATTTTAGTAACTCCCATCAATGAAGGAAGATGTTCTTCAATTCGTATAAGCCATGTCATGTAGCTGTTAAGTGTTCTTGTTCTCTGTTTGTAATTTGAAACCATGAACTTCATAGGTCATCTATAACCTAGTTTTAAGGACTGTCACCTATAAATTGAATGCATAATCTTAATAATTTCTGGATTTTAATTTTTTTTAAATCAAACTCATGTCATCTGTAGAGGGTTTGGGGTATAAATTATCCCGTTTTTGCAAGCAGGGCAGACTTTAGTGAGAATTATGACTGTGAAGAACTTAGCAAATACAAATCTTGATTAGAGTTTCTGGCTGAGTAGTTTCCACTTCATTATTGTTTTTAGGAACAATGGAAGATCGATCTTAAGATAATCACTGGCTTGGTGGCTTGCTTTGAGATGCTAGTTCATTGCTTCATTATGTTGCCCAGGCTAACTTTGAGCTCCTGAACATGCGCCATTCTCCTGCTGCATTAGCAGCTTGGACTGACTTTGGTGTGTATCACCACACCTGGCCACACTAAAAAAATATGTTGTTTGAACAAAGGAAAATTTAAATAGGTACACTTTCATAAACCTTTATGTAATAGATTCATAAGCCTTTAGGTAATTGAAGATGAGAAAAGAAGAAAAGTCAAGAAGATTGACAGCTTCAGAGATAACATCATTTCCTGAAAGCAGGTTGAGAAATTCTGAATGATCAAAGCAGACCCTTGTCATATAGTCACATTGTGAAGACCTGGAAAACTCATCAGACTATGATGACTGTCTGAGGGATGCTCCAACCAGTTTGCTCCTTCATCCTTTCCCATCTCCTCTATGCCTTCCTCTCTCACAATCTTTTACATTTTTCCATATGAGAACTGTAATTGCTATCTAGGAATTTTTTCTATATAGGATATTACTATATTTAAAATGTACTAGTCATTCAGAAGCATCTTCAAATGGTAAATTAATAAAAACTGATTTTGACAGGAACCTTTGCCAATTTTCCAAAGTAACATCAAATAAAGAAAAGATTGTTACCTAATTTGGTCACAGCCAGGGTAGAAGAAGCAATGTTTTCACACACATGTTTGTGGTGTAGTTTCTGTATGCTCCAGAGCTAGACTAAGTGCACATGTGTTCCCTAAGTGGTGATTTTCCCTCTTCCAGTTCCCAATAAGAAACACTATGAATGATGTGTTCTAAACCCATGACTGCAGGTGGCTAGCTAAGACTGTCTCCTATGGATTGGTTCCTGCAGCAACAGAAAAACCATAAAGCATTCATCTTAGGAAACATGTTCAATTTATTCCTGATGTGCAGGACAGGAATGCCTGACATTTTTTCATGTTGAGAAAGACTATAAAGAGGTAAGGTCATAGCTGGTCATTAGAGCATTTATCTAACACATGGAAAGCTCTGGCTTCCATTCATACCATGGAAAGGAAAAAATACAGGGCAATGCAGAATTTAGAGCTAGAATAGAAAAGAGAGGGGGAAGAGAGAAAGGAGGGAAGAGACAGCAAAGGGAAGTCAGAAGGGTGGCAGGGAGGGAGGGAGGAGGGAGGGAAGAAAAAAAGGAGGGGAGAGGGAGGGAGGGAAGAAGAGAGGGAGGGGGAAATGTGAGTGTAATGTTGTGTTAAAGGACACACAAGGTTTCTTGCTTGAACTAAAAATAACATATTAATGTAACCTCCTCTTTGAAAAGCAATTGGCAGGGGCTGGAGATGTGGCCCAGTGGTTAAGAGCAGTTCTTGCTCTACCAACAGGAGCTTGAGAGGCCCCTCGGTTGAGAGTACGCCATGATCTTTCCAAGGACTCTGGTTCAGTCCCCAGCACACACACTGGGTGGATCACAACCTCCTATAACTCTGGTGAGTTGGTTTGTGTCTTTCTCAGAAAGTCAAGTAATACTGTAACTGTCTTTTAGTCTTCTTCCCTTTTCATTTGCAAGAGGCAAGGAGAAAAAAGTGTCTGGTGTTTCTGGAATACAGTGAGTAAATTATTTGCTTCTAAATATAATCTATTGACTCATATAGGAATAAAGAAAGTTTAGTTTTCAAAACACCACAAAATTGTCCCAAGGCTTAGCGGGCAGCAGCAGGAATGCAGCTGATGAGAAACAGCAAAAGCAAAGTGTCCTTCGTGGTATTGTCAGACCCCACACTCTTCAGCTGGAGACAGTCCTACTCAGACACATCGACCTACCCAGGGAGAGGGCATCTGGAGACTAGGATTGGAGCATTGACCGAATGACTCCATATTAAGTTAAATGAGAACAACCACATACAATGATGAGGAAGATAATAATTCTACCTTAGCCAGGAGGAAAAACAACAAAGAAAGTTCTGGCTGTGTGTAGATGCGGTAACAGGGTATGTGCATTCGGGTATCACTGGATAAGTTGCAAGTTGAATGCTGGAGCCAAATAAGGCTTCAAGTCATCCCTCCAGGGACTGGCACTGTTCATGAAGAGGGTGATTATTTTTTCACATGCATACACAGATGTTTCAAAACCTAGCTCTATTTTCTCCTCTATATGTAATGTCTAAATGTTTGCTTTCTTTCTGTTTAGTATTTCTACTTAGCTGAAATGAATTCTGTAAAGTATATTAGCATGTGAAATCTACCAGGCTTTTTCTGAGGGGTGGGTGTGTAAATAAACTCTGTAAGGTGTTGTGCTTGCCTATGAGTGCATATGTGAAGGACAGTTGTCAACTACATGTATCTTCTTTAATCACTCTCTACCTTATGTTTTACATGGGGTCTCTTAACAGAACCTGAAGTTCACCAGTTGAGCTAGACCAGCTGGCCAGTGAGCCCCCACTGTCTCTGCACTATGCTTCTAGGACGACAGATGCATACCATTGTGCCTAGCTTTTACAGGGCTCTTGTGGATCTCAACTCAAGTCCTTGTATCTGAGCCACAAGCAGTTTCCTCACTAAGCCACCTCCCCATCCTCCAATGTACAATTCTTATCAGCAGTTCTCAAAGCCACCACTCCTGTCTTACTTTTCCATTCATTGTCTGTGACCTCCTGCCACCCACTGGCTCTCAGCATCCTACAGTCCCTACTTAGTCAGCAACTGCTGAAACTCCAGTGCAACAGACAGCAGTGACTCTCTGGGCTCTAAGGCTCCCCACAGCCTCTGTCAAGTCTCTCTGCAGGACCCCATGCCCACAGTAACACATCCCTCGAATCTCTTTCCTTACCCTGCTCTCATTGCCCCTAGAAGTGCATTCTCTCTCATCCTCATGGTAGCCTGACTCCCCAGCCTCTTAATGGTAAGCAAAAATGTCTCATGGCTCCCTATCATCCCCTTTCCCCAACCTATGTCTTCTTGGACAATGTATTTACTCTCATCACATCAATTAAGATCTCTAGGCAGAGGACTTCCCAACATCTCTCTAGAAACCAGACAGTCTACTGCTTTTCTTTTTACTGTTGTAAAGTCCCTGCAACAGCAGCATAAAGAAGGAAACACAGATTGATTTTGGCTTGAACTTTGAGAGGTCCCTCCATCATGGCAGGAAATTTATGGTATTGAGAACATGAGACAGCTGTTCCCATTGTCTCAGTAAGGAAACCCTGAGTGATGAGTGCTGGTACCAAGTTTTGTTTTGGTTTTTTTAATCTCTGATTTATTCCGTGTTATTCTAAGCACAATGACTTGACAATAAAGATTCACCTTCTTAAGCTTCATCCCAAATATTTACATTTCAGAACAACTTGTGCAGCTTGCAGCTTGTAATATGCAGCTTGCAGCTTGCAGCTTGCAGCTTGTAGATTTTGTGTTGTCAGCAGCCTTTAGATATGCAAAGGCAATTGTGCTGCCACTGGAATCAAATCAGAGTAGGAAGACCATACTCCCTGAGAGCTAACAGAGAAGGCAATTGACAAAAAGCAAAAAGAAAAGAAAGCAAAGGAGAAAAGTGATGTTGAAGTTGGCTTTTTGTTATTCTATGCTATGCTATGCTATGCTATGCTATGCTATGGTATGCTATGCTATTGCTAATACTGGCCTCCAACATCTAGTTGCACTAGAGATGAGACAATCTACACACACACTAAGTAATGCTATGTGATCTTGCCCCTTTATTTAAAATTACTGGTTGGGTAAAGATACCTACAGCCTCTAGTTGGGCAAAAGAGAGGTATGTGGGGCTTCAGTTCCCAGGCTTGGGGTCTGAGGCAGAAGACCAGGAGAGAGAAGAAGACACCATGGAGTAGGAATCTTGAAAACATAGCCATGAGGGTTGACCAGTTGGAGTTAAGAGCAGCCCAGATGAAACATGGCAAGTTATAACTTGGGGTTATTGGTGAAGTAGATTCTAATAGCTTAGAGGGTAAATATCTGCCCAGCTCTGGTGCATTAAAGGCTTATTTTAAACATAAAAGCTGTGTCTTTTATCTGGGACCTGAATAATTTATGGTGGGGTAAAAACCTCCAATTGAGATTAAATATTTACTACAAGGAGAGAAAGAGATGGGGAGGAACTACAGTGTCTGCTCAACTCACAGAGAGTAGCACCTGTTTTGGTCTTGGGTGTACTACACAGGCCCATGTGTTGAAGACTTGTTCAGGAGCCCCTTGTCCTACTAGAAATCAATGGAGCCTTTAGTAGATTGGGCCAAATGAAAGTAAGTTAGGTTACAGGAATGTGTCCCTGGAAGGAATATTGGGATTGGCACCTTCCTGTTGGTCAATTTTACTTCTCAACAAGCTTTGTTCCACTATGTATTCTCTAGCATGATGAACTATTCTCATAGGCCAAACACAATGAAGCCAAATAACCACATTCTGAATCATATGAAGCCAGGATACAAAAGGAATGCGGATATAGTCTGACGGTGAAGCACTTGCCGACCACAAACAAGACCCAGTGTTGACTCCAGTACCACACACACACACACATACACACAAACACACACACACACACACACACACACACACACACACACACACACCTCAGAACCCTAGGCTCCAAAAATATATTCTTCCTTTTAAAATGATTGTATCCCACCAGTCAACTAGAATTTAGAATATGAGTGACAGAGTAAATCAAGTTCTTCTGCTTGGAAATATCAGACCAAATACTTGTTGAAGCTTCTTTCATGACCTTGATTGTCAAGCTGATATTATTATGTTGTGATGTAAGCCCCACTCTCTCTCTGCCTGTAAACCGCTGCTGAGAATGGACAGGTACCCTCTCTGCATGGATCTTGGAGACTCCTGGTGTATATCTGTAATTCAAATCTGGCAATCAGCAGAGT
>JADRCH010000086.1:6671274-6691131 GCA_019843965.1 Rhynchomys soricoides | reverse complement strand
AGACTCCTGGTGTATATCTGTAATTCAAATCTGGCAATCAGCAGAGTCCTGATCCAGTTTTCCACAGCACTCATCTATAGGTAGACTTATACCGGAAATACCCTTTGACTTTAAAGTTTATGGAAGATCAAGAAATAAACACCAGGGTAGAGCTTTTTGCTTGCTGTATGTAGCACCTTTTGAGGGATGGTCTTTGTGTGTGCTGCAGACATAGGTGCATTAACTTCCTGACTGCCTGGAGAGACAGGTAACTGCTGTCAGATGTGGAGAGGGAAATATACAGAGATGGATGCTCTCTGAATGTGGTCCATATTGGATTCAAATCAGGAGATCAGCATCCCTCCTAGAACTTACATTTTTATTTTTCAAGGCTTTATGATTACATATTTTAGACTGCTCAAAATAGTTTGAAGTGGCTCAAGTGTGGAAACAGTCACCCCATCTTTGGGGACATGATTTAATTTCTGTGGAAAGCTTTTTCTGTCTCATCGATTCCATATATTTTCACCCAGCAAATTACATCTCATCTATAAATCTATAACATCTATAAATGTTATTCCATATCCTCCACTCATAAGAACTTGGTGGGTTTTTTTTTTAGTTTCTTTTCTTTAGTTTAACAACTTCTTTATTAAATTACATGTATGTGAGCATGTCTCTCTGTGTGTGAATATGAGCACCTTACTCACAGAGGCCTGAAGATGGCATCAGAAACCCCTGGAGCTGGAATTGAGGGGAATTGTGAGCCATCTGACTTACACTCAGATCCTCTGCAAGAGTAGTACTGCTGTTAACAGCTGAGCCATTTTTCTATCCTCTAGTTTCATAACTTTTGAAACATATATTCATTTAGTTTTTTCAACAAGTAGTCAGAGAATACCTACCATATACTCATTTCTATATAATATCCACATAGACATAGGTAAGGAAGATAGTTTTTAGACCTGGGCATATCTACTCTTGCTAAGAGACCTGACGTTTTTTATTAGCTGAGATAGTTTATTAGTAACAGCCTGAGGCCAATGAATAATAGTGACTTTAAGGAAATGATACAAATGATTAAAGAGTCTTTCAGGCTCCTTATCTCAAATTACAGCTACTCTGTGCTGGCTAGTTTTATGTCAACTTGACACAAGCTACATTGGTCTAAGAAGAGGGCGTGCCAATTGAGAAAATGCCGCTATAAGATTGCCTGAACAAGGGAAGAGAAAGGGAGCTGCTTGGGAGGACAGGGGCAGTGGTGGGAACTGAAGGCACTGGGAAGAGGCATCATACTGACTAAGGAGTATGCAACTCCATTCCAACACACTGAGTGAGTAATATCTGTGTAGTGATTGAATAACTACATGAGTCAAATCATAGAGGAGTGTGAGAACAAAATAAATAATTTCTAACTTTTCATTCTAAACATGTACAGTGTCTAGCATAAGTTAAGGGACATTTATTTAATGCTGGTTAATTGAGTTAGGTATTGTACACACAGATAATCCCAGCATTCAGGCAGGGAAGTGAAGCAGGATTATCAGTTTGAGACTAGCCCTGGGCTAGACTCTTTCTCAAAACAAGCTGACTTGCATTTAGTATAAACAGATTAAATAGGCAATATTTCAATACCCCCCCCCACACACACTTTTTAAACTTTGTGGGTTTTTTTCAAATGAAAAATACAGTGAAGTGTTTATATAAAGCAGATTCTATTCTGATCTTATAGAATAGGGTGGAAAGCCAATATTTTTTTAAGATATCGGGGCTGGGGATTAGGTTAGAGTTTACCTTCTATGTGGTATGCTTAAAGCCCTGGGGTTGAGTCTCCATCAACACATAAACCAGGTATGTTTGTGCATAGCTGTAATTCCATTACTCAGGATGTGATAGCAGGAAGATCTGAAATTTAAAATCATACTGGGCCACCAAGTGAGCTAGTACTAACCTGGGAAAATAAGTTTACAGAGTGATAAATGATAAGACGAAGAAATGAGCATCGCAGAAGTGCAGAAAAGGTTCAAGTTGGGAGGTATGGAATTCTAGTTTAGTGAATAATAAACTAGAGAAGGGGACCACTGAATTAGGAGCACACTCCAAAGCTATCTAGAGAGTGAGTAGAGCAGGTCAGGCAGAGTGAACACAGCACATAGAGCCCTAAGCAATGCAATATACAGCCTGGACCTTCTAAGAACTCAGCTGAGAATTAATGATGAACACAAGGGCGTAAAGGAACCTGTTTAGAGAGGTTGAGAAGGGCCTTGTCAACAAAGAGGGCTGCTTCTTTGTACCCATCTGGTTTGAAAAGCACTAGGGCAGTGGTGGCACACGCCTTTAATCCCAGCACTTCGGAGGCAAAGGCAGGCGGATTTCTGAGTTCGAGGCCAGCCTGGTCTACAGAGTGAGTTCCAGGACAGCAAGGGCTATACAGAGAAACCTTGTCTCGACCCCCCCACCCCCTCCCCCCAAAAAAGCACTAGGGAACTTTGTATCTTGATTTAGTCACATTGTAATGACCATATGCTTGCCAGTGAATCTGTCCATGCTTTTATTAACTAGGATTTACCGGTCTTCCTATGTTCTGATGGTATTTTTGCCAGATTTCTGCCACATTAGGTAATAATAGGCATAGAATTGTCTTTCTTCTTTTCTCGGCTCACAAATATCTTAAAGGTATCTTGTTTCTACTTGTGTGCTCAATGTTCTCCACTGTTAGCTCTGTACATAGTCAATAATTTTTAATATTGTTTTATGTCACTTTTTCAAATCTGTTTATAATGGCTCAATCATAAAATGTTCCACAATTTTAGCAGTGACTTTTAATGTGATACTTGGACATAATTGAATTAAAATTGTATATTATTCACTTGAAAATTGGTTATATTAATATTTTATTTTTTAAATTAAATTAATTCTTTTTTACTTATTCACTTTATATCCTGCTCACTACCCCCTCCCGTTCACCCTTCCTTCCCCCATCTCTCCTCCCCTTCTCTTCTGAGCTGGTGGGGCCCTCCTGCGTAGCCCTCCACCCTAGTGCCTCAAGTCTCTGCAAAGCTAGGTGATACCTCTCCCACTGAGGCCAGACAAGGCAGTCCAGCTAGAAGAACATATCCCACATACAGGCAGCAGCTTTTGGGACAGACCCCATTCCAGTTGTTCGGGACCCCCATGAAGTCCAAGCTGCACATCTACTATGAATGAGAGGGAGGTCTAGGTCCAGCCCATATATGTTCTTTGGTTGGTGGTTCAGATTTTGAGAGCCCCAAGGGTCCAGGTTAGTTGACTCTGTTGGTCTTCCTGTGGAGTTCCTAATCTCTGTGGAGCCCACAATCCTTCTCTCTATTCTTCCATAAGAGTTCCCAAGCTCCATCGTCTATTTGGCTGTGGGTGTCTGATCTGTCTGAGTCAGCTACTGGGTAGAGTTTCTCACCCTTTCTGTAAGCATAACAGAGTATCATTAATAATGTTAGGGATTGGTGCTTGTCCTTGTCTCATGTTGGGGTGGTTATTGGTTGGTTATTCCCACAATCTCTGTTCCATCCTGTGTGCCTGCATTTTTTTGTAGACAGGATATATTTTGGGTTGAAAGTTTTGTGGGTGGGCTAGTGTTTCTGTCCCTCCACTGGAGTTCCTGCCTGGCTATAGGAGGTGGCTTCTTCAAGTTCCATATCTCCAATGTAGTGAATTATAGCTAAAGTTACTCCCATTGATTCTTGGACACCTCCCTTATCTCACGACTCTGTCCCATCCTAGAGATGCCCCCCACCTCCTCACCTCCATCAGCTGCAGATTCCCATGAACTTTTATGGCCATCTAGTCATCTCTCCTGTCCTTTCCCACACCTGATCCTAAATCCCGATTCCTCTCCCCATTCCCCTCCTTCCCAGTTCCCTCCCTCCATCTGCTTCTTATGACTGACTATTTTATTCCTCCTTCTAAGTGAGATTCAACCTTCCTCAGTTGGACCTAGATGGCCCTGGTGTGGCAGGCTCTGATGAGTATTCTTGGGCTGATGGTTCCGGACTTCAGTTCTGTGTGGTTCAGGAGCCACCGATCCAAGGAAGGTGGGCAGAGAGATAGCAGGAGAACAGAGGTCCCCCTGGAATAGCAGGCTGCTCAGGGCAGCTTGGCTTTGCCCAAAGGACTTACAGGGCAGGCAAGATGGTTGTGGGAAGGGAAGCTACCTTGTATGATTCAAAAGTTTCAGGTCTGATGGAGATAGGGGGAGAAGCAGAGGAGTAATGAATGCTATTTTATTATTTTTAAATCACTAAAGTGATATGCCATTCTGCAGATAGCCAAACCATTTGATCTGCTGTGTCCCAGTTGTGTTTTATAGATAGACATTTGAAACAATCTGTAATCCCTTTGGCTTTTATCTTACAGGCAGAGCAGGAGATTTAATTATGTGCTTTGACAGTAGTAAAAGGCCTCAGCCTTCCCTTAAAATAACTTTCTATATATCTGGGATTGTACTCCATTTGTAGGCTGCTTGCCTAGCATATAGGAGGCCATGGGTTTGATCCCCAAAGTCCTTTACAACCTGAGGCATAGTAGCAATGCTGTAATCTCAGCACAGTTTTGGAGTTAGCAAGTGGGATAGCCAGATGTTCAAGGTCATCTTTAACTACATAGTGAGTGTGAGATGAGTCTGAGCTACATGAGACCTGGTCTCAAAATAACTCAACACGATACAATAAAATATACTATTCCTGCTATATACTCGGCCTTCCCAGGCCCTTGTTTCTGTCTCTGCAGTGATTCCTCTGTTATTTGAAAGGATAGGGCATAGTCAGTTTTTAGAAAGATTCAAAGAATGCACACTGTTGCTAAACAGTTGGAAATACTAGAGTGCAGTCTAGTAAGGACTATTAAAATTTGCACTAGTGTCCACCCACAGTTGGGGAGAATGTCTATATCTATCTATCTATCTATCTATCTATCTATCTATCTATCTATCTATCATCTATCTATCATCTATCTATCATCTATCTTTCTATTTCTCATTTATCTTTCTATCTTTCTATCATCTATCTATTTATCTAGCACCTATCTACCTACCTATCTACTCTAACTCTGATTCCTCTTTTGCATGAATACTTGTTAGAGGAAACTACTTAATCAGTGAGATGATTTGCAATTATGGAACTTTACCAAGAGGACAGCTTTTCTTATTGAAAGCAACTGTCTTGACCTCCCTCTCTGTGACATTTCTTTTCCATAAATGGTGTGGGCTTTGCCATGGCATTCTTTCAGCAGCGGGAGACCATTATCCTGTGAGAATGTTCTCTCTGCTTTCACATTATCTCTTAATTATTGCCCTCTTTTCTACAGACAATGCCCTTAGGAATTTTCATGTAATTTCACTCCTCCCTTCTCTCAGATTTGTACTGCCACCAGAGTGGATTTGGGTGTTAACCCTACAGCATCTGGAATAATGAATCTTGTACAGTTGGCTGTATATCAAAGGAATCCTTTGAGAGGGTTTAAAATGCTGTGAGCAGTATAGGAGGCAAATGCTTGGGAACTAAAAATATTGGCACTGAAGCCTTGAAGAGAGAGGAGAGATTGACAATGGGAATCTCCAAGCTGGCAGGGCCAAGAATGGAAGATTTAGTTTTTCCCATGTATTAGTCTTTCAAGACCAACCATTTTAGTTCTATATATCAAAGCAAAGGTTTCCTCCCTCCCACTAAGGAAACTGGTCCTCAATATGTAAATCACATTTCTGCCACTGCTTGTGCCAGTAGCCAACCAAAGGAGAACAATAGCTGTAAAACTCTAAAGACCTCTCCTGATGCATCCAAATGGCTGTTTGTTAACTTCAGTTCTGACCATGTTAAGATTAACCCCATTAAGGAAGTAATCTGAAATGTAAGCGCTCAGCTTACTTATTAGCATTTAATTGTCTCATTTTCTACTGCTAATTCACAATATAAAATGTATTAGTTATATGCATATATTATAAATGCATATATGTGACTATATTGATATAAATTTGTGCTTAGGAATGAATGCCTGGAGACTCTGGGTTAAAAAGTAACTTTGCTTCAGTGACATAGAAGACTTATTAAGAAGAGAAAAAATCCAATCCTGTTCACATTTACTTCCACTGGGGACACATACACTGATTTGGTTGTTAGCTCAAGGGATCCAAAAATTCTGTGAAATTTTCCATCAATATTTATTGATCATAGCTACAACACCATGGAATAGGGAACACTGGACTCTAGTTGCTGGCATTTCTGGCAGTGAAAGAGAGAGACATTAAGTCTTTCCCCCATTTCTTTGAAAAAAAAAAACATATATATTTTAAGAGAAATTCTTGGTACTTTCTCAATACAATCTAAAGGTCACTGACAATAGCCCACTTATAGATGTTGATATGTGACATTTTAATTGAATACAAGAAAGCATGCTAAGCATTTGAAAGAACGAGTTGCTTTCAAGATAACATTGTTTACCAAACTGGTTAGCTTTGAACTAAGTAAATATAACATTCTGCTATTTCTCAGATATGACTTTAAAAATATGCCTGTATACCATCTTTGAGAATAAAATAAAGGATTATTGTCAATCATTAATGTTTGTTTATTTACTTTCCCAATAAAGACAGGATTTCTAATACGATGGATAACATTAGCAGTGGAGGCCCAGATGACACTGACTGATTTCCTGGAACTAGAGTTACAAACAATTATGAGCTGCCTAATGTGATTGCTTGGAATCAAGTCTGGGTCTTCTACAGGAGCAGTAAGTGTTTTTAACTATGGATCCAATCACTCCAGCTCACTTTGGTGTCTTTTGAAGTTATTTGTTCCAGGGGTCTCTCTGGGGTGATTATGTCCCTTATTCTATTTTCTACTTTAGTAAATGAGATCATAAGTTACTTCCTGAGGAGCACTAGATAGGATTAAAGAAACATTGACGACAAAACTCTAACAAGGCCAAACAATATTTCCTCTGCTCCTACTCTAAGGTCACATAGAGTCCAGACATATGTGTGAGTATAAACAAAGGACAGACTCTTGTTTGTAAACTTCTCAGAAAGCTACGGTATCAACCAGACTACAGAAGCTTCCTTTGCCTTTCCAACAACTTTCTCTTTCCCTTTACTTCTCCTTAACTTTCTTTTTCTTCCAGTTCTGTCTCAACATCTATGTCAGTGGAAGATTTAGTGCTATATTCCTAAAGGCTGGCGACATAAAAAGTTTTTGGTTTTTCCTTTTCTGAAACTTCACTACTAAACAGGAATAGAGGGCCAGCTTATCTAGAGGAAAGATGTCTCAACTTATGTGAGCTCAGAAGCACATGAGAAGGTCTGAGGAGCTTAGAGACTAGGTATTTATTGATTTATTTATTTATATTTTATTTTTTTACTTTATTTACATTTCAAATGTTTTCTCCTTTCCAGATCTCCCCTTTGGAACCTCCCTATTCCATCCCCCCTCCCCTGCCTCTATGGGGGTATTCCCCCACCCACCCACCCACTCTCATCTTTGGCATTCTCCTATACTGGGGCATGTAACACCCTAAGGCCTAAGGGCCTCTCCTCCCCCTGATGGCTAACAAGACCCTCCTCTGCCACATTTGTGTCCAGCATCATGGGTCCCTCCATGTGTATTCTTTGGTTGGTGGATAAGTCTCTAGGAGTATCGGGGGTCTGGCTAGTTGCCACTGTTGCTGCCTTTCTGAGAATGCAAACTCCCTCAACTCCTTCAGTCCCTTCTCCAAGTCCTCCATCTGGGACCTCACTGTTGCTGTGAAGTGACTCTTGGGTATTTCGATCTTTTGGACTAATAACCATTTATTTATTTATCTATTTATTTAAGATGGGCTCAAGTAACCCATGTTGGTCTTCTACTTAGGATAAACATTTGAGAGAAATTTGCAAGAAAATATATCACAACTTGGGACATTAAACCATCCATATAAACAATAAGCACAGACTAGATAGTGAAGTTGAATCTTATGATTACTAAGTAATCCAAAATTACTAGGGGCTTTTTATCCTGATGGATCTGGGAGCTATAACTTCAGAAAATTATTAAACCTTAATGCAGATTTTGAAAGAGACCTAAATGGGCCATGTAAATTTTGCAGAACTAAAGACACATTGCCCTAGTTATCATGTGTGTGCAGACAGCTCTGTTTTACTAATTGCACAGGTTCTAACGTGTTGCAATCAGAATTTCGAGGACCATCTGGTTTGTGGGATGCTGTCCTCATTATTTTACCTTTTGATTTTAAGAGTGAGATCATTTGGGCTGTAAAAAGAACATACTGATGCTTATATACTGAGAATGTGTCAAAGCACAAAAGGACAGATCTGAGAATGAATCCAGTGTTAGAGTAACACAAATAGAAAATGGTATGGCGTGCAGTTATGGAAGGTTACAGAGGTAACATTCAAAACAAGCATGTCAGCCAATGAATCTGCAGATGTACTAATGAGCACTGGTGCATTTTATAAATGAGATTTATCTTTGTGTTTAAGAATTTTAGGCAGCTTTTTCTCTTGACTTTTTATGTCTTTGAATTATTTGCTGCTGTTGGAGACCCTGTGTTCTGGTTGCTGTGGATGCTGCAGAAGCATAGAAGGAATAAGTTTTATTCTAGAGGAAAATCTTTTGATTGCTTTTGGTTTGCGTGGGTAAGCTTCTGTCCACCATGAGAGGAAGACATCTAAGCACGTGAAGATACAGATATTTTAACAGGAACCATCTGCATAAAATCTAATTGACAACCTTCTTCTGGTAATGTATGTATGCGTTTTTTGTTATGGATTGAGTGATGGTTTTGTATCAACTCCTGGCTTATTGCAGAAATGGGCTAGACAGGGACATGACAAATTTTGCATCATGAACTTCAATATCCATTTCTCTTTTCAAAGGCACAGTACGTACTTACTAATAAGTGGATATTAGAAAAAAAAAGTACAGAATACCCAAGATACAATCCACAGAACTTAAAAAGGTCAACAAGCTGCAAGGCCCAAGTGGGGACATCTCAGTCCCACTTTGGAGGGAAAGAAACAACAAACAAACAAAAAACAAAGGTTCAAGAAAGTAGATTAAAGCTTGGTTGTTGAGATGCTGTGAGTCATGATACCCTTTAATAATTTTCATCTCTTCTTATATTACCCTTGAATCGATCAATCAGTCATCTTCAGTCATCCTACAAGTATTGTGTTGTTCAATATTTAAGTACTCTATTAGTTCTTATTATGACCCAGCCAGCTCCCCAATAATCAAGACAGAGTCTTATGGATTTGCTTAGTCAGCATTAACACAATCACTGGGCGAGTACGCCTAAACTATTCTTCTATGCTAGACTGGCTATTTCTCAATCATACTCCCTAAGTTACTTGCCAATAGTCATCCTGTCTGTGCTGGATTCACTCCATCAGGACATTTCCTGGTTCTCCATCTTCTCCTCCTACTCTTTTTCTTTCTCCCTCTCCTCCTTGTGGCTGCCATAGTTTGTAATGAAGTTATTTACTCAGTTGCTAGAATGTTAAACTGTAGAAGTGTGCTATGGTTCTAGACCTGCCTCCTAACGAGTGAAGACTCCCAAAATTGTCAGTGCTAGGCTGACAACCTAAATTCCTTGGCTTTTAGGCATTCTCCCCCAATACTGGGTTGTTTTACAAATTACTTACAATTTAGTAAGGGATTGCTGATTAAGCAGAGGATGAAGGTTTATAATTTGTTAGCATTATTATCCACCTTGTCAAGAGTCACAAAAGGGGCATTGGTAGTTGTCTTCAGGTGCTTCAGGTGGTCTTCACTCAAAAACAGAGCAGCCATCATTAGTGATAAAATCCTGTACTTCCTTCAAAATGTGAGCCATCCCCACTTCTGGTAACTTCTAGTTTTGAAGAGGAAACAAAGCCCTCTCACTGACAGCAGATCTTGCCCAGTGTTCAGGTTTCCACAGCTGTAGAAAATATTGCCCCTCATTTGAGTTTTCTTTTCTGTGTTTAATCCTCAGGGCTGAGGCAATCAACTGGACTTTTTCTTGTGCCTAGAATCACTTCCCTTGAGTCTTTTAGACAGTTGCTGTTTTCTCTTCACTGTTGAAAACTCCAAAGGCATGTTGAAAAGATGTTTAAGAGTGCCCTGGGGCCTTATTGTCTGCTTTTGCAGTTGTCTCCTAGGGCCTGGAGCCAACTGATCAAGGAAATAAGCACCTATAAAATTCTAATCACAGGAATTAAAAAAAAACCCCTCTAACCATTGTGCATATGTCATCGTTAATTTTTGTCTACAAAAACATCTTGTGATTTGTTTGAGCCTTCTGCAATGTGTTTAAATATTCTAGTTTTGTCTTAATCTTTTTATGCCCATTCTGAAACAATTCTAAACATTAAAACAAGCCTAATTGTCACATAAAATCCTGTCCCATTCCAAAACATTTCCTTTTCTTTTTAACCTATTTTACCAAAAAAGTATTTCTATACCTATAACCATTCAAATGTTTTTTCTTTTTTTCTTCAATTCTTTTCTTTCTCACTTTTCTTTATAAAATTTAGAAAACATTTATCTTAAAAAAATAACTTTGTGACAACTTGTATATGAAACAAGCTATATGTAAAACATGAGCAAAGCATGTTAGCAATCTGGATATAGTAGGGATGTGTTTTTTCAATGAGCAGTTTATTTTATTTAAATTATGTGTATGACTATGTGGGGGTGTGTGTTTATGAGTGTACATGAGGGAAGTGTCTATAGGCATCTGTCCAGTGGAGCTGGAGTTAGAGGTGGTTTTGAGTGACTTGAACCAAACTCCAATCCTCTGCAATAGCAGTACATGCCCTTAACCACCAATTTTTCTCTCCTGATATGTCTTTTTGACCAACTAATTTAAATGAACTATTTTTACATACACGTCTGATGATTACATGCATTTAGAAATTATCTTTGATAAAAGCCATCAGCCTCTCACTTGGGCCCCTGAGTCAACCCAAATAAGAATTAAAAATTTGAATTTCTGCCTTGTGTGTGTGTGTGTGTGTGTGTGTGTGTGTGTGTGTGTTTTAAGTGTGTTTTACTTTAGGCCAAATGCCTACCAGACTCAGTAGACTGTAAAAGACACTGAAGGAGTGCCTGTCACCCATGCCCACAAATCTACCTTCTGCACGGCTGAAGGTAGAAGTAACTTATTCTTCTAAACCTCTACTCACTTCAGCCTTTCAAATACCACAGTCTGAGAGAACAGATGAGGGCATTTACCAGAGGATAAGTCTGTGCTATGAGAACATCAGGCTATCCCCTGAGAACAAGCCTGTATCTCCAAGCAAGAAGAACTAATTTGAACCAGTTTGCAGAACCAGACGTGAGACAATGATTAATCATATCACACCTTTACCAAAACTGCTTCATTATGTGCACTCTGGCTCCTTGTCTCAGGGTTTTTTGTTTTTCTAATTTAATCTGATTTTCACGTAAATCTGCAGTAGATATCCAAGCTACTGAACTCTTCTTTATGCTTCCTCCTCCGTGGCCACATTGAGCAAATCTCCCTGACTCTCACTTTCCGTGTCTCTTTAATTGGGATAGCTCTTATACATAAAGGTACATTAAAAGACTCAAAGATTTTGTAGTTTTCGGTTAGATTTGTCATTTGCTGTGTTGGCTTGAGTATCAATCTGATTACTGCTTCCATGGCATTAAATGGCCCTTAGTCTTAACTCTGCACTTACAACAATATAAATTTTTAACAGAAACAAGATCTTCTATCTCTTAACTAAGGGCAGAAAGGTTAATAGGTAAGTCTTGTCATGAAGACTTAAGGTAGTGCTAGTATCTTTTCCTGATTTAAGAGGGAATCAGCAAAGAGGGAGACATCTTTACAAATGGACATGCACAAACTTTTCCTGTGATGGCATTTTTAGGACAAAATTTTATTCTGCTTTCTAATTTACAGTGAGGCTAAAATATATTCCTATGTGCCTCTGGATATAAAAATGGAATAAAACAAACAAACCAAAATTTACAAATTCACTTGAAGTTCTCAATCTGAACTAAACATCATGGGGAAATCTCATCTTTAAACTGCAAATTCTCACATGGAATTTCCACGCCAGACTATTGACATTATTTAGTGGAGAATGCAAAACAACAACAACAACAATAACAACAACAACAACAACACAGTTTCTGGAGCTTCAGGAAAGGTAAGAGCTGAGTGGATAGAAGTAGAAAGGGAGTGGGGAGATTGGGCCACCTGCTTTGCCAAATGAGGAGGGGAACAATGTTACTATGGATGAATGCCCTAAGTCCTGAGTGTGAGCTGCAGATTATGTAGTATTGCAGATACTTTTCTATTGCTATGACCTGTGGAATTAATTATTAATTATGCCCAGTGTGGGGTTGCTACCTGCCTCAGTGGTTTATATTCCAGAATGAAAGACACACACACAGTCTTTGTATTTTAATATGCCTTAAGTAGCACAATAGCTGAGTGACTGCCTAGCCTGTGTGCTGCTAGAACCTACCTCCCACCAACAATTCTGAGTTACTACTTATTAATTTCTGCATTCTGTCTTGGCCACACTGAACAGTGCTTTCCTGGTCTAAAGCCCAGGGTTGCTTCTTTACCCCATGGTGGTCTCTGTTTCTCTCCTTTCTCCACGCTCTCCTAAAGCATGGCAGATTCCCTCTCTCCTTCTCTTCCCTTCCCAAGTCTGGGAATTCCCAAATCACACGTCTGTCTGTCCTCCCCAGCAATTAGCTACTGAAATCTTTATTTACCAGTTCAAACCAATTGGGGGCAGGTTCCCAGAAGCTTCATGCAGACCCTTTCATGCGAACAGTTTATGGGGGGCATAATAGCATTTGTAATAAAAGTAGCTACAATGACTAAGGCAACTTAACAAGAAAGTATCTCATTGGGAGCTTGCTTACAGTTTCAGTGAGTGAGACCATCATTATGGGGAGCAAGGCAGCAAGCAGGCAGGCATAGCACTAAGGTATCAGATGAGAACTCACCTGTAATGATTCATAACTAGGAGGCAGAGAGAGGGGTGGGAAGGAACTGGGCCTGCCTCCAGTGATATACCTCTTCCAACAAGCCTATACTCCTTAGTTTTTCCAAAAACAATTCTACCATCTAGGGACCAATCATTCAAATATATTAGCCCAGGGTTGAGGAGGAGGGGCTTTCCTCCAAACTACCTCAGGTAAGAAGTAGAACCATCATTCAACTAGATCTCTGGGGACATCTGTGAGGTCCTCAATTTTAGTAACTGTATACACTGTGTTCTCTTGCTTAAGCATGTAACTTTTGACTTGTTATAATTGCAACAGTTTATTGTGAGCCCTTGAGCAGTTTCAAGTAGCATGCACATAAATCAACCTTCTTCTCTACATCCATGGCACACTTAAATCCCTGTTCCTCCACTTGAGTCTCTTGAAAGGGGCCACAGGGAAAGCCATTCAGACATATACACTTAAGACCTCCACCCTGACATCCTACTGTGGGATATGCAGTTGTACACATCAGCAAGCCTAGCTCCGGTGACCTGCTTTCTGCCTGTGTAATGATCTGAACCAGAGCAGGAGAGCAATGAAGGTTCCTGTGCAGTTGAACTTTCTGCCAAGTGCTGAAATTCTTTTGAAATGTGGAACCAAAAGCCAGCCACACTTTTACATTTTTGAATTTTGCATTGCCATCTAAATTGATAGGTTTTATCAGTTTGCATTCTTCCTGAGAGGTTTCCACTAACTTAAATAATAGTCTAGTGGTTGTGAAAAGCCAGCACTTCAAATAAACATTACTATTGATTGAAAGAAGGACAAAAACTAGCAAACATCCAGGACTACCTTTGACACATGCTATGCTGAGCATTAAAAAACTATGTTACCACTAAGTTATTGACAGCACTGTAAAACCCTTTTCATTTTCAGATAACATCCTTGAGCTCAGAAATTAGACTAAGTAATGGGCCAACCAAGCAAGTAGAAAGTTGGTCAAACAATATCAAAATAACAGGCTGGCTGGAAGCACATTTTGATAGTATGTTGTGTAGGCTTCCCTTTGGCTCTCAACACAAAGGTAAAAATGATATCGAGTAGGTTTTCTGCAGATGCAATATAGACCAGATTAAAATAGACAAAGTCAAGTTTATTAGACACTTATCCTGGGTAGGTTCACCAGTCCCCAGGAACAGGCCCAGGGACATTGCATACTTGGGCTAAGGCAAGAGATTTTTATAGCTCTTAGATGAGGTGTTACAATGCGCCATCTAAACCTGTGATTGTGCTGGTCAAAAACCAAGCTCACAGGTGGGCACTCTTGAGTGGGTTTTGAAGGGTGATGATATGTTAGCTCAGAGTTTTCTCCGAGGAGGTAGGCTTGGAAGAAAGAGAGCAGACAGGATTTTCCAGCTTGTTTGAGAGCAAGCGGGGGTCCCAATCAAACAATATCCAGTATTCTGGAAAGCAGACTAATGTTAGCTGTATTGGTGATCCAAAAAGGAAAGAAGGTGAAATTAATTCTAATTATATTTGCCAACACTTATATTTTAAATAATCATTTCACAGATACAGGTGATAGATAATGGAAAAAAATTACACATTTTATTTAAAAATTGAAACTTCTAGTGTGACTTGATTCTCTTATCTGACCTGTCTTCATCAAAGAAACTGGCAATTTAGACAATTTGAGATGAGATGCATGTGGAATTGATTAATATATGCAGAGAAAGCACTCTGCAAAATGGCTAGCAAAAAGCAAATGCAAATTATTGTCAATTATCATTGTTCCTGGGCTGATAGAATAAATTTAGGAAGAATTTGATTTGCCAAAACAAATTGTAAGAATCTTCTGGATTCCTGAAGTGGAAACTTTCTGTACCTGTTGAAAATATTCCAGATAAATGGAAGCACGGTTGAGAGTTGATGTTGTTTCTCAATCAGTATAAACCAGAGAGCTAAGAGTAGGCAGAGAATGGAGACGGGCTACATATAGATGTGTGCTAAACAGTCAAGATTGTGTGGGAAGCAAATTGACTACAAGGATCACAGGCAGTTTTGACCTTCAGAAGGGTGGGAGAAGTCTCTGGGAAAAGCAGGTACACCTGGCAGGTTCTGGGTAAGGTAGCAGCTGGGAATGTCTCATACAGAAGTCAAAAGGAGGAGGAGGAGGAGGAGGAGGAGGAGGAGGAGGAGGAGGAGGAGGAGGAAGAAAATGAAGAAGAGGAAGAAGAAGAAGATGAGGAAGAAGAAAAGGAAGAAGAGGAGAAGGAGGAGGAGGAGGAGGAGGAGGAAGAATAAGAATAAGAATAAGAATAAGAAGAATAAGAAGAATAAGAAGAATAAGAAGAATAAGAAGAAGAAGAAGAAGAAGAAGAAGAAGAACAAGAAGAAGAAGAAGAAGAACAAGAAGATGAAGAAGAAGAGCAACAACAAAAACAACAAGAATAACAAGAACAAGAAGAGGAAGAAGAATAAGAAGAACAAGAGGAATAAGAAGAAAAGGAAGAAGAGGAAGAACAAGAAGGAGAAGGAGGAAGAGGAGGAGGAGAATCTGTCAGGAGGCCATACTAAGGATGGTGTAGTGGAATTGAAAATGAACTTGGGTGGTTGAAGGACATAGTAATTTGGTTGTTAGTTTGCTGTATATTTGTGCACGACACAGTGATGGCTTATGTGCAATATATGTACAATGCCAACTAACTTCTAGGCCTTCTTCAGGGAAGCCAGTATATCTATGAGTAGGATCTTACTTTTACTATCCTGTGTTCAGATTGGTATTCTCTTCAAGAGAGTAAGCTCTGTGGAAAACCACATATTCATTAAAATAGCAGTGTGCCTGCATCAAATTCAAAAAAGACTGCATAGATTTCTTAGCCTAAAGATTCTGCAATGGTACTATGAGGTTGGCATAGGTCAATTTCCATGAATGTTGTTCTTTTTTGAGGAATAGGCATAAAGATTGAGACTTCCCTATTATAGGGCTTCAAGGCAAGTTTGTCAAAGGGTCCACCATAATTTCTTTAGTAATAGCCATAGAGTTTATCTTGTCCTTTGAAATCTGGAGAGGAACTTCCCAGTGAGTGGGTCTTGAATGCTTTTATTATGAAAACAAAAATAAAATGAAACAAACAAGCCAGAAAAAGAAATAAAACAACAAAAATAAAAATAAATCAATGAGAAGTAAAACAAACAAAATACTGGCTTTACATGTTATTGTGAACCATCTTTGGTTTATTTTCCTTATCAGCCCCTGCCTGTTTAGCTATCTGTTGCTTCTTGTGGGTTATATTTACAAGTAACACAGGAATTGTGATTGTCTGTTTTAAATATCAACTTAATATAACTTGGAAAGAGAATCTCAATAGGAATTATCTCTATTGGGTTGGCCTGTGGGCATGTCTAGGGCTGATTGTGTTAATTAGGTTAATTGATGTAGAAGGACACTGCCCACTGTGGGTGGAACAATTCTCTAGTCAGGGAGTTTGGTTCTGTGTAAGAATAAAGGCATTGAGGTGAGCACAACTGGCAAGTAAGTGAGCACACTCATTGTTTATTTCTGTTCTTGACAGTGGATGCGGCTTGACTAATGGCTTCAAGTGTCTGCTGCTTTGACTTCCATACAATTGTAATCTAGAATTGTGAACAAGAAACCCTTTATCCCTAAGCTATTCTTTGCCAGCGTCTTTTATTCCAACAATAGAAATGAGACTAAGACAGAAATTAATAACTACTAAAATGCCTAATGTACAGAGGGCTATGAAGAGGGTGTTCTAGTTGAGGAAGATTAGTTCACTCATAGCTGTAAGAAAACAGAGGTTTGCAGTGGTGGGAGAGCATCATAATACAAATCCACCATTCAAAGGGATGAATGAGAATGTATTTTTAAACTCACTAAATGTATTCATGTATTAACTGAAGACTATTCTAAGGCCATTGGCTTCATGTTCTATTTCTAGAGGAAAAGACAAATTGCAACACATGCAAAAGAACTAACCTTTAAATTAATAGAGATGAAAGATTAATGCTTATTTGTAACAGTATTTTTTTTAAATGACAGCTAAAACCCACTGCATTCAGCAATTTGAAAGAGGAAATCATTTATCCCATAAATATTCCTCACTATTGTTCTAACTGAAATAGTTCCTTAAGCTTTTTTGATGGGCTAAGGTTTTGAAAGGAACAACTTTCTGTAGTGAAAGCCTGAGTACTACACTTAATATTGAGTCATGCTGTGTTTGAGTACTATGAATGGATTCAATGTGTGAATTGTTATAGGTAAACATGATACAGTTGAGTATTTGTGTTGGCTTATATGTGTACATAGATACATGGATGGAATGAATGACGTGTAGATATGTCTAAGCCCACTGCAGCTTTCCAAGATAATGGAAGAGTTGGTTGTGATAGAATTTTCAGTGTATGCTCATTCCAAGGCAGGTTGCCCAAGCTAGCACAAAATGATTGGAGTGGCATCAGCAAAAAATGGAAAACACAGAGCTTCCCTTGAGGCATACTTTTGATAGCCAAAAAAGAAGTATGTCTGTTGGTCTTTTTCATATGGTGCCAGAACATTTTCTGGTGTGTGAGATTTGCAAGTTGTCAGAGGAGAGCCACATCCACGAGTTTGCACAATCGTGTGGTCACTCTGTCCTAATGTGACTTCCTAGTTCCTAGAGCTCTCTTACCTTCATCTTTGTTTTTCTTGCTATTTCATTTCATCCTCTGGGTAAGCAGGAGTGGGGCAAAACAGAAATATGACTGTATGCATCAATTTAAAAAACACAAGCCATGCTTTTCTCTTGTTACTTTCATTAAAGAGAAATAAATGCCAACAACTAAGGGAAGGCTGAGAACTCAAGCTTCAGAAACAGGATGTAGACTTTACGATTCAAAGTATTGCAAAAGTAAGAAAACTTATTATACAAAATGATCTCTTGGGGTAAAATCTTTGTTCTTGATTTTCTTCCTTCCTTCCTTCCTCCCTCCCTCCCTGATTCCTTCCCTCCCTTCCTTCTTTTCTTTCTTAAATTGGGCATTTTCTTTATTTACATTTCAAATGTTGACCCCTTTCCTGGTTTCCCCCTCCCAGAAACTCCCATCCCATCCCCCTCCCCCTGTTTCTATGAGGGTGTTCCTCCACCCACCAACCCATTACTGCCTCCCTGCCCTCAATTCTCCTACACTGAGGCATCTATCGAGCTTTCATAGAACCAAGGACCTCTCCTCCTACTGATGTCTAACAAGGCCATCCTCTGCTGTATATGTAGCTGGACTCATGTGTACTCCTTGGTTGGTGACTTAGTCCCTGGGAGCTCTGGGGGTGGGGGGTGGGGTCTGGTTTGTTGGTATTGTTGTTCTTTTTATGGGGTTGCAAACCCCTTCAGCTCTTTCTATCCTTTCTCTAACTCCTCCATTTTGGACCCCATGCTCAAACCACCGGTGGGCTGTGAGCATCCACCTCTGTATTTGTAGGGCTCTGGCAGAGCCTCTCAGGAGACAACTGTATCAGGGTCCTTTCAGCAAGCATTTGTTGTCATCCACAATAGTGTTGGGGTTTGGTGACTATATATGGGATGGATCCCCAGGTGGGACAGTCTCTGGATGGCTTTTCCTTCAGTCTCTGCTCTACATTTTATCTCCATATTTGCTCTCATGAGTATTTTTCCCCTTTTCTAAGAAGGAACAAAGCACCCACACTTTGGGCTTCCTTCATGAGCTTCATGTGGTCTGTGAATTGTATCTTAGGTATTCTGAGCTTTTGGGCTAATATCCACTTTTCAGTGAGTACACGTCATGTGCGTATTTTTGCAATTGGGTTACCTCACTCAGGATGATATTTTCAAGTTCCATCCATTTGGCTAAAACTTTCATGAAGTCATTGTTTTTAATAGTTGAGTAGTACTCCATTGTGTAAATGTACCACATTTTCTGTATCCATTCCTCTCTTGAAGGACATCTGGTTCTCTCCAACTTCTGGTTATTATAAATAAGGCTGCTATGAACATAGTGGAGCATGTGTCCTTGTTATATGTTGGGGAATCTTTTGGGTATATGCCCAGGAGTGGTGTAGCTGAGTTCTCAGGTAGTACTATGTCTAATTTTCTGAGGATCCACCAGAATGATTTCCAGAGTAGTTGTACCAGCTTGAAATCCCACCAGCTATGGAGGAGAGTTTCTCTTTCTCCACATCCTTGCCAGCAACTGCTGCCACCTGAGTTTTTGATCTTAGCCATTCTGGCTGGTGTGAGGTAGAAACTCAAGGTTGTTTTGATTTGCATTTCCCTGATGACTAAGGATGTTGAACTTTTTTTAGGTGCTTCTCAGCCCTTCGAGTTTCCTCAGTTGAGAATTCTCTGTATAGCTCTGTTCGCCATTTTTAAATAGGGTTATTTGATTCTCTGAAGTCTAACTTCTTAAGTTCTTTGTATATATTAGCCCTCTGCCAGATAAAAGATTGGTAAAAATCTTTCCCCAATCTGCTGGTTGCTGTTTTGTCCTAATGACAGTGTCCTTTGCCTTACAGAAGCTTTGCAATATTTTGAGGTCCCATTTGTTGACTGTTGATCTTAGAGCATAAGCCATTGGTGTTCTGGTCAAGAAATTTTTACCTATGCCCATGTGTTCAAGACTTTTCCCCACATTCTCTTCTATAAGTTTCAGTGTATCTGTTTTTATGTGGAGGTCCTTGATCCATTTGGACTTGAGCTTTGTACAAGGAGATAAGAATGGATCGATTTGCATTCTTCCACATGCTGAATGACAGTTGAACCAGCAACATTTGTTGAAAATGCTGTCTTTATTCCACTAGGTTGTTTTAGCTCCTTTGTCAAATATCAAGTGACCATAGGTGTGTGAGTTCATTTCTGGGTCTTCAGTTCTATTCCCTTGATCT
>JADRCH010000086.1:6630030-6670874 GCA_019843965.1 Rhynchomys soricoides | reverse complement strand
GAAGAAGAAGAACAAGAAGATGAAGAAGAAGAGCAACAACAAAAACAACAAGAATAACAAGAACAAGAAGAGGAAGAAGAATAAGAAGAACAAGAGGAATAATAAGAAAAGGAAGAAGAGGAAGAACAAGAAGGAGAAGGAGGAAGAGGAGGAGGAGAATCTGTCAGGAGGCCATACTAAGGATGGTGTAGTGGAATTGAAAATGAACTTGGGTGGTTGAAGGACATAGTAATTTGGTTGTTAGTTTGCTGTATATTTGTGCACGACACAGTGATGGCTTATGTGCAATATATGTACAATGCCAACTAACTTCTAGGCCTTCTTCAGGGAAGCCAGTATATCTATGAGTAGGATCTTACTTTTACTATCCTGTGTTCAGATTGGTATTCTCTTCAAGAGAGTAAGCTCTGTGGAAAACCACATATTCATTAAAATAGCAGTGTGCCTGCATCAAATTCGAAAAAGACTGCATAGATTTCTTAGCCTAAAGATTCTGCAATGGTACTATGAGGTTGGCATAGGTCAATTTCCATGAATGTTGTTCTTTTTTGAGGAATAGGCATAAAGATTGAGACTTCTCTATTATAGGGCTTCAAGGCAAGTTTGTCAAAGGGTCCACCATAATTTCTTTAGTAATAGCCATAGAGTTTATCTTGTCCTTTGAAATCTGGAGAGGAACTTCCCAGTGAGTGGGTCTTGAATGCTTTTATTATGAAAACAAAAATAAAATGAAACAAACAAGCCAGAAATAGAAATAAAACAACAAAAATAAAAATAAATCAATGAGAAGTAAAACAAACAAAATACTGGCTTTACATGTTATTTTGAACCATCTTTGGTTTATTTTCCTTATCAGCCCCTGCCTGTTTAGCTATCTGTTGCTTCTTGTGGGTTATATTTACAAGTAACACAGGAATTGTGATTGTCTGTTTTAAATATCAACTTAATATAACTTGGAAAGAGAATCTCAATAGGAATTATCTCTATTGGGTTGGCCTGTGGGCATGTCTAGGGCTGATTGTGTTAATTAGGTTAATTGATGTAGAAGGACACTGCCCACTGTGGGTGGAACAATTCTCTAGTCAGGGAGTTTGGTTCTGTGTAAGAATAAAGGCATTGAGGTGAGCACAACTGGCAAGTAAGTGAGCACACTCATTGTTTATTTCTGTTCTTGACAGTGGATGCGGCTTGACTAATGGCTTCAAGTGTCTGCTGCTTTGACTTCCATACAATTGTAATCTAGAATTGTGAACAAGAAACCCTTTATCCCTAAGCTATTCTTTGCCAGCGTCTTTTATTCCAACAATAGAAATGAGACTAAGACAGAAATTAATAACTACTAAAATGCCTAATGTACAGAGGGCTATGAAGAGGGTGTTCTAGTTGAGGAAGATTAGTTCACTCATAGCTGTAAGAAAACAGAGGTTTGCAGTGGTGGGAGAGCATCATAATACAAATCCACCATTCAAAGGGATGAATGAGAATGTATTTTTAAACTCACTAAATGTATTCATGTATTAACTGAAGACTATTCTAAGGCCATTGGCTTCATGTTCTATTTCTAGAGGAAAAGACAAATTGCAACACATGCAAAAGAACTAACCTTTAAATTAATAGAGATGAAAGATTAATGCTTATTTGTAACAGTATTTTTTTTAAATGACAGCTAAAACCCACTGCATTCAGCAATTTGAAAGAGGAAATCATTTATCCCATAAATATTCCTCACTATTGTTCTAACTGAAATAGTTCCTTAAGCTTTTTTGATGGGCTAAGGTTTTGAAAGGAACAACTTTCTGTAGTGAAAGCCTGAGTACTACACTTAATATTGAGTCATGCTGTGTTTGAGTACTATGAATGGATTCAATGTGTGAATTGTTATAGGTAAACATGATACAGTTGAGTATTTGTGTTGGCTTATATGTGTACATAGATACATGGATGGAATGAATGACGTGTAGATATGTCTAAGCCCACTGCAGCTTTCCAAGATAATGGAAGAGTTGGTTGTGATAGAATTTTCAGTGTATGCTCATTCCAAGGCAGGTTGCCCAAGCTAGCACAAAATGATTGGAGTGGCATCAGCAAAAAATGGAAAACACAGAGCTTCCCTTGAGGCATACTTTTGATAGCCAAAAAAGAAGTATGTCTGTTGGTCTTTTTCATATGGTGCCAGAACATTTTCTGGTGTGTGAGATTTGCAAGTTGTCAGAGGAGAGCCACATCCACGAGTTTGCACAATCGTGTGGTCACTCTGTCCTAATGTGACTTCCTAGTTCCTAGAGCTCTCTTACCTTCATCTTTGTTTTTCTTGCTATTTCATTTCATCCTCTGGGTAAGCAGGAGTGGGGCAAAACAGAAATATGACTGTATGCATCAATTTAAAAAACACAAGCCATGCTTTTCTCTTGTTACTTTCATTAAAGAGAAATAAATGCCAACAACTAAGGGAAGGCTGAGAACTCAAGCTTCAGAAACAGGATGTAGACTTTACGATTCAAAGTATTGCAAAAGTAAGAAAACTTATTATACAAAATGATCTCTTGGGGTAAAATCTTTGTTCTTGATTTTCTTCCTTCCTTCCTTCCTCCCTCCCTCCCTGATTCCTTCCCTCCCTTCCTTCTTTTCTTTCTTAAATTGGGCATTTTCTTTATTTACATTTCAAATGTTGACCCCTTTCCTGGTTTCCCCCTCCCAGAAACTCCCATCCCATCCCCCTCCCCCTGTTTCTATGAGGGTGTTCCTCCACCCACCAACCCATTACTGCCTCCCTGCCCTCAATTCTCCTACACTGAGGCATCTATCGAGCTTTCATAGAACCAAGGACCTCTCCTCCTACTGATGTCTAACAAGGCCATCCTCTGCTGTATATGTAGCTGGACTCATGTGTACTCCTTGGTTGGTGACTTAGTCCCTGGGAGCTCTGGGGGTGGGGGGTGGGGTCTGGTTTGTTGGTATTGTTGTTCTTTTTATGGGGTTGCAAACCCCTTCAGCTCTTTCTATCCTTTCTCTAACTCCTCCATTTTGGACCCCATGCTCAAACCACCGGTGGGCTGTGAGCATCCACCTCTGTATTTGTAGGGCTCTGGCAGAGCCTCTCAGGAGACAACTGTATCAGGGTCCTTTCAGCAAGCATTTGTTGTCATCCACAATAGTGTTGGGGTTTGGTGACTATATATGGGATGGATCCCCAGGTGGGACAGTCTCTGGATGGCTTTTCCTTCAGTCTCTGCTCTACATTTTATCTCCATATTTGCTCTCATGAGTATTTTTCCCCTTTTCTAAGAAGGAACAAAGCACCCACACTTTGGGCTTCCTTCATGAGCTTCATGTGGTCTGTGAATTGTATCTTAGGTATTCTGAGCTTTTGGGCTAATATCCACTTTTCAGTGAGTACACGTCATGTGCGTATTTTTGCAATTGGGTTACCTCACTCAGGATGATATTTTCAAGTTCCATCCATTTGGCTAAAACTTTCATGAAGTCATTGTTTTTAATAGTTGAGTAGTACTCCATTGTGTAAATGTACCACATTTTCTGTATCCATTCCTCTCTTGAAGGACATCTGGTTCTCTCCAACTTCTGGTTATTATAAATAAGGCTGCTATGAACATAGTGGAGCATGTGTCCTTGTTATATGTTGGGGAATCTTTTGGGTATATGCCCAGGAGTGGTGTAGCTGAGTTCTCAGGTAGTACTATGTCTAATTTTCTGAGGATCCACCAGAATGATTTCCAGAGTAGTTGTACCAGCTTGAAATCCCACCAGCTATGGAGGAGAGTTTCTCTTTCTCCACATCCTTGCCAGCAACTGCTGCCACCTGAGTTTTTGATCTTAGCCATTCTGGCTGGTGTGAGGTAGAAACTCAAGGTTGTTTTGATTTGCATTTCCCTGATGACTAAGGATGTTGAACTTTTTTTAGGTGCTTCTCAGCCCTTCGAGTTTCCTCAGTTGAGAATTCTCTGTATAGCTCTGTTCGCCATTTTTAAATAGGGTTATTTGATTCTCTGAAGTCTAACTTCTTAAGTTCTTTGTATATATTAGCCCTCTGCCAGATAAAAGATTGGTAAAAATCTTTCCCCAATCTGCTGGTTGCTGTTTTGTCCTAATGACAGTGTCCTTTGCCTTACAGAAGCTTTGCAATATTTTGAGGTCCCATTTGTTGACTGTTGATCTTAGAGCATAAGCCATTGGTGTTCTGGTCAAGAAATTTTTACCTATGCCCATGTGTTCAAGACTTTTCCCCACATTCTCTTCTATAAGTTTCAGTGTATCTGTTTTTATGTGGAGGTCCTTGATCCATTTGGACTTGAGCTTTGTACAAGGAGATAAGAATGGATCGATTTGCATTCTTCCACATGCTGAATGACAGTTGAACCAGCAACATTTGTTGAAAATGCTGTCTTTATTCCACTAGGTTGTTTTAGCTCCTTTGTCAAATATCAAGTGACCATAGGTGTGTGAGTTCATTTCTGGGTCTTCAGTTCTATTCCCTTGATCTTCCTGACTGTCTCTGTACCAATAACATGCAGTTTTTATTACTATTGCTCTATAATATAGCTTGATGTCAGGGATGGTGTTTTCCCCTAGATGTTCTTTTGTGGTTGAGAATAGTTTTTGCTATCCTAGGTTTTTTGTTATTCCAAATGAATTTGCAAATTGCTCTTTCTAACTCTATGAAGAATTGATTTGGAATTTTCATGGGGATTGCACTGAATTTGTAATTTGCTTTTGGCAAGATGGCCATTTTCACTCTATTAATCCTGCCAATCCATAATCATAGGAGATCTTTCCATCTTCTGAGATCTTTGATTTCTCTCTTCAGGGACTTGAAGTTCTTGTGATACGATTTTTCATTTGTTTGGTTAGTCACACCAAGGTATTTAATATTATTTGTGACTATTGTGAAGGGTGTCATTTTTCTAATTTCTTTTTCAACATGCTTATCCTTTGAGTAGAGGAAGGCGACTGATATGTTTGAGTAAATTTTATATCCAGCCACTTTGCTGTTGTTGTTTATCAGGTTTAGAAGTTCTTTGGTGGAATTTTTGGGGTCACTTAAGTATACTATCATATCATCTGCAAATAGTGATATTTTGACTCCTTCTTTTCCAATTTTTTATTTTTTTATTTTTGGTTATCTAATTGCTCTAGTCAGAACTTCAAGTACTATGCAGAATAGATAGGGAGAGAGAGGGTAGCCTTGTTTAGTCCTTGATTTTAGTGGGATTGCTTTAAGTTTTTCTTTATTTAGTTTGATGTTGGCTACTGGTTTGCTGTATATTGCTTTTACTATATTTAGGTATTGGCCTGAATTCATGATCTTTCCAAGACTTTTAACATGAAGTGATGTTGAATTCTGTTGAATGCTTTTTCAGCATCTAATGAAATGATCATGTGTTCTTTTTCTTTGAGTTTGTTAACGTAGTGGATTACGTTGATAGATTTCTGGGTATTGAACCATCCCTGCATCCCTGAGATGAAGGTGACTTGATCATTTTGATGTGTTCTTGGATTCAATTGGCAAGGATTTTATTGAGTATTTTGGCATCAATATTCATAAGGAAAAATGTCTGAAGTTCTCTTTCTTCATTTGGTCTTTTTGTGGTTTAGGTATGAATTTAAATGTGGATTTATAGAACGAATTGGGTAGTGTTCTTTCTGTTTCTGTTTTGTGGAATAGTTTGAAGAGTATTGGTAATAGTTTTTTTTTTTTTTTTTTTTCAAGGATTGATAGAATTCTTCACTAAACCCATCTGGTCCTAGGCTTTTTTTGGTTGGGAAGCTATTAATAACTGCTTCTATTTCTTTAGGAATTATGGGACTGTTTAGATGTTTTATCTTATCCAGTTTTAACTTTGGCACCTGGTATCTGTCTAGGAAATTGTACTTTTCATCCAGACTTTCCAATTTTGTTGAGTATAACCTTTTGTAGTAGGATCTGATAATTTTTTGAATTTCCATTATTTACATTGTTATCTCTCCCTTTTCATTTCTGATTTTATTAATTTGGGTACTGTCTCTGTGACCTCTCATTAGTCTGGTTTATCTTGCTGATTTTCTCAAAGAACCAGCTTCTGGTTTTGTTGATTTTTCATATAGTTCTTTTTTTTCTATTTGGTTGATTTCAGCCCTCAGTTTGATTATTTCCTGCTTTCTACTCTTCTTGAGTGTATTAGCTTCTTTTTCTTCTAGAGCTTTCAGGTGTGCTGTCAAGCTGCAAGTTTAGGCTATCTCCAGTTTCTTTTTGGAGGCACTTATAGCTATGAGTTTTCATTGCATTGCTTTCATTGTGTCCCATAAGTTTTGGTATGGTGTGTCTTTGTTTTCATGATATTCTAAAAAGGTCTTTAATCTCTTTCTTTATTTTTTCCAAGTTATCTTTGAGTAGAGTGTTGTTCAGCTTCTTTGTGTATGTGTGCTTCCCGCTGTTTTTGTTGGTTCTTAAGACCAGTCCGTGGTGATCTGATAGGGTGCATGGGATTACTTCAATATTCTATTATCTGTTGAGGCCTGTTTTGTAACCAATTATATGGTCAATTTTGGAGAAGGTACTATGAGGTGCTGAGAAGAAGGTATTTTTCTTTTGCTTTAGGATGAAATGTTCTGTCTCTCTCTCTCTCTCTCTCTCCATATATATATATATATATATGTGTATATATATATATATATATATATATATATATACACATACACACACACATACACACATATATATATATACCTTAGATTCATTTGGTTAATAACTTCTGTTAGTTTCTCTGTGTCTCTGTTCAGTTTCTGTTTCCATGATCTGTCCATTACTGAGAGAGGGGTGTTGAAGTCTCCCACTATTATTGTGTATGGTCAGATGTGTGCTTTGAGATTTAGTAAAGTTTCTATTATGAATGTGGGTGCCCTTGCATTTGGAGCATAAATGTTCAGAATTGAGAGTTCATCTTGGTAGATATTTTTCTTTGACTAGTATGAAGTGTTTTTCTTTATTATTTTTAGTTGAAAGTTGATTTTGTTTGATATTAGAATGGCCTATTCCAGCTTATTTCTTGGGACCATTTGCTTGGAGAATTGTTTTCCCACCTTTTAATCTGAAATAGTATTTGTCTTTGTCACTGAGGTGCTTTTCCTGTATCCAGCAAACTACTGGGTCTTGTTTACATATCCAGTCTTTTAGTCTACATCTTTTTAGTGGAGAATAGAGTCCATTTATGTTAAGAGATATTTAGGAAAAGTGATTGTTACTTCCTGTTATTTTGTTGTTAGAGCTGGAATTATATTTGTGTGGCTATCTTCTTTTGGGTTTGTTGACAGATTACATTCTTGCTTTTTCTAGGGTAGAGTTTCCCTCCTTGTGTTGGTGTTTTCCATCTATTATCCTTTGTAGGGCTGGATTTATGGAAAGATATTGTGTAAATTTGGTTTTGTTATGGAATATCTTGTTTTCTCTATCTATGGTAATTGAGAGTTTTGCTGGGTATAGTAGCCTGGGCTAGCATTTGTGTTCTCTTAGGGTCTGTATAAGATCTTCCCAGGATCTTCTGATTTTTAGAGTCTCTGATGAGAAGTCTGGTGTAATTCTGATATGTCTGCCTTTATATGTTACTTGTCCTTTTTCCCTTACTGCTTTTAATATTCTTTGTTTTGTGCATTTGGTGTTTTGATTATTATGTGACAGGAAGAATTTCTTTCCTGGTCCTGTATATTTGGAGTTTTGTAGACTTCTTGTATGTTCGTGGGCATCTTTTTCTTCAGAATAAGGAAATTTTCTTCTATAATTTTGTTGAAGATATTTACTGGCCCTTTAAGTTGGGAATCTTTGTTCTCTTCTATATCTATTATCCTTTGGTTTTCTCTTCTCATTGAGTCCTGGATTTCCTGGATGTTTTGGGTTAGGAGCTTTTTGAAATTTTTGTTTGTTTGTTTATTTATACCAATTAATTTTCTTTTTTTCATTCTTTATTTACATTTCAAATGTTTCCCCCTTCCCAGATCTCCCCTTGTGGAACCTCCCTATTTCCTCTTCCCTCCCCCTGCCACTATGGGGATATTTCCCCACCTACCCACCCACTCACTCTCCTCTTCCCTCCTTGACATTCTCTTATACTGGGGGATCTAACATTCTCAGGCCCAAGGGCCTCTCCTCCCCCTGATGGATAACAAGACCCTCCTCTGCTGCATATGTGGCCAGCACCATGGGTCCCTCCATGTGTATTCTTTGGTTGGTGATCCAGTCTCAGGGAGCATCAAGGAGTCAGGCCAATTGCCACTGTTGTTCCCTTCATGGGGCTGCCAACTCCCTCACCTCCTTCAGTCCCTTCTCCAAGTCCTCCATCTGGGACCTCACACTCAGCCATATGGGTGCTGTGAAGTGACTCTTGGGTATTTCGAACTTTTGGGCTAATAACCACTTATCAGTGAGTATATATAGTGTTCATTCTTTTGTGACTGAGTTACCTCACTCAGAATGATATTTTCAAGTTCCATCCATTTACCTGCAAATTTCATGAAGTCATTGTTTTTAATAGCTGAGTAGTATTCCATTGTGTAAATGTACCACATTTTCTGTATTCATTCTTCTGTTGAGGGACATCTGGGTTGTTTCCAGTTTCCGGCTATTATAAAGATGGCTGCCATGAACATAGTAGAACATGTTTCTTTATTACATGTTGGAGCTTCTTCTGGGTATATGCCCAGGAGTAGTATAGTTGGGTCCTCAAATAGTATTTTGTTCATTTTAATGAGGGTCTGCCAAATTTGATTTCCAGAGAGGTTGTATCAGCTTGAAGTCCCACTAGCAATGGAGGAGTATTCCTCTTTCTCCATATCCTTGCCAACATCTGCTGTCACCTGAGTTTTTGATCTTAGTCATTCTGACTGGTGAGAGGTGGAATCTCAGGGTTATTTTGATTCACATTTTCCTGATGACTAAGGATGTTGAACATTTCTTTAGATGTGCCTCAGTCATGAGAATTTCCTCAGTTGAGAATTCTCTATTTAAGCTCTGTTCCCCATTTTTTGATAGGGTTATTTGGATCTCCGGAGTCTAGCTTCTTGATTTCCTTTTATACATTGGATATTAGCTCTCTATCTGAAATAGGATTGGTAAAGATTTTTTTCCCAATCTGTAGGTTGCCATTTTGTCCTATTTACAGCGTACTTTGCCTTACAGAAGCTTTGTAATTTTATGACGTCCCATTTGTCAATTCTTGATCTTAGAGCACAAGCCATTGGTGTTCTGTTCAGGAACTTTTCCCCTGTGCCCATGTGTTCGAGAATTTTCCTCATTTTCTCTTCTACGAGAATCAGTGTATCTTGTTTTATGTGGAGGTCCTTGATCTACTTGGACTTGAGTTTTATACAGGAAGATAGAAATGGAACAATACGCAATCTTCTACATGTAGACCTCCAGTTGAACCAGCACCATTTGTTGAAGAGGCTGTCTTTTTTCCACTGGATGGTTTTAGCTCCTTTGTCAAAGATCAAGTGACCATAAGTGTGTGGGTTCATTTCTGGGTCTTCAATTCTATTCTATTGATCTACCTGTTTGTCACTGTACCTATACCATGCAGTTTTTATTACTACTGCTCTGTAGTACAGCTTGAGGTCAGGGAGGTTCATTCCCCCAGAAGTCCTTTTATTGTTGAGAATATTTTTTGCTATCCTGTTTTTTTTTTTTTTTTTGTTATTCCACATGAATTTGAGAATTGCTCTTCCTAAGTCTATGAAGAATTGACTTGGAATTTTGATGGGGATTGCATTGAATCTGTATATTGATTTTGGCAGGATGGCCATTTTAACTATATTAATCCTGCCAATCTATCAGCAAGGGAGATCTTTCCATCTTCTGAGGTCTTCTTTGATTTCTTTCTTTAGAGACTTGAAGTTCTTGTCATACAGATCTTTCACTTGTTTGGTTAGAGTCACACCAAGATATTTTATATTGTTTGTGACAATTGTGAATGGTGTCATTTCCCCAATTTCTTTCTCACCCTGATTATCCTTCAAGTATAGGAAGGCTATTGATTTGCTTAAGTTAATTTTGTATTTGCCACTTTGCTGAAGGTATTTATCAGCTGTAGCAGATCTCTGGTGGAATTTTTTGGATCACTTAAGTATACTATCATATCATCTGCAAATAGTGATATTTCGATTTCTTTCTTTCCAATTTGTATCTCTTTTAATTCTTTTTGTTGTCTAATTGCTCTAGCTAGAACTTCAAGTACTATATTGAGTAGATAGGGAGAGAGAGGGAAACCTTGCCTAGTCTCTGATTTTAGTGGGATTGCTTCAAGTTTCTCTCCATTTAGTTTGATGTTGGCCACTGGTTTGCTGTATATTGCTTCTACTGTGTTTAGGTATGCTCCTTGAATTCCTCAACTTTCCAAGACTTTTATCATGAAGAGATGTTGAATTTTGTTAAATGCTTTTTCAGCATCTAACGAAATGACCATGTGGTTTTTTTCTTTGAGTTTGTTTATGTAGTGGATTACATTGATGGATTTCTGGGTATTGAACCATCCCTGCATCCCTGGAATGAAGCCTACTTGATCATGGTGAATGATCATTTTGATGTGTTCTTGGATTCTGTTAGTGAGAATTTTATTGAGTTTTTTTGCACTGATATTCATAATGGAAATTGGTCTGAAGTTTTCTTTTATTGTTGGGTCTTTGTGAGGTTTTGTTATCAGTGTAACTGTGGCCTCATAGAATGAATTGGGTAGTGTTCCTTCTGTTTCTATTTTGTGGGATAGATTAAAGAGTATAGGTATTAGGTCTTCTTTGAAGGTCTGATAGAATTTTGCACTGAACACATCTTGTCCTGGGCTTTTTTGTTTGGCAGACTTTTAATGACTGCTTCTATTCCTTTAGGGGTTATGGGACTGTTTAGATGGTTTATCTGATCCTGACTTAACTTTGGTATTTGGTATCTGCCTAGAAACTTGTTCATTTCATCCAGATTTTCCAATTTTGTTGAGTATAGGCTTTTGTAGTAGGATCTGATTATTTTTTGAATTTCCTCAGATTCTGTTGTTATATCTCTTTTTTCTTTTCGGATTTTGTTAATTTGGATACTGTCTCTGTGTCCTCTGGTTAGTCTGGCTAAGAGTTTATCTATCCTTTTGATTTTCTCAAAGAACCAGCTCCTGGATTTTTTGATTCTTTGTATAGTTCTTTTAGTTCCTACTTCGTTGTTTTCAGCCCTTAATTTGATTTTTCCCTGCCTTCTACTCCTCCTGGGTGTATTAGCTTCTTTTTGTTCTAGAACTTTCAGGTGTGCTGTTAAGCTGCTAGTATATGGTCTCTCCAGTTTCTTTTTTGGAGGCACTCAGAGCTATGAGTTTTACTCTTAACACTGTTTTCATTGTGTCACATAGGTTTGGGTATGTTGTGCTTTCATTTTCATTAAATTTTAGGAAGTCCTTAATTTCTTTCTTTATTTCTTCCCTGACCAAGTTATCATTGAGCAGAGCATTGTTCAGCTTCCATGTGTATGTGGGCTTTCTGCTGTTGTTGTTGTAATTGAAGACAAGCTTAATCCGTAATGATCTTGATAGGAGGCATGGGATTATTTCAATCTTCTTATATCTGTTGAGGTTTGTTTTGTGACCAATTATATAATCAATTTTTGGGAGGATACCATGAGGTGCCAATAAGAACTTTTTTTTAATTTAGGATGAAATGTTTTATAGATATCTGTTAAATTTATTTGGTTCATAATATGTGTTAGTTTCACTGTGTCTCTGTTTAGTTTGTGTTTCCAAGATCTGTCCACTGATGAGAGTGTGGTGTTGAAGTCTCCCACTATTATTGTGTGAGGTGCAATGTGTGCTTTGAGCTTTAGTAAAGTTTCTTTTATGAATGTTGGAGCCCTTGTATTCAGGGCATAGATGTTCAGAAATGAGAGTTCTTCTTGGTAGATTTTTCCTTTGATGAGTATGAAGTGTCCTTCCTTATCTTTTTTGATGACTTTTGGTTGAAAGTCCATTTTATCTGATGTTAGAATAGGTATTCCAGTCTGTTTCTTGGGGCCATTTCCCTGGAAAATTGTTTTCCAACCCTTTACTCTGATGTACTATTTGTCTTTAACAGGGATGTGTGTTTCCTGGATGCAGCAAAATGCTGGGTCCTGTTTATGGATCCAGTTTGTCAGTCTATGTCTTTTTATTGGGGAGTTGAGACCATTGATGTTAAGAGATATTAACAAATAAAGATTGTTGTTTCCTGTTATTTTTGATGTTGTTTATATTGTTTGTGTGGTTATCTTCTTTTGAGTTTGTTGAAAGATTACTTTCTTGCTTTTTCTTGAGTGTAGTTTCCCTCCTTGAGTTGGCATTTTCCATGTATTATTCTTTGTAGGGCTGGGTTTGTGGAAATATACTGTGCAACTTTGGATTTGTCATAGAATATTTTGGTTTCACCATCTGTGATTATTGAGAGTTTTGCTGGGTATAGCAGCCTGAGCTGGCATTTGTGTTCTTTAAGAGTCTGTATGAGATATGCCCAGGATCTTCTAGCTTTCATAGTCTCTGGTGAGAAGTCTGGTGTAATTCTGATAGGTCTGCCTTTATATGTTACTTGACCTTTTTCCCTTACTACTTTTAATATTCTTTCCTTGTTTTTTGTATTTGGTGTTTTGACTATAATGTGATGGGAGGAATTTCTTTTCTGGCCCAGTCTATTTGGTGTTCTGTAGGCTTCTTGTATATTCATCTCTTTCTTTAGGTTATGGAAGTTTTCTTCTATATTTGTTGAAGATATTTACTGGTCCTTTAAGTTGGGTATCTTCCCTCTCTTCTATACCTATTATCCTCAGGTTTTGTCTTCTCATTGCATCCTGGATATCTTGGATCCTTTAGGTTAGGAGCTTTTGGATTTTGTGTTTTCTTTGACTGTTGTGTCCATGTTTTCTATGGTATCTTCTGCACCTGAGATTCTCTCTTCCATTCTTGTATTCTGTTGGTGATGCTTGCATCTATGACTCCTGATTTCTTTCCTATGTTCTTTAACTCCAGGGTTCTCTTCTTTTGTGATTTCTTTATTGTTTCTATTTCTGTTTTTAATTCCTGAATGGTTTTGTTCATTTGTTTGATTGAATTTTCCTGTAATTCTCTAAGGGTTTTTTTGAGTCCTCTTTAAGGGTTTCCAGTTGTTTACCTTTGTTCTCTTGTATTTCTTTAAGGTAGTTATTTATTTCCTTCTTAAAATCTTCTATCATCCTCTTGATATGAGATTTTAAGTCTGAGTCTTTCTTTTCTGGTGTGTTGGGGTATCCAGGGCTGGCTGTGGTGGAGAGCTGGGTTCTGATGAAGCCAAGTAGTCTTGGTTTCTGTTCCTTGTGTTCTTTCCTTTGGCTTTTGCCAGCTTGTTATCTCTGGTGTTAGCTGATATTACTCTCTCTCACTGTGGCTCTTCTTTCCTCCAAGCTTATGTGTCAGTACTCCTTGGAGAACAGTTCTCTCTGAGAGGAATTTTGGTTTGGAGAGTTGTGGTTCAGGGTCAGCTCTGGGTGCAGACAGAAACCAGAAGGATCTAATCCCCATTTGTCCCTTGTTTCCTGTGTCCTGATGGCACTGCTAGGGTCCCTCTTGGTCCAGTGAATTTGAAAAGAAGTGGTGGTCTTACCTGTGCTTAAAGGTGTGTCGGCACTCCTGGTATACCAGCTTTCTCCTGGCACTATTTGCATATGGAGCCCTGTGTCACAGGATCTGCTCTCTAGCCACCCAAAGAGACCAGAACCCTGTTCCTCAGTCCCTGTGTCCTGGGAATTCCATGTGGGTCACTATGTGCAGACAGGCTTGCCCACACTCCTGGGAGGCTAGCTTTCTCCCAGTGCTATTTGGCTATGGAGCCCTGGTGGCCCAGGCAGAGGTCTCCAGCCACAGATGGAAACCGGAAGGCTCCCTGCATTTTTTTTTGACTGTTGTGTCAATGTTTTCTATGGTATCTTCAGCACTTGATATTCCCTCTTCTATCTCTTGTATTATGTTGGTGATTCTTGCATCTATGACTCTTGATCTGTTTCCTAGGGTTTCTAATTCTAGGATTGTCTCCCTTTGTGATTTCTTTATTGTTTCTATTTCCATTTTTAGATCCTGGATGGTTTTGTTCATTTCCTTCACTTGTTTGATTGTGTTTTCTTGTAAGTCTTTAAGGGATTTTTGTGTTTCCTGTTTAAGGGTTTCAACCTGTTTACCTGTGTTCTCCTGTATTTCTTTAACAGAGTTATTTATGTATTTCTTAAAGTCCTCTATCATCATAATGAGAAGTAATTTTAGGTCCAAATTTTGCTTTTCTGGTGTGATGGTGTATCCAGGACTTGTGGTGGTGAGATAATTGGGTTCTGATGAGGCCAAGTAACTTTGGTTTCTGTTGCTTATGTTCTTATGCTTGCTTCCCACCATTTGGTTGTCACTAGTGCTACTTGCCCTTGCTATATCTGACTGGAGCCTGTCCTTCCTGTGATCCTGGTTGTGTCAGAGCTCCTCAGAGTCCAGCTGTCTCTGAGACCCTGAGATTTTGGTGTGTGTTAGAGCACCTGCTAGTGGAGCTTCTTCTGGATGTTGTGGATCTGACAACTGCTCTGAGTGCAGTGGATCCTCAAGTGCTCTGAGTTTAGCGACTCCTCTAGGATGGGTCAGGATATGATGTCTTCAAAGGAGCAGACCAGCTAGGAGACTGCCCCTGCAGAAGGGACCAGGCTGAAGGGGCAGAAGAGGAGTGGTATTTGGAGGTGGGGGGTTTGGTGGGTGATGGATCCTGAGTCCACTGGGCTCCCAGAGGCAACTCTGGGACTTGGGAGGGGTGGGGGTGGAAGGGTTCTTACCAACTGCTGAGTGCAGGGTATCCTCTAGGATGGGTCAGGCGATGGTGTCTTTATGGGAGCAGACCAGCTAGGAGTCTCGATTTTTTTCTTTATTCATTTCTTTTCTTTTATGTATTTATTTTCACACTTTGAGCCAGGATTATGACATGATGTTCAGGCTGGACTCAAACTCACAGTGTTCCTGCCTTAGCTATCACTTTGAATGTTGGGGTGATGAGCATATTCTTCTACATCTTGCTCCCTGCTTGTGTCTCTTAAAATACTCAATATTAATAACTTAAGTTCAAATTTTTGCACCAGAAATCTTTGTTTTCTGTACTGTGGGTTTGTGTGCCTTGGAATGTGAAAGATACTTTTGAATTGTAGTATTAATGAATTAACCTTTATTTTTTATAAATATGTTATTTCTGGATATCTCACTTGTTTAATGGCTCCCAAAGCTTTGCTGTTAGGTAAAGGTTTATACTTGCCATGAATTTATTACTATAGACAGTTACCTATTTCAAACTAAAGAAACTTTTTTTTCTAGCTTATGTGTGCTTCAATTTTATTTTAAACCTGGTAGCAAGTGTTCTTGAAGTGTTTCTGAACTTGGATGAGAAAGTCTCAGTCATTATTCTGAGAATGGTACATTTTTATAGTTCTATCACTTTTCTTAAAGAGGTGGCTCACATTGGAATGTGTTCTGATATATTAAATTATGAATGGTTTCTGAGAGTTCATACCTCCCTTATCTAATTATTTTTGATATGGCTCACCATAAATGGACGAAATGTAGCTTGAGGTGGTAAAAAATATCTGATCCTCAAACTCTGAATTGCCTACCCAATGCTGAGACATGACACTTTTCTTTCATAACTAATGTGGCAGCATCTTGACCTATTCTGAACATGTTCAGTGCCGTATGGCCAGATGCAACCCAGAATAGCATTATCTCATTTATAATCACTTTACCTCACAGAATGCTAATATTTATGTTTTGCTAAAGAAATATTAGGATGTTTTTGTAGATTGATGTATATTTGAAAAATATGTCTCTGCACTTTCTAAATGTGATGAATCTGAAATTCCAAAACACATCTGGTTCCAAGTATCAAAGCATAATTCTCTAAGTAAAATGTATGACTTTCATACAAATGCAAAATGAGCACATATCAAAGATTTTATTCAGCTCATTAATTGATGAGGAAACCAGAAAGATGGCAGGGTTGGTTCAAAGGAGAATATAGAGAGGGGATAAAAGTGCACTGAAGCAATCACAGGAACACTGAAACCAATTCGTATGAATACAATTTTAAAAAATGCTTAACTGTACACAAAGCAATAAAATAGTTCTTCCCCCCATTTGACATGAGCCTATACATTGTCATGTGATTTTAAAGTCCCTGGACTCTAATTCAAAATATTAAATAACAAAGTTGAATCTGGGTGTATTCTCTCAGGAACTTGTATAATCCATAGTTACACAATGTTGGGGAGAGGGCATTCAAGTTTCTTAAATAACTTTTTCAATTGTACCCTGGCCCTCACCATGACCATACATAAACTTCAAAACCTGTCAATAATGAGAAGGTTGGCTCATTATATTTTAGCTGCTTATTTAAAGGAAGAAACAAAAGTACAAATGAAACCATCAGATAAAGGCAGGAGGATCAGGAGTTCAAATCCAGCTTCAGCTTCATAGTGAGCTTGAAAAGTACCTGGTCTTGAATTTTGTCTTGAAAAGCTAAATAAAAAGTACAGACACACATACACACAATATACACATGTAAATATATACATACAGAACATATGCAATATTTTGGCTTGAAATTATTTTCTTTCTTTCTTTTTTTTAAAGTCAGGGTCACATTAGGTAGCTTAGGCTAGCCTTAAACATCCAACTTCAGCCTTGACTTGGAAATTTAAAGCTTCTGTGATTTATTCTTCTCTCCTGAGTGTAGCCAATTAAACTCACTCCTTAAAGTTTCAGTCTCTCTAAGTTGGTCCAAAACCTATGTCAAATATCTTCCCAGTTCTTTATAAGATCCAAGCTATTTCTTTGATTATTCCTGAGTGTCTGGTACTATTGCAGACAAGTTTTCCTAGGAAGACATGTAGATATTAGCCCTTCCTATAAGTATCATCTTTAGTCTAATCTGGCCTGGAATGCCTATGTAGCACAAGCTACCCTTGAGCACATGGTAGTCCTCATTCGCATCCTCCTAAATGCCGAGTTTGTAGACATGAAAATATTATACTTGATCTTTCTCACCTTTATTCTTAGTAGAGTATTATGCCATATGACATAAGAATGGTTCAGGACCTTGTCAATCCCAATATAGCTGTGACCGCTTTATTAAAGGGTATAATTATACTTCAGTAAGAAGGGCAGACTCCCAGTGAAATTGCACAAATGACTAAATATCCATTAAACATAAGGAGATCACGGAAAGTATTTTTCTGCTGGGGGATTAGGATGAGACAGCCATCTTGCAAGGTATCAGTTTAACTGTAGAACTATAGTCTGCTCTACTGGTCATGACTTTTGCCTCTGCATATGTAGGTGGAAGGAGAACTGAGAGGGAGATGAGGTTTATTTGACTCACAGTATCAGAAATTTCAGTCTAAGAGGAAACAGGACATTATGACAGTAGGAGAGTGGCTAATCCTGCCGTCCATTGTCACTGATGCTAGAAAGAGAGACTATGTAAGTATCTTTCTGTCTTCTCTTTGAAATTCCATCTATGTCCTTGGGTAATGTACTCACTCTCAGTTCTCCACTCACTAGTTAATTGTCTTGGAAATGCTCCCACAGTTTTGCTCACTCACTCCTAAATTTTATAATCTCCTGGCTGCTGTCTCACTCCAATTAAACTGATAAATCAAGTTTAGCCATTGCTTCTACTAAATTAAGAGAAGTAGAACCTTTTGAAGTATATAGGTTTTTGTTTGACTTTCATGCCTTTGTCTGGATCTGGAGTGGACTTTTCTAAGTCCTGTCCCTGTCTTTACTGTCTTCAGGAGGTTTACTGTCTACATGATATCAGCTCTCAGATTTTAGTCTGCCTTGCAAGTCTCTGCCTTTTTCCTGCTAGTGTCAGTCTCTCCATGAGACTATTATTCAGTTATAGATACAAATGGGACCTGCAGCTTAAGGTAGACATCAGATAAGCATTAGGACTGGGCACATACTGGCCTGAATGAGGCTAAATGCTGAGATTTGTTAATTCTAGTCACCAATGATGTAAAGAACAGGAATGAAAATTCCTTTGTTTTGTGACATCTATACACTTTTAATGAGACTCTGACTAATACTTCTCCTGAAGGTAAGGAAGCAAAATGGACATTTAGATATTAACATATTCAAGGAGCCTTTTGATATAAGGTAATGATTGTTAGGGTTCTGAATTCACCCAGAGGCATATTAAATAGAGTGTTGGACTCCACCTTCCCTGTGTCCCATTTAGTGAATATGGAATAGCTTTCTAGAAAATTCCTTTCCTCCTTCTCTTTTCCCCCATCCTTCTCCCTCTCTTCTCTCCCTCTTGCCTTTCTTCCATTTCTCCCATCCTCCCTCTCTTTAGGGGATTGCATATGTCAGGCATATGCCCAACAACTGTGCTCCACCCCTACCTTAGAATGGTTATATCTAATAAAGAGCCTGATGGGGAATGGGGATTACACCATGAGAGGCACTGCAGGGAAGATATAATTTCTAAAGCAGTTTCCTTAGTAACATTCCACTTGTTCAATTTATCCCTCACCTTGACAAGTTACATTAATATTATTATAATGATGTTGAGCTGATTGAGAAATATGGTCTCTACCAAACACTACCTATTATTTCTAACATCCTTCTTTTCATAAGGCAAACGAAGACACATTTTTGATGATCAAAAGGCTGAATGGAAAATCTCAAAGTCAGTTTTTGATGTTAAAGTAGTATTATGGAACTATGTTATTTTCTAAATTTGGGTTCTGATCCTGAGAAGAAAAAACAAGGAGTGTTAGAATCAATCTCTCACTGGATTAAGACAGAAATCACAGATTTGTGATTTTCTTGGCTACCTATTTTGGGAATCCAGCAGTATAGTCCCTTCATATGAGAGTAGCAGAAGTTAAAATGGCTGTAGGAGAAGGTGGTGGACATGGAGAGGAGAGTCTGCTGCCCAATTTTCAGTGGGCAGCCTCCAGCAACTGGCTTGACTGTATATCATGTAAATTAGAGCCTCTTTTGGGTTGGAGAGACATACACACACATGCAGAGAGACAGAGAGAGAGAGAGAGAGAGAGAGAGAGAGAGAGAGAGAGGACAGAGACAGGGAGAGGGAGAGGGAGAGGAACAGAGATAGACAAGACAGATGGAAACAGGGAGAGGCAGAGAGACTCAGAGAGATAAAGAGACTGTAAGAGATACATATGTACGTACGTACATACATACATACATACATACATACATACATACGAGAGAGAGAGAGAAAGAGAGAGAGAGAGAGAGAGAGAGAATATCTGCTGAATGAGCACAGAGAGGCTGATGTAACTTCTTCAGAGTCCACCTCTGCTCCTATCTGCCTTGCCACTTCCCTGAATGCTATGTTGAGCCTTGAATGCCAAATAGAATCTAACATTTAACTTTAGCATTTTTAAAAGAGAACAAATTTTATCCTTTTTATTAAAGAATGATAATGATAATTGGGAACATAATAAAAGCAACTGAAAGCCCAGCAAGCTGTCCTGCTGAGTACTGGATCTTATTTTGACAGATGATGCAGTGGTCAAGAATAACCACGTACTGCCTGCCCATTGTTAAGTCTAAACATTGAGGAGGCCAGTCTTAATTCTTACACAAAGCATGCCAAGTTCTAGCTTGTTGGAATACAATATTTGGCAGTTAAGATTTAGCTCCCTTATAAGCCAAATAAAAATAAACTTACTGGGACTGAACAACCTTTTTGGAATTTAAAATATCTATCTATCTATCTATCTATCTATCTATCTATCTATCTAATCTATCTATCATCTATTTCTCTCTATCTCTCAGTGTGTGTGCGTTTCCTTTTATTTCCTATTTTGATGGTTTTGTTTTGATTTTTGATACCTTCTTCCTCCCCAGCACTGGGGTTACAAGAGCCTATAGTCATGCCTGGCTTTTACATAGGTTGTCAAGGATTCAAACTCAGGTTCTCATGTTTTCTCAGCAAGTGCTTTTGCCTACCAAGCCAATATCTCTAGCCCCTTTGCAGATGTTTTAACATAGCTCTTTACAGACATAAGCATGGACCAAGGTAAATAGTCTAATTCTCTGCAAATGTCTCTATTTGCTTGACAAGCTTAAGCTTTGTTCTTCACTCTAGTCTTTCATGCACCATTGTAAGCTGACACTCTTCTTCAGGACAAGCCCAAATTGCATTCCACTGTCTTACAGTCATGGATCTGATCATTATTCTGCAGTCATCTTAATAACTCAGACAAAGCACAACATTAACCAAATTAAGCATCATCCTAATGGGAAGGTAGGCCATTGAGAGTTGCTCATCACACTGGCAGTTCAGCAAATGAAACATTAGGCCTCATTCCTTGTATCAACACATGTCAGTCTCATGCATTATTGACATGTCAAGAATGAACATATTTAATCACATCATCCAAGCTTGAAGCCACTGTATATATTACCCAAAGAAAGGCAACTACATTAAGCCTGTACTTGGGTTTTTCAGATGGTTCTTAACTTTTATGTTTGCAATTATTCCATTTGAGTTGAGTTTCCAATTTAAAACAGTATCCTAGCAATAAGCATTCAGTAAAATAATTCTTATAAGGTGTCCTCTGAACTTGTCCCAAGCCAGCAGAATGTTCAGTTCTCTCCCCCAGTGCTCAGCAGCTGCAGTGAGCCATAGATCCCTATGAGACCCGAGATTACAAGGATACACAGTTTAGTTGCCTTCATACGGTACATTACTGCTACATGGAATTCAGTGGGTAAGGGGTCTTAATACATTTTAAAGTTACATTTTAAACTTACTGAGATGAAATTCCACAATGAATCAAAGAGCATCTGTAATGTTTTACTCAGTTCTACTCAGATAATCCGGGTATTTGAAGATTCATAATGGACTCTGTTTAAAATTAACCCAAGACTTTTGAGTTAACTAACGGATCTTGCAAATTATGTTAATACGGAAACTCCACAGAATGTAGATGTATATATGTATAAAGTTTGTTAGAATTATAGTTAATCATAATTAATTTTAGTTGAATACTAGTTTATATATTTTGTACTCTTAGAAGTATTTTATTAATTAAGCTAGTAAAACAGCATAGGGTATTTTAAAAATTCATGAAATATTTTTAAAAATTAAAAATTTTAGAGAAAACTATGGTTAGGTAGAAATACAAGAAAAACAGCAGCTATTTTGTAACACCAAATTAGAAAGTCAGTCTGAGTTGCCTGCTGGTGCATCTTGATAATGGAAAATTCAATTTGTATATGACTACCTTCTGTAATGTCACGATGTCTGGCTCTAACTAAATATTAAATAATAGATATTTTGTCAGTGAAATAGTGTGGGCAAAAACAAGTCAAGGATACATTGCCTGACTTGTTTTAAAAGGCTATTACTTGTAAAATTCAGGTTGTTCCTTTTCGGGGGGAAATTTAGCAATGTCGTTTGTTCGTGAGTATGTGTGTGTGTGTGTGTGTGTGTGTGTGTTTATGTGTGTGTGTATGTATGTAAGTCTATTTATTTTTTATTTAAATTACACTAATTATTAGTAGTTGGCATGGGATGTGCATGCCAAAGCACATGTGTTAAGGTTACAGGACAGCTTGCTAAAGTCTGTTCTATTTTTTTGCCATGTGAGTTCTTGGAATTGAATCCAGGTTGTCAGGCTTGGTGGCATGTGCCTTTATAATTGAGATATCTCTGACCCTATAGGTGTATTCATTAATTGCTACAAACTTATACAGGAAAAGTTTTCATGCTTTCAGAAATATCATCTAATCTTTTAAAAAGCGATTTTTATTTACTAATAACTCTGTGTTTGTGTGAGTGCATGCTACTCAGGTATGGGTCCCTGGGGAGGCCAGAGGAGGGTGCCAGATGCTCTGAGTCAGTTATAAGCCATGCTATGTGAACCTTGAGAACTGAGCTTGGAAGCTCTGGAAGAGCAACCCATGCTATTAACTATGGAGCCATCTTTTGTCCCATTACCATCCAATTTTAATATACCTTAAAGTTAGGAAAAAAATGAAAAATCAAACAAAAAGAAAAGAATTTTCTCAATTATAGGCCTATGTAGGTCATCCTTGGTTACACAGCAAGTTCAAGCGCCACATCAGACCCTATCTCAAAAAACAAGAAACAACAACAAAGAGTTAAATTCAATTCATGCATAAAAATGAACACATTAGTCAAAGCCAAATGGGAAAACAAAACAGAAACACAAAATCTCATGAGTTCTTGTCTCAAAGATCTGTTTCCTTTTAATGTGTCTAAAATATTTTCTTAATAATGGGGAGACATTATTAAGAAAGATGCAGACAGACAGAAAACATCTCATTGGCTTCTCCTTTGATCTAGGCAGATGTCCATCAACTTGAAACAGACATGCCATCTAACCACGAAAACAGATCCCATCTTGTAGCCACTGGCGGGGTACAATATGTATAAACTAGAGTTAGATCCAGATGTGAACAAGAACCAGAAACAGACACAAATGAGTCAGAAGGCTCAGCAGAGCCTTCTGCTCTGTCTCCTGCTATGGGAGATTCTCCAGAAGGGCTGAGTGAAGATGCTTCACTGGATTTGGCAGGTGAGCCTCAATGAACATCTCAGTCGATTGTCCAAAGCTTCTGGAGCATATTCCCCTCATATTAAAGTCTGAGCTGGGTATTGTGATGCAAACCTGTGGTCCCAGTGGTTAGAGGATGGAAGCAGGAGGATCAGACTTCAAGATCATCCTCTGCTCCATAGAAAGTGGGCTATATGACAGTCAGCATCAAAATACAGACAAAACCAAGGACTATCCAAAACCTGAAAGATGAACTTCATATACATATCAAAGCTTTTATCCAACCTATTGCTTGAAATGATCAGTAAGATGTTAGGTTGAGTTCAAAGGAGAGTTTAAAAAAAAGAAGAAGAAGAAGAAGAAGAAGAAGAAGAAGAAGAAGAAGAAGAAGAAGAAGAAGAAGAAGAAGAAATCCAAATGTCATTTAGATAAAAGGACTCTGAAATCAGTTTGCTCACAGTGCAAACCTGCGTAGCACCTTGCAGGGGAGCACGGCTCTAACTTTGGATTATCTGTCCTCATGGATACAGTTAACATATAACTTCCTGGTGTGTGTCTCTATGCAGTAATTAGACAATGGCAACTCTTATTGGTAAATACTCCTTCTATGAGACTGTTAGCTAGAGAGCTACAATGATTTGCAGACATCTTCTTTCATCTCTGTTTTGCTAACTTTAGGAACTTTCTTATAAGAGACGTGGGTCTGCATTACTCTGGAAACTTTGACTATAATTGGTTGTACATTCAATCAATTTCCATAACACAATCTGCCCCCTATATTTGTGGGTCTTGCCTCTATGGACTCAATGAAGCATGAGTGGAAATTGATTTTAAAATTGCATCTATACTGAATGCACACAGGTGTTCCTGTCATTTTCCCTGAGCTATGTAGTCTAGCATGTATTTACAGAGAATTTGCATCAGATATATAGTAACCCAGTGGTAATTTCATAGTAGAGAAGCTATGGGTTAAAGCGATGCCATGTCATAGAGGTACTTAAGCATCATTGGTATTGCTATGGGGCATCCTGGAACTAATCCCCTGTACAAACCAAGAGAGGACTATGCATAAAGTATGTTTTATTTGTTGACAATCTTATAACCATAAATATTTTTGTCATTTCACACTCTATTAGTCTATCTCCCTCCACCTCTGCAGAATTCCTCCTTCCCAACAAGTCCACTCCTATTTTAATGTCATTTGATGGGCTGTGATGTTTGTTGTTGTTGTTTTTCTCATTATTCTCTGGGTTTAATTAAAGTTTGTATGAGCATGGAGACTTAACAGGGGCTACACCAATAAGAAAATGACTTCACCTCCCTCTGGAACCATTAATTGCCAATAGCTCCTTCCTGGGGAGGGAGTCTCAGGAGACCAAGAAGACAATGCTTAATGGTTTGTGAATCACTATGAAATTATACTTTCACCCGGTTTGGTACGTTGGTCATCAAAATCAAATCAGCTTAAATTGGCAATAAATGAGAGTTGATCTGTTCAATCATTAACAAAGTTCATGCCACAGTATTGTGTTTTTCTCAGACAGTTCCATGGAGCATCTGCACTGTAATCACCAGAGTGATATGTTGAAAATACAGGGTCCTGATTAGATCTTGGTTCCATACAATTGAAACCTCTAGGGTTCTGGCTTGGACATCTGAATTTTATAAAAGACTGAGAAAACCAGGCCTAAATCATATGTGCCTCAAGAGACTAAGCTACTATTTGAGCAAAAAGGGTTATTGTTGACAGACAAATGCAGGGTTGAAATCATGTAGGTACTTAGATTTCACTAAGATATTGGAGCCTCTAAATAGTATTTACATAATTTTAAGTGTCATATTGAAAAGTTTGTTGGCTGAAGATCTTTAATTTAACCTTCATGTAAATTTAATAGTGATCTTTGGTGCTGAACAAAGTCCAGGCCTTGAAGTGTAAAGGGTTAGTCTTTCATAGAATACAAATGTTTCCTTGGAGACAGAGAGGTACACATTCCTTTTAGTTGGCTTTCTCTGAACTTGTCTGAATAACTTTTCCACCATCAAATTCTACAAACATGTGTGTGTGTGTGTGTGTGTGTGTGTGTATGTGTGTGTTTGTATGTTTGCATACATTCATGCATATGCATGTTTGTTTGGTACATGCATGTTGAACCCAGAGGATATTCTGGGGTCATTCCTCAGTTGCTATCTACTGTTTCTTGTTGGTTAAACAAAGTAGATGGTCTCTCCCTAGCTTAGAACTTGCCAAGCAGACTAGGCTAACTGGCTGCTAAGCCTCAGGGATCTTCCTGTCTAGTTCTGGGATCACAATAGCTCGTCATCATGCTTAACATTTTTCTGTAAGTGCCTGGAATTAAACTCAGACATTTATGTTTGCATAGCAAGCATTTTAGCGATTGCGTAGTTACCCCAGCCCTAATTCTATTTCAATATAAAATTTCTTCAGACTGTACTAGAATTGAATAAAAGGTTAATATTGTGTTAACATAAAACCATACGCTAGCTAGACATTTATTACTTTAAAAACACAGTCTTATTATGTGATCTGTATAAAAATATGTATTTGCTTAGCATATTGTTTATTAATAGTTAAACAGAGTCTTTAAACAGGAGGAAGCATTAGCATTCTCGCCAGCGTTTTGGGTTGCTGCTGGCAAACGTGTGTGTGAACTGGGAGAAGGCCAAAAGGAAAGGGAGAGTAGAGCATTGAGGACATGGCTGTTGCACACTGAGCAAATAGATTACAAACGAAAAATTACAGTGAAAAATGGAGCCCAGGCCATTTAGAAAAATTTTCTTCCTGGTCCAAACTTTTATTTAGGCAACCCTATCAAGTCCATTGCAAATAGGATTTTGAGTTACGTTGGTTTTACTCTTAAAAGGTGAATTTCCTAGACACTTGTTTCAAGATTACGGCCCTTATTTTAAAATGCCCTTTTAATACATACAAGTGTGTGTGCACAATACAAACAAAAACACGACAACAAAAAACCAAACAGCACCCTCAAAAAACAAAAAAGAAAAACAAGACAACAAAAAACTAAACATCCCTTCCAAATAAAAACAAAAAACAAAAACAAAACAACTGAAACCAAAACCATCCACACAAACAAAACAGAAAGTCATGGATGAGGACTACGTCTTCAGCAGGCACTGAATTTGGGGACAAGAACACAGCTAACAATCTTTCCATTGAATTGTGAAAATAGTCCCACGTTAAAAGGAGCTGATTTTTTATTGACATTGACCTGATTTTCCTGCTGAAGCTAATCAGCAGGCCACTAGTGGTGAGAGATCCACAGGGTGAGTGATTTCCTGTTAGCTGCCTTTAGGGATGAAACTGCTTCTCATCCTGTGAGTTCCCCACCAGCAGCATAGTAATGCCACAGCAGCTTGACTTTATGGTTTTAGAGGCTCAGTGAAGCCTAAGGCCTCTATGTCTGGATCTGGGAAATGAGCTTTTCTTGGACTGTGAGGAATCCCGTTTTAGAAGTCCTTGATCTAGAGATCCTTACTTAGGCAAGGTCTGTTCCCTAGTTGGGGAGATGCTATGGGCAGAGGAAAGAGAAACCAAGGGCCCTTCTTTTCTCTCTTTTCCAAACAGTGTTTCTATCTATCTGTGAGCAGGGCCCGTTCTTCCCATGCATGATTGGTTACTCATGGTCAATCAACATATTTGTAGGTTATGATCCCTTACATTTGGCTATAGCAGCAATGTCACACTGCTGAGGCAGATGCCAAATGATTACTTCAGCATTTTCATGCTTGACTTGATGAGGATTGGTGTCTAAGAGTTCAAAGACTACAAGTTCAAAGACAGCTTGTTTGCACACTGTGTTTCCAGCATGTGTCTGGTAGTCAGAATTCCCTGTCCAGAGTAACCTGAGCTTGCCCAGAACTTTCACAGGATAGTTTCCAAAGTCTATTCTTCAAAGATTGTGGTGACCTCCCTGAGGGACATTTGTGGTCATGATGGGTTATCCAGAGTTGTGTATGTGTAAAGGTTGTATATGTGTAGAGCAGAGCTATTACATGTGTGTGTGTGTGCACGTGTACTCATGTGCTTGTGCCTGTGAGTATATGTGTGTAAGGGAGAAACAGAGAGGTAGAAAAACAGAGACAGAGAGCTCTTGCAAGAGTGTAGAAGGATGGCCAGGAGCTGCCGGAAGCTCTGTTATAAGCTGCAGACTTTCAATCTGAATCTGGATTCCTAGATGTTATACAGGATATGTATGAAGGCAGTCGTCTAGGAAATATTTTATTTACCATCTTATTAAATGTGTTTATTGCTTTTAATATTGAATATACAGACTTTCATAGGTATTCTTGTCTAGGGCCTAACATATGAGAAAGACAACCCTGGATGTGTTCCCACTGTCAGCTTCTTAGACACAGCATTCTATTTGCATATGCAGCTACTGTTCATAAATATCATCATTTAGCAGTGTTTGGGGGATCTAACAAGCTTGATGAAGAGACTCTGTACAGCTTGAGTGTGGTGAGCATGACTCTGGCATGCCTTGCCCTTTTCTTCAATTTCCCCTTGCTATAAAACCATTAGATTGTAATCCTCAAGCTAGCCCCCGGGATCTATTTTCTTATTTGGCCAGTCTCTGCACCTGAGGCTGACTACCAAGTTGCAACTATTAAAATATTGAAGTCTAGCAATCAAAAGCCCCCCTTGGCTCACCTAATTAACATGCCCATTGATAATTAAACACCTCATTCTAACATGGGGTTTCCCCCTTTACCTTTATTTTTATTTTTTTCAAATTCTGTATAATTTATTTGAGAATGTCTGATTAGTCAGACTTTAAATTCAGTGTATACTACATATGTGTGCATGAACACACATATACACACAATCAAGTATTTTCTGGAGTCCATCTTCCACATCTGTCTCTTTTCTATCCGCTCAGTCCTTTGTCTCTCCGGGACACACCTCTCCTCTCTCTCCTTTGTTCCTTTCCCCTTCTCCCTAATCTTCTAGCTCCTATCTTTGTCTCTTATTTCCTGCTCTCTGTTCCTCTGATGTAAATAAATCTCCTTTGTGCTAAGAATTTGGTCTTGGGGGTCTTGAGATGATACTTTTACTTTTCACCCAGAGTAGAATACAAACCTCTCTGCTGCAGCATATAAACATTGTGGTGATTTGCTTAATTCTCCTGATTCTTAGTTTACTCAACATGTGAAGTAAAATTGGTAATTTGCTACCTAAAAATACAACCATGTTGTTAAATAGCCTAGTAAATAGCAAATAAATAAAGGAATGACGTCCATTATAAAGAGTTCTTTTCTGCGAAGCCTTCTGCTGGTTTATTGAGATTTCATTTTTCCAGATGTAATTTTGGCGTTAGGATAAGCTGGGGACATATTTACCAGGTTGTTTTATTCTCAGTACCCCTTCTCACCATGACTGATGAACTCCTAGTTCTTTATTAAATATGGCAACAGACACAAGAGGAGAACCCTATATGCCAATTTCAGAAGTTACTAACTCTGGAAGGAGGTAATTGGTACTTTCTGAATTTGAGGAGTCTTTAAAAACTTTTCCTTGAATAAGATGCAAAAAATCTTTTGCCTATGCTGGTGTTTGTTTTGGTCCATAGACTACATTTTAGATTACCTTAAAAATTCAACAAACTTTCAACTGTGTCTATCTATATTATCTTGTATTATATCAGGCTTTATAAATAATTTCTAGGCAATATTTAAAATAGCGGCAAGACTGGGACAGAGGAACAGCCTGGGACAGCCATGTGTTTCCATTCCCAAATAGTGCAGGGAAAAAGCTACCATCCCAGGAGTGCGGACAAACCTGTGATCAGGGGGTAAGGCCAGTACCTTTGCTCAGAGGGACTTGCCTGGAACCTCAAGGACACAGGGACCTACAAAGCAGCCTGAGACAGCAGCCTTCCAGTCTCCTTCTACAGCCAGAGACCCCAGTCTGTGCCACAGAGCTCCATAACCAAGGGAGAAGGCTAGCATCCAGGGAGTGTGGACAAGCCAGTGAGTGGAGGTAAGACAGTCACCACTGAGTAGTAGCCCCTCAACCCCCACCCCCGAATCTGCAGAATACTGGGACAGAGAAAGAGGAGAAACAGCCTGTGACAGGAGTCTTCTGGTTTATACCTGCTCCATACCCAATCAGTGAAGGGAAAGAGCTACCCTCCCAGGAGTGTGGACAAGCCTATGATCAGGGTAAGGTCAGCATCTCTGCTCAGAGAGACTCATCCAGAACCCTCAGGAAACAGGGACTGAGAAGTGGCCTTCTGGTTTCCTTCTGAGGTCAGAAAGTTGATCCAGTGACACAGGTCTCCATACTCAGTGCCAGGAGAGAGCTGGTCTCCCAGGAGTGCCAACACAACTTTGAGCACAGGAAGACCACCACGGCTGTTCAAATTCCTCAATCAAGAGGGACCCTCGAAGAGCCATCAGGACACAGGAACCAAGCAACAGCTGGGGACAGGATCCTTCAGGTTTCTGTCTGCACCCAAGAGCTGACCCTGTACCACAGCTCACCAAACCCAAATTCCTCTCAGAGGGGGCTGGTCTCCAAGGAGTACTGATGCAAAGGCTTGCAGGAGGGACAAGCCATTGTCAGAGAGAACAAGACCAGCTAACACCAAAGTTAACCAGATGGTGAAAGGCAAGAGAAAGAATATAAGGAACAGAAATCAAGGCAAACTGGCATCATCAGAACCCAGTTCTCCCACAACACTGAGCCCTGAATACCCCAACACACCAGAAAAGAAAGGATCAGATTTACAGTCACTTCTCATGATGATGATAGAAGACTTTAAGAAGGAAATAAATAACTCCCTTAAAGAAATACAAAAGAACACAGGTAAATAGCTAGAAGCCCTTAAAGAGGAAATACAGGAAAACACAAACAGGCAAAAGAAATCAACAAAACCATCCAGGATCTAAAAATGGAAATAGAAACAATAAAGAAATCACAAAGGGAGACAACCCTGGAGATAGAAACCCTAGGAAAGAGATCAGGAGTCATAGATGCAAACATCAACAACAGAATACAAGAGACAGAAGATACCATAGAAAGTATCTCAGGTGCAGAAGATACCATAGAAAACAATGACACAACAGTCAAAGAAAATGCAAAATGCAAACAGAGACACAGTAAAACTAACAGAAGTTATGGACCAAATGGATTTAACATATATATGTAAAGAACATTTCATCCTAAATCAAAAGAATATATCTTCTTCTTAGAACCTCATGGCACCTTCTCCAAAACTGACCATGTAATTGGTCACAAAGCAAACCACAACAGATATAAGAAGATTGAAATAATCCCATGCCTCCTATCAGGTCACTACGGATTAAGGCTGGTCTTCAATGGCAACAACAACAACAGAAAGCCCATATACACATGGAAGCTGAACAACACTCTACTCAATGATAACTTGGTCAAGGAAAAAATAAAGAAGTCAAAGACTTCCTCAAATTTAATGAAAATGGAAGTACAACATACCCAAACTTATGGGACACAATGAAAAGAGTATTAAAAGAAAAACTCATAGCTCTGATTGCCTCCAAAAAGAAACTGGAGAGAACATATACTAGCAGCTTAACAGCACACCTGAAAGCTCTAGAACAAAAAGAAGCTAATATACCCAAGAGGAGTAGAAGGCAGGAAATAATCAAATTAAGGGCTGAAATCAACCAAGTAGAAACTAAAAGAACTATACAAAGAATCAACAAAACCAGGAGCTGGTTCGTTGAGAAAATCAACAAGATTTTCCTGCTACTCTGAGGGTACTCACCCACCCACTCTTACTCTCTCTCCCTGGCATTCCCCTACACTTAGGTCACTAACCTTCACAGGACCAAGGGTCTCTCCTCCCATGATCCTTGACAAAGTCATCCTCTGCTACATATGCAACTGGAGCCATGGTTCCCTCCATGTGTACCCTTGGTTAGTGGTTTAGTCCCTAGCAGCTCTGGGGGTTCTGGTTGGTTGATGTTGTTATTCTTCTCATTGGGTTGCAAACCCTGTCAGCTCCTTCACTCCTCTCTCTAACCCCTCCACTGGGGATCCTTGCTCAGTCCAATGATTGGGTACAAGCATCCATTTCTGTATTTGTCAGGCTCTGTCAGAGCCTTTCAGGAGACAGCTATATCAGGCTTCTTGTCAGCAAACACTCTTTGCATCCACAATAGTGTCTGAATTTGATGACTGGATAAGAGATGAATTCACAGATGGGGCAGTCTCTGAATGGCCTTTCCTTCAGTCTCTGCTCCACATTTTGTCTACTTATTTCCTCTCTTGACTATTTTGTTCTGCCTTCTAAGAAGGACTGAGGCATCCAAATTTGACCTTCCTTCTTCTTGAGCTTAATGTGATTTGTGAATTGTATCTTGGGTATTCTGAGTTTTGGGGCTAATATCCACTTATCAGTGAGTGCATACCATGCATGTTCTTTTGTGATTGGGTTACCTCACTCAGGATGATATTTTCTAACTCCATCCATTTGTCTAAGAATTTCAAGAATTCATTGATTTTGACACCTGAGTAGTACTCTGGTGTGAGATTGTACCATATATTCTGTATCCATTCATCTGTAGAATGTATACATCTGGGCTCTTTCCAGCTTCTGGCTATTATAAATAAGGCTGCTATGAACATAGTGGAGCAGGTGTCATTGTTATATGTTTATACGCCCAGGAGTGGTATAGCTGGGTCCTCAGGTAGTACTATGTCCACTTTTCTGAGGAACCACCAGACTGATTTCCAGAGTGGTTGTATCAGCTTGCAATCCCACCAGCAATGGAAGAGTGTTCCTCTTTCTCCACATCCTCACCAGCATCTGCTGTCACCTGAGTTTTTGATTGTAGCCATTCTGACTGGTGTGAGGTGAAATCTCAGGGTTGTTTTGATTTGCATTTCCCTGATGACTAAGGATGTTGAACATTTCTTAAGGTGCTTCTCAGTCATTCAATATTCCCCAGTTGAGAATTCTTTATATAGCTTTGTACTCCATTTAGAATAGGGTTATTTGATTCTCTGAAGTCTAACTTCTTGAGTTCTTTGTATATATTGGATATTAGTCCTCTATTGGATGAAGGATTGGTAAAGATCTTTTCCCAATCTGTTGGTTGCTGTTTTGTCTTATGGACAGTGTCCTTTGCCTTACAGAAACTTTTCAATTTTGTGAGGTCCCATTTGTCAATTTTTGATCTTGGAGCATAAGCCCTTGGTGTTCTGTTCAGAAAACTTTCCCGTGTCCCTATGTTCGAGTCTCTTCCCTACTTTCTCTTTTATTAGATTCAATGTATCTGGATTTATGTGGAGGTCTTAGATCCACCTGGACTTGAGCTTGGTACAAGGAGATAAGAATGTGTATATTTGCATTCTTCTACATGTTCACCGACAGTTGAACCAGCACCATTTGTTGAAAATGCTGTCTTCCACTGGATCCCATTAGCTTCTTTGTCAAAGATCAAATGACCTTAGGTGTATGGGTTCATGTCTGGGTCTTCAATTCTATTCCATTGATCTTCCTGCCTATCATGTACCAGTACCATGTTGTATTTATGACTATTGCTCTGTACTAAAGCTTGAGGTCAGGGATGGTGATTCGCCCAGAAGTTCCTTTGTGGTTGTGTATAGTTTTCTTTATCTGGTGTTTTTGTTATTTCAAATGAATTTGTAGATTGCTCTTTCTAACTCTATGAAGAATTGAGTGGAAATTTTGATGGGGATTGCATTGAATCTGTAGATTGCATTTGTCAAGACAGCCATTTTTACTATATTAATCCTGCCAATCCATGAGCATTGGAGATCTTTTCATCCTCTGAGATCTTCTTTAAATTTCTGTCTTCAGAGACTTGAAGTTCTTGTCATACAGAACTTTCACTTGTTTAGTTAGAGTCACACCAAGATATTTTATATTTCTTGTGACTATTGTGAAGGTGTCATTTCCCTAATTACTTTCTCAGCCTGTTTATCCTTTGAGTAGAAGAAACCCACTAATTTTTTTGAGTTAATTTTATATGACCTACTTTGCTGAAGTTTTCTATCAGCTTTAGGAGTTCTCTGGTGGAGTTTTTGGAATAGTGATATTTTGACTTCTTCCTTTCCAATTTGTATCCCTTTGACCACCTTTTGTTGCCTGATTGCTCCAGCTAGAACTTCAAGTACTATACAGAATAGATAGGGAGAGAGTGGGCAGCCTTGTCTAGTCTCTGATTTTAGGGGAATTGCTTCAAGTTTCTCTCCATTTAGTTTGATGTTGGTCACTGGTTTACTGTATATTTCTTTTACTGTGTTTAGGTATGGGTCCTGTATTCTTGATCTTTCCAGGACTTTTATCATGAAGGGATGTTGAAGTTTGTGGAATGCTTTTTCAGCATCTAATGAAATGGTCATGTGGTTTTTTCTTTGAGTTTGTTTATGTAGTGTATTATGTTGATCAATTTTTGTATACTAAACCATCCCTGCATCCCTGGGATAAAGCCTACTTGAACATAGTGGATGAATGTTTTAATGTGTTCTTGGATTTGGTTTGCAAGAATTTTACTGAGTATTTTTGCATCGATATTCATGAAGGAAATTGGTCTGTAGTTTTCTTTCTTTGTTAGATCCTTGTGTGGTTTTGGTTTCAGTGTAACTCTGGCTTCATAGAACTAATTTGGTAGTGTTCCTTCTATATATATTTTGTGGAATAGTTTGAAGAGTATTGGTATTAGGTCTTCTTTGATCATCTGATAGAATTCTGCACTAAACCCATCTGGTCTTGGGCTTTTTTTAGTTGGGAACCTTTTCATGACTTTTTCTATTTCTCTAGTGGTTATGGGACTGTTCAGATGGTTTATCTGATCCTGATTTAACTTTGGTATCTGGTTTCTGTCTAGAAAGTTGTCCATTTCATCCAGATTTTCCAATTTTGTGGAGTATAGGCTTTTATAGTAGGATCTGATGATTTTTTGAATTTCCTCAGTTTCTGTTGTTACATCTTCCTTTTAATTTCTGATTTTGTTAATTTGGATACTGTCTCTGTACCTTTTGGTTAGTCTGGCTAAAGGTTTATCTATCTTGTTGATTTTCTTAAAGAACCAGCTCCTGGTTTTGTTGATATTTTATATAGCTCTTTTTTGTTTCTACTTGTTTGATTTTAGCCCTTTGTTTCATGTTTTCCTGCCATCTACTCCTTTTGGGTGTATTAGTTTCTTTTTATTCTAGAGATTTCAGGTATGCTCTGAAGCTGCTAATGTATTCTTTCTCCAGTTTTGTTTCAGAGGCACTCAGAGGAATGAGTTTTCTTCTTACCATTGCTTTCATTGTTTCCCATAAGTTTGGGTATGTTGTACTTTCATTAATTTCTAAAAAGTCTTTTCTTTCTTCCTTTCCTTCCTTCCTTCCTTCCTTCCTTGACCAAGTTATCATTGAGTTAAGTGAATTGTTCAGCTTCCATGTGTATGTGGGCTTTCTGTTGTTTTTGTTGTTACTGAAGACCAGCCTTAGTTCTTGGTGATCTGATAGGATGCATCAGATTACTTCAACCTTCTTGTATTTGTTGAGGCCTGTTTTGTGAGAGATTATATGGTTAATTTTTGAGAAGGCACCATGAGGTGCTGAAAAGAAGGTATATTTTTTTCTTTTAGGATGAAATGGCCTATAGATAACTGTTAATTCCATTTGGTTCATAACATCTGTTAGTTTCATTTCATCTCTGTTTAGTTTCTGTTCCCGTGATTTGTCCATTGCTGAGAATGGGGTGTTGAAGCCTCCCACTATTACTGTGTGTGGTGAGATGTGTGCTTTGAGCCTTAGTAACATTTCCTTAATGAATGTGGATGCCCTTGCATTTGGAGCACAGGTGTTCAGAATTGAGAATTTATCCTGGTAGATTTTTTCTTTTAACATGTATGAAGTGTTCTTCCTCATCTTTTTTTGACAACTTTTGGTTGAAAGTCAATTTTGTTAGATATTAAAATGGCTACTCCAGTTTGTTTCCTGGGATCACATGCATGGGAAAATTTTTTTTTTCTAGCCTTTTACTCTGAGGTAGTGTATGTCTTTATCACTGAGGTACGTTTCCTGTATGCAACAAAATGTTGGGTCCTGTTTAAGTATCCAGTCTGTTAGTCTATGTCTTTTTATTCAGGAATTGAGTCCATTGATGTTAAGAGATAGTAAAGAATAGTGATTGTTGCTTCCTGATCTTTTTGTTGTTAGAGTTGGAGTTATGTTTGTGTGGCTATCTTATTTTTGGATTGTTGAAAGAAGATTACTTTCTTGCTTTTTCTAGGGCGTTGTTTCCCTCCTTGTGTTGGTATTTTCCATCTATTATCATTTGTAGGGCTGGATTTGTACAAAGATATTGTGTAAATTTGGTTTTGTCATGGAATATCTTGTTTTCTATGTCTATGGTAATTGAGAGTTTTGCTGGGTATAGTAGCCTGGGCTGGCAGTTGTGTTCTCTTGGGGTCTGTATGACATCTACCAAGGATCTTGTAGCTTTCATAGTCTCTGGTGAGAAGTCTGGTGTAATTTTAATACATCTGCCCTTACATGTTCCTTAACCTTTTTTGATACTATTTTTAATATTCTTTCTTTTGTGCATTTGGTATTTTGATTGTTATGGGATGGGAGAATTTTTTTTCTGGTCCAATCTATTTGGAGTTCTGTAAGCTTCTTGTATGTTCATGGGCATCTCTTTCTTTAGGTTAGGAAAGTTTTATTCTATAATTTTGTTGAAGATATTTACTGGCCCTTTAAGTTGGGAATCTTCACTCTCTTCTATACCTATTATCCTTAGGTTTGGTCTTCTCATTGTGTCCTGGCTTCCCTGGATGTTTTGGATTAGGAGCTTTTTGCATTTTGCATTTTCTTTTGACTGTTGTGTCAATGTTCTCTATGGTATCTTCTGCACCTGAGGTTCTTTCTTCTATCTCTTGTATTCTGTTGAAGACGCTTACATCTATGACTCCTGATCTCTTTCCTAAGTTTTTTATCTCCAGGGTTGTCTCTCTTTCTAATTTCTTTATTGTTTCTATTTCTATTTTTAGGTTCTGGATAGTTTTGTTCAATTTCTTTACCTGTTTTGCTGTGCTTTCCTGTAATTTTTAAAGGGATTTTTGTGTTTCTTCCTTATTGGCTTGTACCTGTTTACCTATGTTCTCCTGTATTTTTTTAAGGGAGTTATTCATGTCCTTCTGAAAGTCCTCTATCATCATTATGAGGTGCAATTTTAAGTCTGAATCTTGCTTTTCCCATGGATTGTTGATTTTGTGGGACTGGGTCCTAAACCAGCGCCCTTGGTCTGCTGAGGGCCAAGACATTTTTCTTAGAATTCTCAGAAGCAGTTGGGGATACTGTAGTTTAAAGAGGGGCTTGTTTTTAAGGCAAGTCACAGATAGTGGGAAACCTTTGTGCCTAGAGCTTAAGCACACTGTCTTGAAATCATTGTAGTCAAATCTACTTTGAGGTCATTTTTTTTTTTTTTCTTTCTGGGATCTCTTTAGTTTAGAGCCCCTTTCTTCTTGTATGGATAATATTGCTGTTCCCTATCTCTTTGCTGATGCCTATTGTTGTTCCTGAGAGCCTTCTCCAGCCTTGAAATTATGCAGATGTGATATTTTGTGCCTATTGTTTTTGTCTTTACTGGTCTGTCTTTCATACTGGACTAATACCTCATCATAGAAAGAAAGTCTTCCCTCCTGTGTGAAGATTTCTATTGGAGTAATAGCTCACCAAGGAGAGTCTTCCTTACTATGTATAGGAATGAATACAAATTCTCAATGAGTGGTCAGCTGTAAATATTGACAGTCCCTGAAGGCTGATAGAATAGGGTTCTTAAAGCTCCCTCTTATTTCAGAGTATGAATAGAAATTACAGAAGACATTTAAATGGACTAAAAGGCTAGTAGCTATCTTCAATGGAACAGTTATATATCATGTCAAACACATTTTGCTGGCCTTTTTTTGCCAAGTATCAGCCTCTGCCTGGAGAGGGGTTCTGAGGCAGAGGTGTCTGGGAGTGATGAAACAAACAACTTGAAGTCAAATGGTGGGTTACAAGCTGAAGGTATATGTTCTGCTTGAGACATCTTTGCAGGCTACTCTTTTTATGTTTTGCTCAGGACAGCTTTCTTTGCTATCCTAAAAACTCTCTGGATAGCTCATCTCTTATAGATCAAAAGCCCAGTCTTTTATTTACATTTTGATTCAGTCATTACCTCAGGTTCTTTTTTGATTATCCCATGAATCAGCACTCCAAGATCCCAACCCCTTGATTCTTAGAGACAGTAAGCACAAACATAGACAGACAAGAATATAGCTGGGTGGGACCTCACCCGGAAATTATCGTGCCTGAGCCTGGATCTAACTCTCTTTGTCCTAGGCTGACCTTGAATTTAGGAATTATCTGCCTTTTAAAGCATAAACAAACAAACAAACAAAAACTTAGCTGGGTGGGATCTTTTCCTGAGATCTCTACTCCCCAAATCTCTTTATCTTCTTTGATATCTTTCTGACAAGCTGCCTCTGTTCCTTTAGTTTTGTGAAGCTCCTTATACAATCCATACTGCATCCTTATATTTTTGAATAGTTGAGAAATTATATAATTGTGAATTCATGTTTTCAGCATTCTTTCTCATACCCTTAAGAGGTGTCCTGAATGTTACAGCATTCTACCATTTTGCTGAGATATTAGTCACACCCTTCCCTCCTGGACATGTGCTGTCTCTGATTGTCATGAAGTCATTAACCTTGGCAAAGAGCACATTCCTTGATGGGTCAACTGTCAGGGTGTGATGAAGGTCCTGTGTCCTGCCCCACAGCAGGAGAAGGAAGCTTGACTGAGCCCCCAGCATGAACACTGCTGGGGTGGGGGTAGCATTGCCGGAGGTCCCGGGGATTGCAGGGAGACGGCTCTGTCAGGTTCCATGCTTTTGGGCATCCCAGGTGCTGCTGGATGCCACGGAAGAACTGAGGATGAAGTGGGGATCCATAGGCTGGAGCTGGCCTTGGGCTGAGAGGGGAAAAAGTGGGGAAGAACTTGGCTGGATCCCACCAGGGACCAGGTCCTTGGCTTGCTCACTTGGTTTGGTTGGGTCGTGACCCTGACTGGGAGCACTGGGAGGCCTTCTGTGGGAGACTAGACATGGCTTTTTAGATGAAGGTCTGTTCCATTGTTCCCCATGGCAGATCACCATGAAGAGAGACAGTCCAAGGTTTCAGGGCATTTATTGTCATGGCAGAGAATGGCATGAGTGAATCCATACCCCCTTCCCCCAGGCCTCATGGAGGGGTGAAAGGGTGGTGGGAAGAGGAGTGGTTAAGCCTCTAGGTGCCTCATTAACATGGGGATGTCTTGAGCCTATGTGACTGGTAGTCACAGACCTATGGAGAGCTGCAGTCTTGAGTCAGGAGCCTGGTTTCCAGGTGCATGGCCAAATGCCTTCCATCCCTTGTAGGGTTTTTACCCCCTACTGGATCACTGGGGTTTAAGCCTGTGCTAGACCAGAAACCAGGCTTCCTTTCACAGTTCCACAATTCCTCAAAGGAACACGAAAACATGTACATTATTATACAAACAAGCCTTATGCCCACAGCAACCATCAACAATTGTGGAGGCCCATGACCTGATGGCTTCTTTCCAGGGGTGGGAACCATGCCATTTTCTCCCTTCCATTGCCAGGCTGGACTTGGACTTCTTTAGTTGTAGAGTTTGAACCTTTCCTTACTGTAGGTATCCTACAACATGACTGGGAAAAAAGGTTGAGAGTCCACAGTAATGTAATGACTTCTTGTCTGTGGACATGCGAAGGAATACTGTTTGGCGGATGTTCAGTTGAATTCCCATCCCTGCTGAGGAAGGTGATGGTGCTACAGCTATTAAATTGATTTTAGTTTTTCTGATTGGCTCATATACATGTCCAGTCTTTGAGTTTTTCTTTGAATTGGTTGTAACACCTGTCCTGGTTTCCTTATTAATTAATGAGTTAAATATGATCTTCAACACCTGCTCATTTCATGCCTACATGAAAGTTATGATTTTAAATTTTAGAAAATTATTCTTAAAAAGTAGTGGTCTTATAAGAAGATGATTTAAAGGTAAGGGAAAAAAACTAACAAAGAACAAAGCATCTTCTCTCATGGAAGACCAAGGTTCTTTTGATTCCTGGTGCTTTCATGTTTACTTTTAAACACTCTGCTTGACTTTGATTAAACGAATAATGAAGTATTATTTCTCAGGTACCCATATGAGGACATATCTTAAGCTCATGTTTAAATTTCCTCTGACAATTATTTTTTACCTTTTTTAATTCAAAAAGTCAACCTAAGAATAGGTATATGTAAAACAAAGATTTCACAGATCTCTGCAAAATGACAATGATCCATCCTTATTAAATGAGGACAGAATATGAAGTTTGTTTAATGAGTTGTCAGAAGAATATTTCTAAAGACGATATCTGATTATGCAAACATTGATAACATTAATATTTCATGTATATTTATGCATTTATATTTGTCTGCATGGGAAACTTCCAGTGAAACTTTGTAAATGCCCTCACTGTCCAGAATGTGTTCCTGTTAATTAGAATGCCAATGGCAGATTGCCAACTAATAGCATCAATAACAGTGTTACCAGTGGAGTTTGGCTAGTCCTAAAATATTTCCAAATTTGAATGGAGCATTGTTTTGACAGTGGCTCTAAGATGGAGATGTTCATTCATTTTATTCAAAGTTTTACAAAAATAGAGGCATCTAGATCCACTTTCAAGAAAGTAGATCTTCACTTGTTATTGGTGTGTTTTTGATATATTATTATGTATACAATGTTTCTGAATAATGTATTGTATTTCAAGAGTTTGTTCATCTCTAAGCATTATATTTGTGTATTTGTAAGTCAGATGTAACACTTGAAGATAGATGAGCATTATCCTTGTTAGTTGTTTCATGCTGAATGCTCATCAACTCGTACATATTTGATAATTATCAGTAAGAAGTAGCCTCAGCTACTTCAGGTTTCTGTCATTTACAGACGGTTTTCACTTTACTGAGTGAGCAGAGCTTGTGTCAAGAGCAAGGGAGTCTCAAGTACTTCAAATTATTGACTTTTCTAAGAAAGGCCTCTTGGGGACAGATGACATTATTTACCAACTGGCCTAGGCAGGATTTCCAAGCTTTTTCTGGCCAAGAAGCAGCCACTGAGTCCACTGCTTAACCCAGGATCCAATAGAATGCTCTTTAACTACAGGACTGAATGAGCTGTTGAGGGAGACTCTCTGGATAATTCTAGGGAATATTATTGATGGTCTTTTTACATTAATTCTCTCTTGTAAATATGTGCTCAAATACCCATTCAAATTATTATAAGCTATCTATAATACATAACCATTAATAGATATTAGAATTTCGAGGAAAAGTGAAATATTTTAAAATGTTATCTGATTCCCACTGAGCTTTCTCCCACTCCCTTATCCTTCAACCCAAATCAAGAAGATTTAGTTTTACACCTTGTTTATGGTAAATATTGTTATTTATATTTGCAGATACAGAGTAAGATTCTCTACTCTTTTGCATAAGGTTATCATTTAAAAAATTAAGTATGCAACTATGTAAGTGCTTGTCCAGTGGAACTATCAAGTGCAAGAATGCATCTAATTATAAGGTAAAGAAATTGCCTTTCTCATGGGGGCTCCTCAGGAAGCCTGGCCTGACCTGGCTTGCAGGGTCCAAGTATTGCAGATGGCAAAAAGGATCACTTTCTAGACCGATGAGGACCTAAAGAAAAGAAGGATTAGCCTATGCTTACAGACACTCCAGGAATCATCCAGTGAAAAGAATCAGGACTGTGCTTCTTTCCTTAGCATTAGAATAGTATACAATGCAAATGTTTAAAGTCTAAACTCAGCTGGGCAGTGGTGGCACAAGCCTTTAATCCCAGCAGTTGGGAGGCAGAGACAGGCGGATTTCTGAGTTCGAGGCCAGCTGGGTCTACAGAGTGAGTTCCAGGACAGCCAGGGCTATACAGAGAGACCCTGTCTAAAAAAAAAAAAAAAAAAAAAAAAAAATCTACACTCAGATTTTTTAAGAAAACCTTTCTGTAGGTTATATCTATGACTGCTTGAATCCAGAACTCCAAGTTTTAAAAATGAATTCTGGAAGGGCTCTTGTAGCACTTGTACCAACCAGCAGGACAAAACTAATGAGGTTCACCTTACAGGAGTTTTTTTTTTTGTTTTGTTTTGTTTTTTCTTTAGAATCATTCTTAAGT
>JADRCH010000086.1:6617473-6629930 GCA_019843965.1 Rhynchomys soricoides | reverse complement strand
TTTTTTTTTTGTTTTGTTTTGTTTTTTCTTTAGAATCATTCTTAAGTGGGAGAATTTCTAGAAAAATATTGCAAGTAATTTTAATTGGGCCAAAATGTTGCCAGTGGTCACTAAAACCTTTTTGAGCTGGCCCTTTAGACCATCTGATGTTACAGAGTTTGTCTTTTAATTGTCTTTGTGACATTTTTAAACATCGATAGAGATATTTCTACGTAGTAGGTTCTATAAGTGTTAACATAAATACCACTGCCATAAGGAAAATAATTCTTGTGCATAGATATGCAATGAGTCATATATTGTAGAAGCTTAATTGACTTTGCCTTCTATTGTGAGGACAGCCTAATTTGCATTTGTTAAACTGGTGTTTTATGAACATTCTCTGTGTCTCCAGCATAAGAGAATTCATATTTTTTAATTTAATCCTATGTAGACCTCAGAATAAGGTATTCTTCTCAGATACCATTCTTAGGTGAAAAAAAGAAAAGTAAAAGTAAGGTGTGGTGCAATTACCTTGTTGTCTTAAACGGTGCTGCAAGAGCAGGGCTTAACAGGGCAGTTCAAACCACTTCCCTACCCTACCACTCATGATGCATGAGCTTAACATTTTGTAACTGTTTAAACATAGGCATCTTCTCGGCATTAGGTTCAATGTATTCAATTAGTCCTCAGATAAGAATTTTATTTGCACACAGTTCTGAGAAAATCCCTATCTTAGTCCGTGTTTGGTTGTCATAACTGAAGATCACAGAGAGGAATTTGAAAAGAATAAATATTTATTTAGACACAGTGCACAGATGCGTCTGGTGAAACCCTTCTTGCTTATGCATAGAACTCCATGCAGGCAAGAGTGACTGAGCGCACGGACTCAGTCTCCATCTTGTAAAGGCACACTTACATTGTATTTGAGCCAATTTGGTTTCCTTTCATCTTAATCACTTCTCCAAGTTCCGCCTGTACACACCATAGTCAGGCTGGTTCCCCCTCTTATAACCTCTTTGCAAGGATTGCATTTCCACTCGAGTTTGAGTGTTGGCATTTGTGTTTAGATTCCATCACTGTAGCAAAATGCCTGGGACAATCAACTTAAATGGAGGACAACAATCATGGCTCGTAGTCTCAAGAGATTTTTATTTTTTTGGTCCAACATTACTTGGCTCTGTTGCTTTCTACCTGTAGTGGCACTGCTCCTGTAGTAGCAGTGGGTGTCAGAGATGCATGCTTACCCCATGGTGGACAGGAAGCCAAGAGAGTGGGGAACGTGCTGACCATCCAATAGCTTCTTCAAGGACACATGCTAATGAACTAACTTACTTCTACTAGGCCTTACTGCCTCCAACAGCACCACGGCCTTAAAAATATGTGTCTCTAGGGAACATTCTCCAAATCAATGCTACAAAAGAAAGAGGTGTTAGCCCCACGTTGCCAATAAGTGAAAGGAGGCTCAGTGGAAAACCATGAAACTTAAATGGACTGCACCAGAGGAAGAGCTATTGGGAAGTGTTTTCTGTTGGATTAGCCCATGTACTACCTTGGTGGCCACTTGTGATTTCTAGCTTTAATCCATCTGATTGCTTGAGCCTTCCTTCTGGCTGTAATGGTTCCTGAGGTGCTTTGCCCTTGGTGTTAAAAATCTCCCAGTCTCCAGAGTTCAGGTGAGTCCCTGGTAGATAGGCAGTCTAGGCAACCTCCTCCTCCTCCTCCTCCTCCTCCTCCTCCTCCTCCTCCTCTTCCTCCTCCTCCTTCTTCTTCTTCAAGGGGAGCTTGCAAGACCTCTGTTTCATTAGCTGTTGTCCCAGTTGATGGAGGTCATAAAAAGGTAGCTTAAGTAAATATAAGAACCATCAGGGAAAGGCCAGAGTCAAGCACTTTCTAGAGAGGGCTGACTTCCTTTTCTTACCTCTCCTTGCCATGCAAACAATACCTGGCTGCAAAGGAGGATGCCTTTCCCTCCCTCATTATTCCTTTTCCAGCATGTTCCATCCATTCTCTCTTGATCTGGACTTCTTGGCAGAATAAGAATCAGAGCCCTGCTGTCACACAGCCAATCCTGGTATTGCTTAGTAATGAATTATCAGTGTGCTCTTGGCTGCCTCTACCCTGATTTCAGCTGGTTTTTGTTCACTCAGTGGCAGATTGTTAAATAACATGTGTTTCATATGCACCACGTTCCTCAGCCATGTGGCATCTGACATTTTCATTACTGCTTGTCACAAACTTTACGGAGTCTAAACTCACAGTCCTTAGCTATTGGCTTAGCAGTTACTTATGCTGGGCCTTTTCTCTCTAACTCGTGGATACATTGCCAATCCTTAGGGAGTTAGCTCACTCAAAGAGAAAAATGTGTTTGTTGGTTTTTTCTTGTGGTCACTGGGTTGCTAAAGCTGGGGCTTAGTTCCTCCTTCTGCAGGGAAACACAGACCACCTCAGCTTCTGTCTCTGCAAGGACTGGACAGAGAGGAGAAACATTCTCAGGCCTCATTTGTTAAGGTCACACAAGCACCTTGTTTTCAAATGCTTACAAGCTAACTCACCTCTTCCTATTATGTCAGAATGTCTCCTCTTTGGCATTGCTCCTGTGAATGGCACCATTGGTTGTCTATCAGTTCAGTCTCAGGACCTGAGCCTGTGTTTCCCTCTTTCTTCTCATGTTGATACTTCCTCCATTGGAAGTCCTGCCAATGTACCTACCACAGCTTTGCCTTTTTGTCTGTGTGTGATGGGGGAAGAATGCTGAGAATTGAACGCAGAGATTCTCAAAGCTTAGAAAATGTTCTACAGAGCAACATACCTTCCCTTGTCTGCTATTCTCCATTTTTTCTTTAAAAATTATATTACCTGTATACATACAAGTATGCAATGCCCCAAAATGATAAAAACATTGTGTCTTTTAAAAAGGAATGGCATTCAGGCAGGTGGCAAAATTCCTATATTTTCAAGCATTTGTCAACAATCACAGATTCTAGAAAGAGCAGTAGATGTCTCCCAGAGTCCTTATTACCAATTAAGGATGAAATTTCAAATTTTTGTCAGTTTTGTTCAGTGAAGAGGAATGTTTGAGCTCTAAGCTTGTTCCCTAAACTTTCCCAAGGCTAGAGTCTCTCCAGTTTAAACTACTGAGTCATTTGGGTTTTAAAGAGGACTTTTTCCCTTCTAGCAGGAGGAATTATAAGCATTGCTTTACTAATCAGATTGATTGAAATGTAAACCAAATTATTTAAAACAGAATTTTAAGTCCTGCATACCTTCAATCCTTCACCCTACTAAGGCAACTCTATTCTTCATCCTTCTGACTTCAGTTATCTGCAGGAGGAAGAAGGAAAGATTGCTCCCGCTTCAGTAGAATGCAGCCTCCCTGTGTTGTGTTTTTTGAGCCCATGCTTCTTCCCTGGCAACTCCCTTGGTTACTATCAGAACTGGCTTCTTGGAAAATGTCAAGCCATGGTGCTTCTTTTGCTTTAGAGACTGTCTATTGCGTTCAGAGTGCTTTCCTGTTTCTTGTCTCTCCTTCAAACTCTCCCTCTCCCTCTCCCTCTTCCCCTTTCCTCACCCCTGCCCAGCGGGACCACATCGAACCTGCTCCCTGTTCCTGGCAAAGCAGGACCCTGCATTATGCAGCTGCTCATCCTTGTACCTCTATGCTCAGCAAAGTGCTCCTGCACTCAGTGGGGTGCAAACATGAAAACGTTTTATTTTTATTCAGGCTTCGCTTTGAACTGTGTTCTGTTGACTCGTCTTCCTTTTGTTCCTTCAGATCTGAAACTGTGGCGTAGCCACTTTCAGTTATTAAAATCTGGATCAATCTGACTCAGGGCTCAAGGGTCATACCCTGCCTTGTCAACCTTTGGCTCTGTGAAACCTGATCTGTTATGGAAAGGGGAGTGGTCGGACATTCCTTCCTCTCCCCTTGGATTCCTACTCCATGTGCTCCAGTCCTACAGAAGTGAGGGAAGACAGTAGGAATTGACTTTGAAGCTCCATGCTGAAGGTGAACTTTTTTTGACTGTGCCTGATTTTCTATGCCTTTAAAAAAAATACAGCAGCATTTAAGCACTGTTCTTATCTGTAGGGGTGAGCACACCACAAAATTTCCTTGTTCATTAGATGGGGTGAAGCTTCCTTCGATACAATTGGAAGTGGAACGCTAACCTTCCTCAAAGTGTCTCTGTCCCTGAAAAAGGCTGTTTCGACCCAAAGCTGGCAAGAGGATGTCCAAGTGTGAAAATAATTGTTGGAAGTATTTGGCTCTTATTGGGGTCATCCCTTTATTTGAAATATCAACAGGGAATTTTCTTTATTTAAAAATAAATGGCAGAGGTGTGCTCTGGGACATACAGAGGGCAATGCATTTGATAGCTTTGTTCTTAGCTTGGGATAAGGAAGTCAGTGGAGAGGACTGTGCTGACTACTGTTTTGTCAAGGTCACCCAAGCTAGAGTCATCAGAGAGGAGAGTGCCTCATTTGAGAAAATGCCTCCATAGGATCAGTCTGTAGACAAGGTGTAGGGCATTTTCTTAATCAGTGTTTACTGTGGAAGCACCAGGCCATCCTGAGCAGGGCCACTCGTAGGCTACTGGTCCTGTGTTCTATAAGAAAGCAGGCTGACCAAGCCAGTAAGCAACACCCCTCTACGGCCTCTGCATCAAGTTCCTCTTATTGGTGAGTTCCTGCCTTTCCTGATGTTGATGATGAACAGTGATCTGGAATTGTGAGTGAAATAAACCCCTTCTTCTCCAAATTACTGTTGATCACTGTACTACATCACAGCAATCCTAACCCCAACTGAGACAGAACTAAGGAAAGGGGGTGACTGCACAGAGAAGCCCAGGGCCGGCAGAACATCCTTTTCTTCTCTAATTAATTAAAATTAGTTACTTTGTTTATTGTCTGGTTGATTAGGGCTGGGGCTCAACTCAGAACCCTGGGAATGCCAAGCACTGTCCTCCTGAAGGTTCTCTTCTGCCACATTCTTTCCCTTAACTACTTGATGAACAGGACAATTAAGCAGTAGATTCCTGACAAGCACTTTCTGTGGTTTTAGAAACATCTTGAATTCTTGAATATTTTATATCCATCTTTCTACAAAATGGGTACTACTCTTTCTTTCTGTGTTCCATCTTCTTCTTTTCTGAGACAAGATCCTTTATATTCTAGTCTAATCTCATACTCTTTTTGTAGTTAAGGATGACTTTAAATTTCTGATCCTTCTGCATTCTGATCCCTACTTCCTGAGAGTTGGGAATGATCTGGACAGAATTGCTATTGCTTAATCCAGAGACCTTGTAGACTGCTGACATTTATTCCAGGTGGAGCATGATTTCAGAATAAATAGATTTAAGCAGATTCTATTTCTCATGGGGTGGGGGCTCCCATGTCCTGGTATTCTTTACAATGACCATTCATCTATGTATATGGAGGGAAGCTGATTTTCCTCTGAAATCAGCACTTATCTTGTTCAGCACAGCTACTGAGGACTCCATTGGAAAGCCTCTCACACCAATTGCTAATCTTCCTTGTCTTCCTAGGAACAGGTCCTACAATTAATGGGTATTTTTTCCCTTTTCCTTCTGTAGTGTTCCTTATAATAAAATATGAGTGTATATGAATATATATATATATATATATATATATATATTTGACGACTTGCTCTGCTGGTAGTCTCAGGGCCTGTTCTCAGGGAACTGTTCTTGAGAAGGCATGCAAGGCTGGCCATGCTGATATTCTCTGGGGAAATTCCAATATTTTGAAGATGATTTTTTTTCCTGAATCTTTACTTTAGGGAAAGATTTCCAACTTTGAGTTTTCACAGTTACGATATAAGGCCTATACTCAAACTCTACCCACTCTCGTCGTCTGATCTTAGACTCAAGAATTTCAATAAATTTTTCTCAGATGGTTCTCTAATAGATCTTTTTTTTTTTTTGACAGTCTCAAGCTGTTGGTAATTAGAATTCTATAATACATAACAACCCATTTAATTTATATTACAACTTTATGATGGGAAAAGGAGAGACTAAAATGAATATATTTCCCGAGTCTAGTAAACACCAGACATTTTAGACACACTATCCCGTTTAGTCTGTTTGGAAATGTTTTGTGTCACTGGAGAAAGGAAACACAGCAGCCTTACTTCTTTGGCATGGCAGAGGCCTAAAGCTGTAAGTCCACTTAATGGGCATTGACTTGGGTTCTTATGGGGCTCCTGGACACACCCTTTTCCTTCCTTCCCCTTCTCCTTGGGAACAAGAAGCCCCATCCCCAAAGATCTGTTTTTACTTTCTTTGTTTACCTTTGTCCCTCTGTGATGGTTTGTGTATGCTTGGCCCAGAGAGTAGCACTATAAGGAGGTGTAACCTTGTCGAAATAGGTGTGTCACTGTGGGTATGGGCTTTAATACCCTTGTCCTAGCTGCCTGGAAGCCAGTCTTCTCCTGTTTGCCTTTAGAACAAAATGTAGAACTCTCAGGTCCTCCTACAGCATGCATTCCTGGATGCCGCCATGTTTCTGCCTTGATGATAATGGACTGAACTTCTGAACCTGTAAGCCAGCCCCAATTAAATGTTATCCTTATGAGAGCTGCCTTGGTAATGATTTCTCTTCACAGCAGTAAAACCCAAACTAAGAGATCCTCTAACTCTCTTTTACATGAAAGTTTATTATGATTTTCCAGATGAATGATTGGCAGTTTAGAGGAGTTAGTTTCACTAAAGACCACTAGCAAATAGTAGCATCAGGATTCAAGTTCAAACTGGTCAGGCTCCTGCCATCTGAAAAAACACAATAGGATCTAAGTAGAGAGTTAAATACAATTTTTGTCATACCTGTGCTAGTTTCCTAGGGCTGTGTCACACTCTGTTCACTAACAAAATAGATATTTGGTACTCATATTTATTCAGGCTGGACGTCTGAAGTTCTAGAGTAGGCAGGCTCCCTGATGAATACTGAAGAGTACTCATTCCTTGTCTCTTGTGTGCCTTCTGATGGTTGGTTGGCTGACAGTGTTGGCATCTCTTCATTGACAGCTACAATGATTCCTGTCTTCACATTTCTTGTCATGTACTCGAGTTTTTCACAGTGAGCTCCAGTTTTTTATCCATAAGGTTTCCACCCCTAACATTTAGTCACAGCAAAAAGAAAGAAAGGAGTCTTTTTTGGGTCATAATTTCAGATAGTTCGTTTGACCATCAGCCGGCTCTAAATACTTTGATACTCAAGGCAAGGCAGAATGTCCTGGAAGCAGGAACCCAGAGCAGATCAAACTGCTCACCGCATGAAAAACAGGAATCATAAAGAGAGGGAGTGAGGGGGAAAACGAACGAGGGGAAGAAGGAAAGAAGGAGAGAGGTATGTGGTGGAATCAAGGGAAAAGGGTGCTGCTGCAAGGCTCTGGCTTCTTGTCTAGTCCCTCCAGCTAGTACTCACCTTCTGCTACCCACTCTGTCCTGATAATACGCTCAAATGATGAATCCACCGATGGTTAATGCCAACATTAGGTCACAGCTCTCATGACACAATGACTTTCCTAAAGCCCCTCATATATGCATTTCATTAGGGACCGATACTTCAACGTAGGAGTTTTCAGGCAACACTCTCTATCCAAACTGTAATAGAGGGCCACTCTACTTCAATGTGCCCCATCTTAATTTGACTAATTACACATGTAATAACTCCATTTCTAGGTATGATCACATTTACAGACAGCTGGGACTTACAAAAAAATAAGCATTTTTCATTTCAGAGTACTTTGTTGTCTGGTAATAATCATCTATTTTCATATGTAAAAATGTTTGGCTGGAAGGGTCTTAGTAGGAATTACAATGCTTATCTTCTACTGTGACTAATCATAGGAGCAGCACTGTAAAGTTATGGTTAAATTTAATAGTACTTAGATGTTTTTATTTAGACCTGTGCATCATCTGTGAATTGTTTAGTTGTCTAACTATTTTTTAAATTGTCTTTTTTCATTCCTCTTCCCTTCTTTCTGTTTTGGAGAAGATTTTTTTTTTTTTTTAAAGGATCAATTGGGACCCTTAGCTCAATGAGGCCCAGAATGGCCAGTAGAAAATCTTCTGTGCTCTAGCTTTCCTTTCCTTTTCTACACCACTTGTGTGTACTCAAGGGTACTATTTTCTGCATTTCTAGAAGTGAGGATACTGACAACAGCCTCATGTGGCATCTCCCTCCCACATCTCTTGGCAAGCCTCCATGAAGAGCTTATTCAAGTCCATGATGCCATGCTGTTTGAGAACCATTCCTTATGTATTACATTTTGAGCCTTCTTCGTGTAACTGAAAGCTCATGGCCTTTCCCACGTCTCCTTTTCTACAAACGCATTCTGTAAACTATCCCCTTGACTTGTCATGTTGAGTTTGAACTTACTACTCTCTGGACAGATATCATATCTAATACACTTGATTTGCTTGGCATTTGCAATAAAGGTTCAATACATACAACAGCAAATACCGACTGTGTACATACTATTCTCATTTCTGTACAGGATATATTATAAGCTATCATTTTTAAAGATACAGCTGTGAAGTCTAAACATTCTTCTGGTATGTTTGACAGAAAATTCAAAATGTGCCTATGACTGTTTCAATGAATTGGATGTGATCTTTAACGTTCTGCATTGATAAAACCATATTGAAATAGTTGATTATATAGTATTATTTTACTGTTAAGTGCATACTACTGTTTTATTTTTTATCATCAGAGCATTGAGCTCTTTGGAAACAGATGTATTCCAGATTCTTAACCTTAACCCATTTTTCTGACTATTCCTATTCCCTTGTGTAATAATTTTTTAGTACACTTATTTAGTTAGTTTTGTATGTGTGTTTTTGTGGGCATGTGTGCCACAGTGCAAGCATGGAGATCAAAGGATAATACTCAGGAGTTTATTTTTATTCTTCCAAAGATGATGACAGGTCTTTGGGAATTATTGAACCAATTATTCTAATCCTCCAGTCATCTTGCTATCCCTCTGCTTGGTTCTAACTACATGCTCACCTCATGTGGCAAAGAGAATTTGCATTATAGTCTAGTGATCTTGCAGGATCTCTGGAGAGGAAGACCCAGATTTTCAAGGCATTCTTCTAGATGATTTAAGGCAAATGTTACTTTCCTCACTGCCATGACAAAATATCTGATATAAAGAACATCAAGTGAGGGTTTACCTTGCTTCACATTATGAGAGGGTATAATCTATGCTTGTGGGCAAAGTGTATTTTTGGCATATAAGCAGCTGATCATATTGTGTCTAGAGTCAGGAAATAGAGAAGAATACAGGTGTTTGGCTTGTTCTCTTCTTTTTATTCAGTGCAGCCCATGAACAGGACCACACACATTCATAGTGGATCTTCTGATTTCAGTGACACTTCTCTGTGTGTGTTCCTATAGCCAGATCCTAAGGTACGTCTTCTAGATGGTTCTAAATGTGGTTGACAGTCAAGACTATGTATCAGAGCGATATTGTTATTTTCTAAAGATCAAGTCAAGAGACTGTCATAGAAATAAAAAAAGCAAATTAGTATGTTAAATTATATCTATTTTCCTGTTTACATTTATTTATTTGTTCAGTATGTGTTGGGGGAATGGGGTGGCCCCATTCCACATTGTATATGTGGGGGTCAGAGAACAACCCACCAGTTCTCTTTTTCCATCATGTGGGTCCAGAAATCAAACTCAGATTGCCTGGCTTGGAAGTGAGTACCCTCATGGACTCATTCACCTTCTTGGTCATTTTCTTTAATTTTACTTTTATAGTATTTGAGAAACATATCTTTCTTTCAACATATTGTTAGTGTTCCTTTTATTTTTCTAGAATCTATCAAGAATGAAAGAAGGGGGAAGAGGTTGAGATTGTGAGTTTTAGAGCCACATTGTTATAAGTCCTGTGACTTTGGGTGTCACTTTCTCCTCTTGTAAATTTAATTGAGCCTTTGAATTTGTCATTTTGCCTCCAAGTGTTTGTACCCTCCCTATGCAGGTCTTACTACCATTCTTCAAGGCTTATTTTGGTCTCTAGTTTACTGGGAGGTGAACAAATTCTTTAAGCTCTTACATACAATGTGAAGAGTAAAGCCTAATTAACAGCTTCTCTTTGTGTAAATCTAGCACACACATAGTTTATTGTTTTTATGTCTGTCAAACTTTCTAGGTTTTCTGTATTATTAAAATCATTCTAGTGGCCAAAATGACAAATAAATTCTAAGTCTCTTATTTCTAAGATTTCTAGTCTAATTATTGTAATTTACTTGGCAGGCTCTTAATGATATGGAATATGGAATATTGTGGTATTTTTAATGTTGAAGTATATGCATGAACTTTTATTGCAGTCACTTAAGTCATAGTTATTGAATAGGAATTCAAGTCATAAAATGCCCAAATGCTGAGTCCTAAGCCAGTTAGAAGAAGACATCGCCACTTTGTGTACTAACATCCCCAAACTCATAGTTCCATCAAAATAGTTACTGTTAGTAAAATAGCCTATTATACAAACCCCAGCCATGACTGCAGGTTTCCTAAAAGGCTGTATTACCCATTATGACATAGTCCATTGTAGGGAGCCGCCTGAGCACCCACATTCGCCATTACAAGATGGCGCCTACATTCGGCCGAGGACAAGTTGTAAACAGGCTAGTGCGCATGCACCTGGTAATTTTCCACCTCAGAGTCTCAGCCTCTCTCGTGGCGGCATCTGGCCTGGTGTGCGGGAGCCAATGGGGAAGCTCCATGTCCCAGGCAAGCGCTGTGACCTATATAAGGGACGGGCGTTCTATTGTTCGGGGTCTCCACTCGTGGCAAGCTTATGCTCTCCCTCTCAAGATGCATTAAAGCTTTACTGCAGAAGGATCCTATGTGTGCCGCGTCATTCTTGCTGGCGAGACGGTAGCGCGGGACAGTCCATCATAGTTGAGAAGGTGACAAGGTGAGTCAAAGGATGGTCTGGTGTTATACTAACACCAAAGTGTCAAAATGTCTTCCCGGTTTTCTTCCTAGTTTACGAGAGCTAGCTGCATCCTTACGAACACATTGTGGTTGTAATAAGTGAGGTATAGGGCAGGTGTAGAGGGTGGTGTTCCTTGCATTGTGTGTGCTAATTCTGGAGGAGTGCGCTAACCTTGTTTTGTATTTGGAGCTGCCTGACTCATTTAGTTCCTGCTTTCCTGGTTCATTATGCCGTCCTCACTCCATATGGTGCCATTGTCTCCAGAGCTAGCACAAGCTTGCTGCCATTTAATGCTTCAGAAATTTAAATCCATGGGCAGCAGTTTCAGATGTTAAAACACTATGGCAAATCGACCCAAGGAAAATGAGTCAGACAGTTGTTTTTTGCTTTCAAAACAAAGTGGATCTCCATGCTAAGAAAGAAAACCTCTTTAGATCACCTGCTTGAAATAAGAAGTGGTGGTCAATTAGAGAGCATCAGATAAGAACTTCAGACTCCCTAACTTACAATGAATTGAATTGAAATAAAGGGTGGATAGATTGCTCCAGTTGTGAATGTTACAGTTACCTGAGCTTCAGTAACTCACCACTTCTTTCTCTGGGAAGGAGAAAAAACACTGTTTCTTCAGACTTAACCCCTTTACTTTCTCTCTGTGTGTATGTATGTATTTGTGTATGTGTGTGTATGCATGTATTTGTATGTGTTTGTATGTGTATAAGTGTGTGCATGTGTGTGGGTTTGTGAGTTGTATGTATGTGTGAGTATATATATTTGTGTGTGTGTGTATGTATACATATACATGTATATGTGTGTGAGTGTGTACATGTGTGCATCAGTGTGTGTGTATGTATGTGTGTGAGAGGGTTTATGTTTGAGTGTGTATTTGTATGTATGTGTATGTATGTGTATGTGCATATGTATATGCAGGTGTGTATGTTTATGAATTGTATGTACATATTGAGTGTGTGTGTGTATATGTGTGTGTGAGTAGATATCTGTGTGCGAGTGTGTGTATGTGTCTGTGTCTGTGTGTGTGTGTAGTATGTATATGTGTATGCATATATATATGTGTGTTGTGTAGGTGTGACTGTGTGTTTGTATGTATGTTTATGTGTGTATGTATGTGCATGTGTGCGCATGTGTTTGTGAGTTGTATGTATGTATGTTTGTGAGTGTATATATATGTGTGTATATGAGTGTGTGTATATATGTGTGTATGTACATGTGTGTGCGAATATGTGTATGTGTCTGTGTATATATACCTCTGTGTGTGCATATGTTTATATATGTGTGTGTGTTTGTATGTATGAAAGTGTGTATGTGTGTAGGGGTGTGAGTGTGGGTGTGTTTGTGTGTGTATGTGTGTGTGTGAGAGAGTGTGTATGATTGATCTTCTTTCCTAGTCATTTTATATCTTTTTTTGGAAAGAGGATCTTTAAGTAACCCTGGAGCCAACCCAGCAAATCCCAGCATTATTCTCTCTGCCCCACAAACACTGTGCTGGGATTA
>JADRCH010000086.1:6554745-6617463 GCA_019843965.1 Rhynchomys soricoides | reverse complement strand
CAGGCATGCAACACACTGTGCAGCATTTTACATGGGTGTTGGGGATATGAACTCAGGTCCTCAGACTTCTTGGCAATCACTTTATCACTTGTGTCACTTCCTCAGCCCCAGATCCCCAAGTTTTAAATGTCCAAACTGAGTTCTCTTAATTCTAGACAACAAACAGCTGCCCAGGATAGAAGGTCTCTGTGCATAAAGATGGCAGAATCCAGTCTGGGAAACTCACTGTTTCTGTGGGTGGAGAGCAATACATCAGGCTGTGGTATTCAGTTGCAGAACAGAATTAAGTAAGTCTACGAATCTTGAGATATGCAGGCTGGATGGAGTCAGAGCAATGTAAGTGTTGCTCCTTGTCTAGGAGACAATTACACTTTTCAAGGTGCCTAGCTCCTTTGACAGACTGGTGAGATGCTTGGATGCCTTCTTAGCAGTTGCTTCTTCAGAACAGGCGAGTAGGCTACTATAACTCACTTCCCAGATTAGCCCCGTTATTGCTTCTTTCTGGAAATGGGTCTTTCTTGTACTCTAGTTTCCATCACTTATATATTTTAGTGTTTGCTGTAGTCATTAGGGGAAGAGGGGCTGAAAGCGGATTTCATTTGCTTACATCTCATCTTCCAGCTTTAGGAGAGCCAGGAAATACATAGGACTGCCAGAAAGAGTGTAATTAATGAAGTAGTGTACCCCTGAAGAAATGGCTAACTTGCTTTATTCTGAGGGAAAAATAGAGGAGCCCGGTGTTTTCCAAACAGCTCTTGTCAATGGGAAGTGAATAGCTGAAAACAAACAAAAACAACATTCTGATTTGATTTCAGTAGACTTTGGGGGACATTCTTGATTCCTTTGGCTTTTGTAGGACTACCAATGGTTTGTTACCTTACACCAAATTCATAGACTGTTTATGATATAAAATCGTACTCCTAAGTACTACTGGATGCTGTAGTATTTTGGAACATATAAAACATCACATGCTTGTTTGTTTAAAAATGTAAAAGATCTGTACTTGTGTCAAATGTCTAACAATGATTCCTGCTTTCGGTGCTAGTTTGCTGGAGTATCTTATGTGTATCACAACCCTGCTGCTTTCTCTGCTCTGTCTCCGGATGTCAGGTACATAGTTCTTTGCTTGCAGGTTGGCTGCAGGTCTTTATGAGCCTGGAGAAGGTTCTGGATGCTGGACCTTGAGTCCTCAGGTACATAGAATTTCAATTCACCCATCAAAGACTTCAAATCCAAGTGGCATTGCTGCTTCTCCTTTGTGTTATTTTTTTCTCAACTTAAATTTCCAAACCTTTTATTGATAGCAGGAAATAAGTAAGTTTCAAGATGAAAAAATGTAATCATGAAATTTACAAGATTACCACTGATGAGTATGACTTTGCTTCTCATAGTTATGGCTCAACACGTTGGGATGGGTCTGTGAAGAGAGAAGTCCTCAGGCTTCCAGGAGCAGATCTTCTCTTGGGGAAGCCATTTTCCCAGCCCCACGGCTGTCTACCCTTCAAGTTGAGTGTGTTTCTTATTCATATACTTGCTCTAGACTGAACACATCTGTGCCTCTCTTTTAAACTACAAATATTCTGTTTTAAACTTCTAAATCTTCATTATATCCATTAAATTTCAGACCCTTAGGATACAGATTTAGACATAAACTCCTGGATGACTATTGTAGAGACCCATTACATTCATTTGTATGGATGTTACCAGTTTACTTTATCTTACAGTTTACTCAGCTCCTGGCTGAGTGTCCTTTCTTCACATTTCTATCAGCCACCTGCATATGTTGCGGTGCTTGCTGTCACAATTCTCTTATCATTTGTAGAGACGAAGAAAACCCCAACATGAATATCTCTCAACCAACCATGTATACTAAAAGTCAGGAGCAGTACAGTATTTAATGAAAATATTTTGCAATGGTAAGCTTGAGTGAGAAGAGGGGCCAACTATGATGATACAATCAATCATTTATTGGGTCAGCTTGTGTTTATGAGAATTCCATCTCCTGTGTCCTAACTGCTAACCACAAATAGTTGGGGTGGATATTTACCAAGAAGAAAGACTCTGTTCCATTCAGGAAGCAGTTTCTGTAATTCTCTTACATACTTTTTTTTTCTAATATATATTATATATGTATGATATATTTAATATATATTATATGTTAATATTGTATATCACACATTTATTATATATTCACAGTGTTGAATAAACTTGGCATGTATTAGTATATATATATATATATATATATATATATATATATATATGTATGTCTCAGGTAGCTTAGACTAACCATGAACTTTCTATATATCCAATAGCCAATGATGTTCATGTTTCCATCTTCCTTACCTCCTAGTACTAGAAGTAAGAGTATGTGCTACCATGCCTAGTTTATGCAATGCTGGGAATTAAACCCAAGAACTTCTTGCATGCTAGGCAAGGCAAGTAATCTACTAATTGATACACATCAGTTTTTAAATGTTTATGTTTTGGGATGAATAAATATGCAGACTGGGTCTGGCTGAGCCATCTTTTGATTTAAGATACTGGTACTTTGTAATGCCATGTTACACTGCTGGCTCATTCTGAGGCTGTTATGAGGTAAAACACAAAGTATTGTTTTCACAGTTCTTGATGATAATAAAGTCTCCCCATCCCTGATAGCAGAATCTCTCTTTGAGTCTAAGTGCAGAATGTTCATGTTTTATGGCACCGTGCTGTAAAGGTTTAGCTTTTCCCCTATTAAGGAACTTTACATTTTTTCATCATGGAGTATCCATAATGAGAGAAATTGGAGCCTTACAGAATATTAGGTCTTCTACATACCCATAGAACATTGATTAAAAATCATTATACCCTAAAAGATAACAAAGGATGATATTGCTTCATAGTTTACAATAACATCAATTCATTTATTCATTCATTTGTTAAAAATATACATGACAGTCTACTACATGCCTAACTTTTGGCTTTGCAGATACTTGTTCAGTAAATACACAGAACGTTGGCCTTTATGGAGGTTATGTTTCTTAGAAGAGCTGAAAACTCATCAGATCATGGTAAGAAATAAACAGAGGGATAGGCTAGTAAATGGGTTGGGCAGGTAAGTGTCTAATCTAGATATAATGCTGAAAGAGTGACATTTAATTTAATACTTATGAGTTAGTTGTGAGGGATCCAACTATCCAAAGAGCTGGGAGAGCAGCATTCCAGACAGAAGGTGCAACTAGTATAGGCAAAAGAAATGGGTGTGGCCTGGTTAAGAGCCGAAGGGCACCTGTTTGAAGGCAACTTGGTGGACATGGGAAAGAGCACGAAGGGCAGTGAAGATCGGGATTTAGAATTTCCTTTCTGCATCACCAGTAGACAACAGTTCAATTAGTAACTAATCCTGCTCAAATGCATTGCTGTCCAAATCACATTTTGTTCTGCATTGTTCATAAAAACATGATAGGAAACTGATGTATTGTGAGAGTCTGGGTTTACCTATGAAGTATTTTTCCAATGTATAATTCAGATTGAACAAACAAATCCAGTTTCTTTAGAATTATGCGCAGATATTGGTAGTTTATTTGGATCATGTGTTAATGGTTCTATTGTAGAATTTTATAATCAAATTCAGTGGCACATAATTCTTAGAATTTATGATTTTGAATTGAGACTTTTCCCATCTGCAGTCTATCTAATCTCTCCCTTCTTATTGCATAGACATGATCATACATGGTCCTTGATGGAATATACAATATAGTTCAATATTCAGCAAAATCATCTGCTTGACTTAGAACAAATGTGATTCTTTGCCTACAAATGTAAATGATTTCTCTGGTTTATTAGAGATCCATTTTCTTAGCAAACAAAGCTTAGCAAATCAGTGTTTATCCAGTTCTGTTCTTTTTCTGTCAACTGGGGACTTTACATCATGTGTCCCAACAGGTGAGTCACCACACCTGAGTCAAGGAGCTTTCCTTCCTGCTTTATGCATAACTAACATATGGCACTAGACAAATCTTCCCAGAAATAGCAGTTATAAGTTCTTGAATAGAAATTCTAAATATAAGAATACCAGATAGAAAAGCTAAGAGGAAGTCAGAACGCAGGTAATGGACATGAGTTATGAAGGAGGATGTAAAACTGATTGTCTTTCTTGTTCTAATTCTATCATGGATTTTTCTGTGTTGGCAGGGTAAAGTGCATAAAATATATTTAATTCTGAAAGTGTAAAATTTAACATGTCTCCACAACTCCTGTTTCAAATGGCAGTTCTAACTGTTTATAAATTCATTTTAAGTTGGATAGATTTTAGATCTAGTTAAATTTGGTGTGTGATGTTTTTATTTATTTGAAAATTTTTAGTAATAAAGTATATTATTAGAAATAGAAATACTTAGATAACAATAATTTCTGAATTTCAGTCCTTGGAAAAATAATGCAATGGTGCATGTTGACTGTCAACTGGAAAGGGTTTAGAGTCACTGAAGAAATAAGTTTATGGAGACTGTGATGGATCATCCAGTTATGTTAACTGAAGTGGAAATATCCAACTTGAATGTGGGGCATCATTCCATGAGCTAGTTCCCAGGCTGCAGACAAACACAGAGCTAGCTGTGTGCAAACATTCACATATCATCCCTCACTGCAGGTATAATGTAACAGCTACCTTCTATTCCTGTCACAACCCCAATTATGTGCATTGTCTCACCAACGAGACTTGTACCTAATACAGAGAGCATTCCCTTTCAGGGATTACTTTTATTGATAGTAACAACCTGTGGTGATAAAAATAAAGCTCCTAAGATGAAAGAAAGAACCACTAGGGAGATAGGTCAATTAGCAAAGAGCCTGCTGCACGTGTATGAGATTTCTGAGTTCAACCTCTAACACCCATGTGAGAAGCGGTGCGTGATGGTTCATGTTTATAACATCAGCGCTAAGGAGGCAGAGACAACAGGATCTCTGGGCCCTCTAGCCAGTCTAGCCCAGCTAATGAACTCTAGTCCAGTAAGAGACCCTGTTTCATGAAGCTGTGCAGATAGTACCAGAAGAAGGGCAACTGATATAGATCGCATACAAGACAGAGAGAGAGAGAGAGAGAGAGAGAGAGAGAGAGAGGGGAAGAGGGATAAGAGGACTATGTAATTATACAAGTCTGTTAGGTCTCATGTGACCATAGGAGTTGGAGCCTAATGGCTCTGGCTTTTCATTGTCCAGTTGTGGATACTATGAGAAGGTAGTCACTTTTTCTGCTTTCTTGGTTAATACAAATGGACACATTCTACAATAAAAATTTTAGATTTTCTGGAAAAAATAGTATGAGGGAAGTTGGAATAAATCACAAAAGTGGTCTGGCCAAATTGAGGAGCTTGGCCAGTTCACTTCTGAGGTCCATGTAGATATGATTGATTTATAAAAAAAAACCTGAATAAAAATGTGGGTCTTCCTTGTGATGGTTTAAACACAACAATGGTTCTTTTAAAAAAAATTATATGCATCTTTACACAACACTTTTAAAAAATGAAATGAATTTTTCTTGAGAGTTTCAAAGAAAATTTAAAATATGTCTAATTTGCAAGTTACTATCTCCTTCCAGTCATCTGGGACAGAGCTATGTTCAATGTTACAAATGGTCACAGGTTAGTTAGTCTTAGATTAGTGCTCTCACTGAATGACTTTGATCATAGCACATTTAGGGCATTTTACAGCCAAATATTATATGTGGGAAATATTCATTAAATTTTCTGTGTAATACAGTGTGAGCAAACAGTGACTTCTGTATCACAGAGAATATCTATGTATAATTTGTCATTGAGTTCTTTAAGCTTTGCCAGATTTTAGAGACACATAAAAAAAAATGATGCACATGCTATATTCAATGCATTTCTGCTCATTTTATCCAAAAACTATACAGACACTGCTGAATTGGTTTTAAAATTATCAGATCCAAAAGGACATCATATAGCTGTATTGGCTAGAGGTTTAAAAATACCCCATGGAATGTGGATCAGATGATGCAGATAGGAAGGAAGAGGTCTCTGCCATCTTTTCTCTCATCCCTTTATCCTTTATGGGATGCTTGGTTAAACATCACTCAAGCTACTGCTATTATGAAACAAGTTGATTAATTTTCCCAAAGAAAATAATCTTGCTCTTTATAAATATTTACAAGGAATGGAGGGAAGGTAAGGAAGCAATTGGAGGCTGTACTGGATGTTCATTTGAGAGAGAAAGGAGAGAGAGAGAGAAAGAGAGAGAGGGGGAGGGGAGGGGGAGGGGAGGGGGAGGGGAGAGGGAGGTTGAGGGAGAAGAAGAAGAAGGAGAAGAAAGGAGAAGGAGAAGGAGAAGGAGAAGGAGAAGGAGAAGGAGAAGGAGAAGGAGAAGGAGAAGAAGAAGAAGAAGAAGGCGACAATGACACAAGGACCTTTTCCCTTTTTTATTCTGTTTGCCAAATATTAACTTTATTTAAATTTTATGACCATCATTTCTTCTTTATCTCAATCAATCTGCTTCTCTCAAAGTGTCTTCCCATACAGAGAAACAGTTTCTAGGCATTTCTTAAATCTGGACTTGATTCCTAGTCCCAGAAGAAAATGAAGCTGGATACAGGAGCTGTTTCTGTACACATGACCCTAATAAGGTTTATTATGTTTCCACCCCTCTCTTAATTGTTCTATAATGATAATAGAAGTTTGTAGTCTGCTGCATTTGGAGATTGGCCTGTTCTTTCACTCTTCCAGGCACCCATAGAGGCAGTCAGTCATCTGTTATGCTCTTTTATTTTTCTCATTAAATAACAAAACAACCCAGAATTAACACAATGTATATGTGTCTGTAAGCACCACATGAACATGACATATGTGTATACATTTTTGTCTTGATTCATTGAAATAAGTTTCCTTTCAAAAATTGGTGATAAAAAATTACTTGAGAATTATAAATTCAACACCTGTTTTTGTTTTGATTTTGTTTTGTTTTGTTTTGGTGGCAGGGTTCTTTGTGTAGCCCTGGCTGTCCTGAACTCTGTAGACCAGGCTGGCCACAAACTCAGAAATCCACCTGCCTCTGCCTCCCAAGTGCTGGGATTAAAAGCATGTGCCACCCTGTTTTTGTTTTTGATGTAAAATAACATACGCTGTCCTCTGTCTGTATGTGTGTGTGAGTGTGTGTGTGTGTGTGTGTGGGTGGGTGTGCGTGTATACATGTGACACTTGTGGCAAGTCTCAAAATAGTGAAAATCAGAAATAATATGTATACTTTTATGTTTTCAAATATTTTAATTCATTAATTTTATTTATTTATTATGTGTGTTTGCATCATGTCTACATGCAAGTACCTACAGAGAACAGAAGAGGATGTCAGATCCCTTGGAGGTGGAGTTACAGGCAGTTGTGAGCTACCTGACATGGGTGCTGGGAACTGAACTCTGGCTCCCTATAAGAGCAGCTGAAACACTAATTCACCTCTCCATTCCCAACTTATATTATAATATAATATATCAGATTAAATAAATTTAGTTCAAAAGCTGGTAATAACAAATTATTTGAAAGTATAAATTCAATGTTTCTTTTTCATAAGAAATGACATACATGTCGTGATATGATTTTGTTATGCATGTGTGTATGTGCATGTGCATTTGTGTGTACATATATGTCTATTTATGTATGTCTATGTACATATACGTCTTCAGCACAAAAGCCCTGGCACCTCCTTTGTCTTCCAGGGTGAGTAGGAATGCTAGATAAATCAGAAAAGGAGTTGGGTTGTAATATCCACATTTCCAATTCTAGCACAAACACAGGTTGTTGAATTTTCTCCTCTTTAGCTGGCTGTGAGCACAGTGTCTGATTTGTAATTCTCCTTAATTTCCCAAGAAATAAAAGAGAGTCCTTCAGCCAGTTGGAAAGGGAACAATCCACATCTGTTGGGAAGAGTAGTTGGGGTGTCTCTTGTATGTCATCAATCCCTGAATTCTGCCCAAATGTCCAACCCTGGCACATCCCCCCATCCCTGTGAAGGGTGGGCCCATCCTCCTGGGGCCATAGTCTATAACTCTAATAGAGAACGAATTCTTTTCTGACAAATAAACTGTGTTATTCTTTGTTCTATGTGAGCCGAGGCTTCTGTACCATCTCACATTTAATTGTTGTGAAACTTATCTCAAGTATTCTCCATATCTAATTTTCACATTCTCTCCCACAAAGTATCTGTTTCATATAGGTGCTTTTGAACATGTTATTTTTTTTCTGTTTATATCCAGGAACAGTTAGTGTCACATTTATTGGGGCATCAATGTTACATCTTTGGAGCATCACAAGGGCGGTTTTCTGCCAAAGTGAGAAACTGGAGGTTGGGTGATGTAACAGTGTAACACTTGCCCTTGTTTGTGTTGATGTCTGTGAAGTTCCGATGGAAGCTGTAAAGAAGGGCACACCCAGTGGAAGGAGAAAGATGGATAAAATAGCTTGCTTGAAATGGGTTTCCTGCTATTTTCTCCAATTATAGTACATTTAGACTTGTTTAAATAACACAATGCATTCTGAAAAGAATCATTGTAAAGGGCATAAATCCAAATGTGGCACACTGAATGCTTTGTTTTCCATCACATAGTATAGAAGAAAACATAGGATTTATGGCATCTGTTTAATAAATGGAGGGGTTGTTGAAGAATGTGAAAGACTGAACCGGAAGGTTTTAGACTGGGATAGAAGGGCCACCTTGTGAGGTAGGAGATAAGAGCTGACTCATGCTGGAGATGCCAGCTCAGAAATATGGCTGAATTGGTAAAATGCTGCCAGGATAACCAGATCAGAGCTGACCAAAGTAAGGTATGTCTTTTTCGATTATAAAGTATTTATGCAGTAAGAATGCCAGAAATCATGGAGATAATGTCTTTGAAAGACATAGTGTGCATCATTTTTCTTCCAAGCACATCTTGACATTCCTTGTAGTTTAGTCACAGAGATCTCATGCTTGTTACCCTCTACTACTTCACATAGTGGGGATTTAAAACTATTAAGCCTTCCCCCCACAAAACAAATAAACAAGGGCACATCAAGAAAGGGAAAGGCAGAGCTAGTGAGGGGTGATCACATTGTTGGCAAGTATGCCATCCTGACTTTTATCCCTGGTACCCACATGGTAGAAGGAGAGAACCAACTCCTGCAGTTCTACATAAACACCTCAGCAAAGCACCTCTAACCCACATAAACAGACATTTTATAATTTTCAATAAAAAATACACACACACATGCACACAATACATACAACACAAGACATACCACACGTATACCATATGTATATGCATACCAACCATGCAGGCGCACACACACACACACACACACACACACACATGTACACACACACACACACACACACACACACACTTTCCAATGGAAGGAAGACAAGTCACCAGTGGAAACCATGGTATTGTAGATATGTTTGCCTCTGTTAATATTAAATTCTATATATATTAAGATCAGAGCAAAGGTACAAATATATGAAATAAGAATAATTAACAACTCCAAAAACATGTTTTGAATGCCACTATTTTAAAGCATAATTTAAAATTATGAAGACCTTTTGAGATCATAAATAATTTTTAGGTTGAGAGCTGGTTTGGTGCCTAATGGGATGTTCAAAAGAACAGCAGAGAAGATGTTGTTTCTTTGTTTACTTTTGAATACATGGAAATCTAGTTTTGATTTATTGCCCTAGACCTGAAAAACCATGGTTAGCTACACACAGCACCAAAGCTGTCCCTGGGTTTGTGTGGGTTTGTTTGTTTGTTTGTTTGTTTATTTATTTATTTAGGTTTTTCCAGACAGGGTTTCTCTGTATAGCCCTGGCTGTCCTGTAACTCACTCTGTAGACCAGGCTATGGATTTATTTTTTATTTAGCAATAAAAAGACTTTTCATGTTAATATAGGCTGGCTGACCCTTTTGCATTAGCATTAAAAAAATTGGTTAATGCTTTAAAACCCCTTCTTGTTTTAATTGCTTATATATGAATGTACATACACAATAAAAATAAAGAATCCCTGTACTCCTTTACAAATTATGCCAAATGCAGAGATCATTTTTATATAATTCTTTAAATGTCATGTATTATGCTACTGTTTTTTCCTTTTCAATTAGTACATCTGCTAAGGGTATATTGACAATGAATGAATCAGTGAATGAAGGTCATCAAGAGGTCTGGCTGTACTTCAGAAGTGTAAGGGCTGTGACTCAGAGAGGCAGGTGGCAGAGAACAGGAAGTAGAGAGGACAGCTGTACCAGAGCCTGGGTGTGGGAGGTGTTAATCCAGAGCTCAATTCTAAGGCAGGATTTCTGGAGGCTACTAGCTTTCAGCAGGTCATCTATTTAGGCATATTCACTCTACTTGAAAAGTATGGGTTTTCTTGTCTAAAGTTTGTGTGAGCAAGCTGCGGGTTCCCAGGTAAGCCTTCATGGTCCTTTTACTTTTTCTGCCCATTTTAGCTCCCATTCTCATAGTGTCAGTCTCTACTGGAAGGTTCTCCTGATGGCTTGTCTTGCTGTAACAGGCTCATATCTGTAGACAGGGCCATAGAGCAGAAACATCTGTGAGAATCCAACACCTTCCTCTCCTCATGGTGAGAGATGTGGTCCTGGCTCTGCATCTGAAACTGGAAGGACAGAAGCATTAGCTCACTGAAGCATCAGTCAGTCTCACAGGGTAGCAGATGCTAATCTAGAACAAACCTGGGAATTGACTGTCCAAAGCAGACCTAAGCTGAACTCAGTTTGCACCACATCACACTGTGATGTGAAAATCTCTGAAAAAATCATTTAATTTGGTGTTTGGCTCACAGCTGACAATCAGTAACACGTACCCCTTTTTCTCTGTCTTACCTACTGAGCCTGACACTTCATAGTCTGTAAATAAATGTTTGAAAAAGAATAGGCAGATGGTCAGTGGCAGACTCTCTGGGTACACAATCAGTGCTCCAACACCTTCAACATCACTCCACCCTCCTGTCTTTATTCTCCAGTATACTTCCTTTGGTGATAATTTTATTCTCTTTGGGGGATGTTCTTTTTAACCTAATTCCACCCACACACCGTATGTTGGGGAGTGTTTGTAGAGAGGAAGGGCAGAGATCTGTTCTGCATCTTGCACCTGCCCTGGGCTGGACCTGTCCTTATAGAGAGAGATAGAAACAAGCAGCAAGAATCTCTGAAATATGAAACCAAAGGAACAGGCAGGGAGATCCTGCTCTGCAGGGAGTGTTCAGAGGGGTGTCTGTAGGCTTGCAGGGCAGTGCACACAAACCCAAGCACAAGTGGACTAGATCCAGTCCTCCCATTAGCTTTATCCGGGCCTGCCTAAGCAGGCCAGAGAAATATAAAGGGAAGTAAGAGGGACTAATTTTATGATTTCCAAAGTCATTTTAACTTGGTCATGACTACATCCATCTCATACAAGCAGAGGTAACTGTAGCTGGCCCTGAGTCAAGGAGAACTTACAGATCATTATATTTTAAATGGAGTTCAATTAGTCAATCATTTTATATACTAATGGGCAGTTTCTCTGTGTCTCTTTAGGGTATTTTGCTGTAGGAGCTGGAATAGTAAGGCACTATTACATAGCTGTTTCCTCCATGGTAGGCATGACCATTGCCATCTTGAATAGGAGTATATGTGATCAACTGCTGAAGATTCCTAGGAGACTGGACTACCTCGTGGGTGAGTGGTGAAAGGTCATGGGATTCATGAGATCCTCCCCAGAACTCCTATACTAAACAGTGACTAGCTTGGGACTCTTCAGCAGCATAGTTACATGTACATTACACAGGTGATTTTCTCTCATAGCAGCGTTGTCATGAGCCAACAATGCTTCAGATACAACTCTTCAATGGTACAGCTGCCTATACCATGCATAATCCAGGGCACTTTCTGCTACTTTAGTTTCTTTAAAGTGTATCATGCTCTTGTAAGTAATCCCAATAAACCCACTGGTTCTCTAAGGTGGGATCAGATGAAATCCTCTCTACAGTTTGCTGGTGCTCTGGCTATCTGCAATGGATCAACATTTGTGTACATCTTCCCAGATCAAGTCGCACTGTGTTCCAACCCAACTAACCTGATGTAGGTAGGAAACCTAGTGTTTGCTGTTCACTGCAGTCTCATCAAGTACATTGTTCTTGGGAGGATCTGTGTCTAGTAAAGCATTTTAGTTCTTTGATTAATCAAGAAAGCATTTGTCAGTAGCTTAGGCATTCCCTTGTATATGGCTTCCCATGCATTTGGAACCAGAGGGAACATTCCTTGGTACTTCATAGCAACAACAGAAGCTGACTTCAGATTCCAGAACACTGCTCCATGAAGCTTTCCCAAAGGACATGTTGCTAAATCACTCATAGAAAGGGGAAAAGAAATCAAGCTTCTTGTGTCAAAAACAATGTACAATACTTGCATATCAAGCTAGGCTGCCCCTCCAGTTCCAGTGTGGTATTTCAGATGTCTGGCTGTCAGCCATTTAAAAGAACAGACACCAGGACTCAGGACTTCTGATTTGGTTTACAACTGCTTTGTGGCCATGCTTTTTACCTTGTACATGTTAGAACCAGTTGTAAGAAGCATGCACCAAATGTCTATGCATGGATTAGGTGGCCAGAGGCTGAACTCAGAAAAAAATATTACAATCCTTGCAACAGTATTCTGAGATAAAGACATTGAGTGAACATAAATGTTCAACTTATACTGGAATAGAAATACTAAGCCTATGCCTGATTGTGAACATGGGTATCATTGTACTAAGAGATTGGGTAGGTAAATTGTAAGTCAGAATACCTCTAGCTACAGATAATAATACTCTATTCTGGAAGAGATAGAATTGCAATGGGCTTATCAGAGACTCTAATTTTGTCAAGTTCAGCTTAATAGTCTCTTGTTTTTATGACTATTTTTTTGAGACAGGGTTTCATGTAGCTCAGGGTGGCCTAGAACTAATTGTATAACAAAAGGTGCTCTTGACCATCTTATTTTCCTCTTTATGTGGTTCTATCACACTCAACATATGGTACTGAAGAAGGAACCTAGAGCTTAATGAATACTAGGAAATATCTATATCAGTTGAGATACATCTTTAGTCCATCTTTTAAGCAAAGAACCACATCGAAAGTCTCCATTTCAAAGAACGCAGAGTAATAGAATGCTAAATGCATAAATCTCACATAGATGCTCAAAAACTGTATTTAAATCACATACTATAGTACTGACCCCTGTAATATGACCAATTTTTATAAGTTATTTCTGAGATGGGATAATGAAATGAATATTCTAAATTTCTCTAAAGAATACATTTTTGAGATGATTTTTATTTTATATGATTTTATATGATTTTGAACAAAATATAAGATGAGAATATGAACTTATCAATGTATAACTAGATATTTCAAAATGGAAAAACTTCCCAGGAGTTAATGTGTAGGTATGTGGATATTGAAGACAAGATCACTAAAATCTATGGCCCAAGTGAGATTCATAGCCAAAACAACTGTGGTTTTTCTGAGGAATTACTCATGCTCCAATGGACGGCATCCTACCTGTGCTCATATAATTGGTCCTGGTTAAACTCAGTGTTCACAACACAAGGTCAAGACAAAAAGACATAAAAGGGGGAACAGGACTTGTCCAGAAGAAGGAGATACTGGTATGGGAAAGGGGGATGAGACTAGACATGGAGGGATGGGTGTGCTGGGGCTGCATCATAAACATGACATGTACAGCACTGTCAGAGAATAGATTAGCAGAAAAAGTGACCATAGGTCCTATCATTTGATGATGAAATAGGATAAAATATGATTATTAAAAGCAGGAAGTTAATTCTTAAGGAATATTTTTAGGCTAATCTGAGTTGCTTAGGTGATTTCTAAGAAAAGAAACTCATAAGTGTTCTGAGAGGTGAAAGATGAAATTGCTCTCTATTTTTACCAAGCAGATGAAGGGAAGGTAATATTTTCACAGCACTTTCCACTTAACAGTATCAGAATTATGGTGCTTCTATGTTTCCAGGGTGGAATTCAGACCACACATGTAAACCTTCATTTTAAAATTAGAGTCCTTCACAACCCTGTTCGATCTCTGTCTCTTCCATTCTACCAACTTCTAGCATATGACCCACTGGCTCCTAGGTTCAACCTCAGTTCAAATCTCAGACATATACGAGAGTGACAGATTCTTATCTTCATCACAGTCCTGTTGGGATCTGACTCCAGAAGGTGTATGAATAGTTTTAAAGCAAACACAAATGATATTTTTTTTTCTGCCTGCAATGGGAATTTGTGTGGAGCTTTGATGGCTGAACAGAAAAAAAAGGGGGGGGGGGACTGGTTTTACTTGAGTCTCTTTTTCAGATCTTTATAAATGGTTTTTAAAATGTATCCCTCAGACAATGGCAGCTCTTCTGGATCACTGTCTCAAAGGGCTCTGTGTGACTTCCCTGGGCACTGTGGTTTCTGAATGTGTTGTAAGAAAGAACTGATGTGACATCAGAAGCACACGAGGAGGCAGCCAGCGATCAGGCAGCCAGACAGGATGGGTCAAGGCAAGATACTCTAAAGACACACCTGCAGCAGTAACCTACTATTTCTAGCTAAGTCCCACTTCCTAAAACTTCTAGAATCTTTCAAAATAATGACAGCAGCTGGGGATCTAGCTCTGAATACACAACTCCATATGGAGGCCACCTTGTATCCAGACTGTAGCAGAGCTGAAGGAACTTGGGCATGCTGACTGGTGTGAAAACTGGAGTATGCTCTCTCTACCTTTGGTTGGGAAACTATAAGTCAAATGAAAGAGAACAAAACAACAAAAAGTGGATGCTTTTTCTTCCTCTTAAGGATTGTGTAGGGTCTTTTGTCCAGAGGACCTCCTATAGCATCTTTTGTCAAAGGCATTCCAAATTTCTCTACCAAAATTCACTTGTAGAACTGTACCTTCCACTTCCCTGATATCAACACATTGGGTGGAATTATCAGGTGAATAAACTACAGTTGGGAAATTCTGTAATTCTGTAGAAAAGAGCAGTCCAGTGTTTTTAGTTCCAAACTTTTTGTACACCTCTTCTTTCTCAAGCATGTCTATTCTTTAAAAAGGTTTGCTTTTCCTGTTTTTAGTGATGTGTTTGTATGTGTCTGTACATGTGAGGGCAGCAACCTTAGAGGCATAAGATCCCCACTAGAGCTAGAACTGCTGGTGGTTGTGAGCTACTCAAGTAGGTGCTGGGACCTGTACTACAGTTCTCTGCCAGAGTAGTAGATGTTCTTAACTACTGAGCCATTTCTCTAGCCCTCCTCTAGCCCAATGTAAGTTCTATTAATAAAACCTTTTAAAGAAGGCGTGTTTGTAAGAGCACTTTCTAAAGTACACTGTGTTCAGATGTGATTATAACACTGCCTTCTGGTCAGTATGGTGACTGAGACTCTAATCCTCACTTTCTCCTTTCTGCTGTTGTGGTAAAGAAATGGCAAATGAGACTCACATGCTTGTCCTATAAACATGAACTTGACAAATAGAAGACTATAAGGGGAGAAAGTAGCCCAACACAGACATGAACCACAGTGGCTGCCTGATCAGTGGCTCAATACTCTAGAGTTATAATGTTTTAGGACTTAACATCTTAGATGTTAGAAATGAGATAAACTTTGGAGTCCCTCCTAGGGCGCTGAGAACCTTTATTCATCTTCATGTTAAAATGTGTCTTAGGGGACAAGGACAGGTGTTCACAATACTACATGAACAACAGTATTGCTCCAGTCTCCTTGGGCATAAATGATGCTTATTCCCAATCGATGTGAGGACTTAGCCTCAAAGTTCACCCACCAATGGTCCATGGTGTATTAGTGGCACATTTTAGTGAATTTCATTTCTGCATACTGTTAGGAAATTTAGGCATATTGAACAAGATAATAGTTATTAAAAATAAAAAACAACTTTTTGGTTTCTCCTCATACCATGACCCTGTAATTCTGTTTTTAATATTGGAAAAAAGTCAGGTTTATCTGTCCTTCAAACTCTGGAAGTCATGTGTTTACAATTGAACATTTTATAAACTGTGAAGAAAGATGTCAAAGCTTAGAGCATTGCCTAATTAAGCATTTTCTCCAAGCATGTTTCCCAAAGATCTGTGGTGCTTGTGAGATGTCTGTTATTATAGGCAATAGATCTTCAACACAACTATTCTGGATAAGCATAATGGGAGATATAATTATGAAATTATTTTTGTCTCCCAGTGATGTCAAGTACCTAACACTGGTGGAATAAAATGACACCTTAGTAAATAAAGAGACGGGGCAGTGTACTTTTTATACATTGTACACTGATGTATAAAAAGTAAACTCTTCTAACTGCCACAGGTTACATTATAATACAAAAGAACTAAAGATTACCACTTAATAGAACAAAATATTGAAGAGTATTGTGATATGTTTTTGTGTAATATTATTTTTCTAAATTATCTGTTTTTGCTTATATTTATCTAATGTATTATATTTATTTTTCATAGCCAGGCAAACCTGTGGGCATGTAGTTTAAAATTCAATATAGCATTTAGCTTAATGGGTTGGAAAATAAACCTCAGGTATCCGCACTGTTGCTGTAGTATCTAAGCCTTTTAAGAAATAGTAATTCCTTGGAGTTAATTATCCTTTACATGGATAATCATGATACAGAAAAAGCTATTAGGTTTTTATTAGGAAAACAACAGACATTCAAAAGCTATGGGCGTAGGACAAATTAGGAGGGCCCTAAGGCTAACAGAACAGAAAGAAAGGACAAGAGGGAGGAATCAGATGCAGATTGATTGAGCCTCAAATAACTGCTTACACAAAGGCCATTTTATGAAAGTTTCTTCAGGAGTGAGGCCTCTTTTTAAGCCATGAAGATATGCAAAGTTGACCCTCATCCATTTCTCTTTTTCTTGAAACTGCTTCAAGCCATGTCTGCTGTGGTGGGGAAGCCAATGAGCTGGCTATAATTATCTTAACATCAGGAGAGACTCTGCTTTTGTGAGTTTGATAATTGCCCTTTTCCGTACCCTTTCACTAATGCAAGAGACTTCCCAGATTTCTTTTTTTTCTTCCACAGCTTCAGCCTGCTGGCCCTGTCATGATGTTTAGTTGATGTATATTTCTTATAGCTCTTAGAATAAATTAATATGTGCAATTACATAATTAAATTAGAGTCTGTAATTATGATATTATTATTATGATATACAAGTTTCTATTAAGCTTTGTGGAATGAAATGTCCCAAGCACTCAAATTATGGTTAAAAAAAAAAATCTCAGGAGATGATGTTCCTAATTTTTTCTGTTAAAAAAATAATTGAACTATTACTTCTTATATTAAAAAAACAACCTTTTATGTAATTTGTGGGTCTCATGTATACATTTGGCTTCCTTTGGAATACATAGTCAATGTTATGCTCTGGCTGTGTGTGATAAATGGCCAGGGGCATATGCAAGGTTTACTGCAGGGTTTCCTCAAGGACATGACATGTATCCTAGGGGATACTCAGAGGCAGACTCACCAAGGGACTTTTAAGCGTGAAGATGCCTTCAGTACTTATCATGGTCAGGTTAATCAAAAGTGTTGTAGCTTTACAGTTGGCTTTCCTCCAGTCACCTCTTCCCATCACATTGGGCACAGACCCTGGCGGCAGTTTGACTAAGGCCAATATGATTGGCAAATGCACTTTTGGGGTTTGATGGACTACACAGTGAGTCTGTCAGTACTTCTCTGTGCAACAACAGCGAGCATTAACTGTCCCGGTGCAGTGACAGCTCCCCATGAGAACTGGCAGTCCATTGTGCCACCTCCTGTGGTGTCTAGGCATGAAGTTGACCATAGGTTTGAGAACGCCTGCTGGGGTGTTCCAATCTATCAAGTGAGGAATTAGAGTCAATTTAGAGGTGAATGGTGGATCCCCTATTTTAGTATCAAAGATTATTAAAGGGCAGAGAACAATTTTAGGATCAATAAACATACAAACAAGAAGCAACATGACCAAAGTTAGTAGTGAATGCAGAGGAAATTCTTGTAACATTGAGTGTGTAAATATAACCAGGAAACCACTGAAGGCAATAGGAAAAAGTAATAATATGGAGCTGGCAAATTTATAATACAAGTAGCAAATGGGTGCTAAGATTGAACTATGAGTGAGTGATAAACTTAATGGGACAATATTAAAAAATTTCTTGGTGACTCAATGTTAAGTACTAATAATATAAAAAAGTAATAAAATTCATATTATACCGCTATAGTGAAGGTATCAATCACAAAGTGTACAATGGATGCCAATAACTTGGAAAACACAAATTAGTCACACAAGGAAGAGAGCATCCAAAAGGCTCTGGGGAAGAATTTTTCAAATCTGTTAAACACCATTAAAAGTTAATATTATTAACAATTGAGGAGATTAAAAGTCACTATTAAAACCCATCCATCGGGCTGGGGAGGTGGTCAGTAGTTAAGGGCACTGGGTTGCTCTTGCAGAGGACTTTGGTTTGGTTCACAGCCCCGTATAGTAAATCACAATCATTAATAACTCCATTTCCAGAGGATCAAACCTTATGTTCTGTCCTCCAAAGGTACAAAACACACATGTTCACAGACACACATAGAGGCACACCACTCACAGTAAGTCATAAAAAGACAATAACAAAAACATTTTTTCTGTCAACCCACGAGAATAAAAGTGGTCAAATGACAGCCTCGGTTTCTGCATGACCCTATACTCAGGATGTTCATGTTTTAGTAACTGTGGAAACCAAACATTACAGGGTATTGTACAGGACTGTGTCAAATTCAGAGTCCAGAAATAACTTTTATTAGAACACAGCATTCACATACTGTTTTTCTATCTAGCATGTACATGTGCATGTGCGCGTGCATGTGCATGTGCGTGTGCGTGTGCGTGTGTGTGTGTGTGTGTGTGTGTGTGTGTTATAGTTCTGTCAAGGAATATAATGACTTCAGAACCTGAAATAGTCTCTGTTGAGCCTTTTATTAAGTTTGCCAGGCAGAGGGTTAAGACCAGCTAAATTATCTTTGTAATACATAACATTATAAACGTTTTTCTGTCATACAAACTGTCATTTAATGAAGACAATGGTATGTGAGGAAAACTATTGCAATATTGACAAGCACTGAAGCAGTAACCTTGTGGCTTTAACAGTAGTGTTTGTCAGCCTTTCTGACTTGGTAATTTGTAACTAATTTTCTAGTCTTAATATTAATTTTCATTTTCTACTTTTGTATTAATAGCTTTTTGCTTAATCTCCCTTCTGAATTCATAAGCTCTAGAGTCAAAATAACTGTATGTAGCAGCGCTTCTTCCCCTTCCTGGCACTGCCACTCTTTAACGGTTCCTCAGGTTGTGCTGACCCTTAACCTTAAAATTATTTTCGTTGCTACTTCATAATTGTAATTTTACTGCTGTTATGAATTGTGATGTGAATATCTATGTATTCCCATGGTCTTAGATGACCCCTGTGAAAAGATCTTGCAAACCCTAAAGGGTCATGACCCACAGGTTGAGGACTGCTAATACACAGCATATATAATAAACAGAATTTCATGTCTTTTTTTAATTTTTTGATACTTTATTTACATTTCAAATATTAACCCCCTTTCCAGATCTCCCCTTTGGAACCTCCCTATTCTCCTTCCCTGACCCTGCCTCTATGGGGGTATCCCCTCACCCACCCACCCACCCACTCTCGTCTTCCCTCCCTGGCATTCTCCTATACTGGGGCATCTAACACCCTCAGGCCCAAGGGTCTCTCCTTTGCCACATATGTGGTCAGCACCATGGGTCCCTCCATGTGTATTCTTTGGTGGTGATCCAGTCTCCGAGAGCATCAGGAGGTCAGGCCAGTTGCCACTGTTGCTCCCTCCCTGGGGCTGCAAACTCCCTCAGTTCCTTTAGTCCCTTCTCCAACTCCTCCATCTGGGACCTCAAGCTCAGCCCAATGGTTGCTGTGAAGTGACTCTTGGGTATTCTAAACTTTTGTACCATGTTCATTCTTTTGTGACTGAGTTACCTTGATCAGGATGATATTTTCAAGTTCCATCCATTTGCATGTGAATTTCATGAAGTCATTGTTTTTAATAGCTGAGTAGTATTCCATTGTGTAAATGTACCACATTTTTTGTATCCACTTCTCTGTTGAGGGACATCTAGGTTGTTTCCAGCCTCTGGCTATTATAAATATGGCTGCTACGAACATAGTGGAGTATGTGTCTTTATTACATGTTGGAGCCTCTTCTGGGTATATGCCCAGGAGTAGAATAGCTGGGTCCTCAAGTAGTATTATGTTCATTTTTCTGAGGGTCCACCAAACTGATTTCCAGAGAGGTTGTATCAGTTTGCATTCCCATTTATTCTTAGAGCATAAGCCATTGGTGTTCTGTTCAGGAACTTTCCCCCTATGCCCATGTGTTTGAGACTTTTCCCCACTTTCTCTTCTTTTAGATTTAGTGTATCCGGTTTTATGTGGAGGTCCTTGATCCACTTGGAGTTGAGCTTTGTACAGGGAGATAGGAATGGATCAATTTGCAATCTTGTACATGTAGACCACCAGTTGAACCAGCACCATTTGTTGAAGATTCTGTCTTGTTTCTAATGGAAGGTTTTAGCTCCTTTGTCAAAGATCAAGTGACCATAAGTGTGTGGGTTCCTTTCTGGGTCTTCAATTCTATTCCATTGATCTACCTGCCTGTCATTGTACCAATACCATGCAGTTTTCATCACTACTGCTCTGTAGTACAGCTTGAAGTCAGGAAGGCTGATTCCCTCAAACGTCCTTTTATTGTTGAGAATAGTTTTTGCTATCCTGGGTATTTTGTTATTCAATATGAATTTGAGAATTGCTCTTTCTAAGTCTATGAAGAATTGAGTTGGAATTTTGATGGGGATTACATTGAATCTGTAAATTGCTTTCGGCAGGATGGCCATTTTTACTATATTAATCCTACCAATCCATGAGCATGGAAGGTCTTTCCATCTTCTGAGGTCTTCTTCGAGTTCTTTCTTCAGAGACTTGAAGTTCTTGTCATACAGATCTTTCACTTGTTTGGTTAGAGTCACACCAAGATATTTTATATTCTTTGTGACAATTGTGAAGGGTGTTATTTTTCTAATTTCTTTCTCATCTTGTTTATCCTTCGAGTATTGGAAGGCTACTGATTTGCTTGAGTTAATTTTGTATCAGGCCACTTTGCTGAAGGTGTTTATCAGCTGTAGCAGATCTCTGGTGGAGTTTTTCAGGTCACTTAAGTATACTATCATATCATCTGCAAATAGTGATATTTTGATTTCTTCCTTTCCAATTTGTATCTCTTTGACCTCCTTTTGTTGTCTAATTGCTCTGGCTAGAACTTCAAGTACTATATTGAATAGATAGGGAGAGAGTGGACAGCCTTACCTAGTCCCTGATTTAAGTGGGACTGCTTCGAGTTTCTCTATCCATTTAGTTTGATGTTGGTCACAGGTTTACTGTATATTGTTTTCACTATGTTTAGGTATGCTCTTTGAATTCCTGATTTTTGCAAGACTTTTATCATGAAAGGATGTTGAATTTTGTCAAATGATTTTTTAGCATTTAACGAGATGACAATGTGGTTTTTTTCTTTGAGTTTGCTTGTGTAGTAGATTACATTGATGGATATCTGGGTATTGAGCCATCCTTGCATCCCTGGAATGAAGCCTACTTGATTATGGTGAATGATCTTTTTGATGTGTTCTTAAATTCGTTTTGCAAGAATTTTATTGAGTATTTTTGCATCAATATTCATAAGTGAAATTGGTCTGAAGTTTTCTTTTATTGTTGGGTCTTTGTGAGGTTTTGTTATCAGTGTAACTGTGGCCTCATAGAATGAATTGGGTAGTGTTCCTTCTGTTTCTATTTTGTAGACTAGTTTGAAGAGTATTTGTATTAGAACCAATCTAATACCTTCTTCTTTGAAGGTCTGATAGAATTCTGCACTAAATCCATATGTTCCTGGGCTTCTTTTGTTTGTTAGACTTTTAATGACTGCTTCTATTTCTTCAGGGGTTATGGGACTGATTAGATGGTTTATCTGATCCTGACTTAACTTTGGTATTTGGTATTTGTCTCAAAACTTGTCTATTTCATCCAGATTTTCCAATTTTGTTGAGCATAGGCTTTTGTAGTAGGATCTGAAAATTTTTTTAATTTCCTCAAGATCTCTTATTATATCTCCCTTTTCATTTCTAATTTTGGTAATTTGGATACTGTCTCTGTGCCCTCTGGTTAGTCTGGCTAAGGGTTTATCTTATCTTGTTGATTTTCTCAAAGAACCAGCTCCTGGTTTTGTTGATTCTTCGTATAGTTCTTTTTGTTTCTACTTGGTTGATTTCAGCCCTTAATTTGATTATTTCCTGCGTTCTACTCCTCTTGGATATATCAGTTTCTTTTTGTTCTAAAGTTTTCAGGTGTGCTGTTAAGCTGCTAGTATATGCTCTCTCCAGTTTCTTTGTGGAGGCATTCAGAGCTATGAGTTTTCCTCTTAACACTGCTTTCATTATGTCCTCTTATAGGTTTGGGTATGTCATACTTCCATTTTCATTAAATTCTAGGAAGTCTTTAATTTCTTTCTTTATTTCTTCTTTGAGCAAGTTATCATTTAGTAGAACATTGTTCAGCTTCCATGTGTATGTGGGCTTTCTGTTGTTTTTGTTGCCATTGAAGACCAGCCTTATTCCATAGTAGTGATCTGATAGGAGGCATGGGATTATTTCAGTCTTCTTATATCTTTTGAGATTTGTTTTGTGACCAATTATATGATCAATTTTGCAGAAGGTACCATGAGGTGATGAGAAGAAGTTATATTCCTTTGGTTTAGGATGAAATGTTCTATAGATATTTGTTAAATCCATTTGATTCATAACATCTGTTAATTTCACTGTGTCTCTGTTTAGTTTGTGTTTCCAAGATCTGTCCATTGATGATATTGGGTTGTTGAAGTCTCCCACTATTATTATTTGGGGTGCAATGTGTGCTTTGAGCTTTAGTAAAGTTTCTTTTATGAATGTGGGAGCCCTTGCATTTGGGGCATAGATGTTCAGAATTGAGAGTTCTTCTTGGTAGATTTTTCCTTTGATGAGCATGAAGTGTCCTTCCTTATCTTTTTTGATGATTTTTGGTTGAAAGTCGATTTTATCTGATATTAGAATGGCTACTCCAGCCTGTTTCTTGGGGTATTTGCCTGGAAAATTGTTTTTCAGTCCTTTACTCTGAGGTAGCGTTTGTCTTTAACATGGAGGTGCATTTCCCGGATGCAGCAAAATGCCGGGCCTTGTTTACGGATCCAGTTTGTCAATGTATGTCTTTTATTGGGAAATTGACTCCATTGATTTTAAGAGATATTAAGGAATTGCTTCCTGTTATTTTCAATGTTATTTTTATGTTTGTGTGACTATCTTCGAGTTTGTTGAAAGATTACTTTCTTGCTTTTTCTTGAGTGTAGTTTCCCTCCTTGAGTTGGCATTTTCCATGTATTATTCTTTGTAGGGCTGGGTTTATGGAAACATACTGTGCAAATTTGAATTTGTCATAGAATATTTTGGTTTCACCATCTGTGATTATTGAGAGATTTGCTGGGTATAGCAGCCTGGGCTGGCATTTGTGTTCTCTTAGAGTCTGTATGAGATCTTCCCAAGCTCTTCTATCTTTCATAGTCTCTGGTAAGAAGTCTGGTGTGATTCTGATAGGTCTTCCTTTATATGTTACTTGCCCTTTTTCCCTTACTGCTTTTAATATTCTTTCCTTATTTTGTGTATTTGGTGTTTTGACTATAATGTGACAGGAGGAATTTCTTTTCTGGTCCAATCTATTTGGAGTTCTGTAAGCTTCTTGTATATTTATGTTTATCTCTTTCTTTAGGTTAGGGAAGTTTTCTTCTATAATTTTGTTGAAGATATTTACTGGTCTTTTAAGTTGGGAGTCTTCACTCTCTTCTATACCTTTTATCCTCAGGTTCTGTCTTCTCATTGTATCCTGGATATCCTAGATGTTTTGGGTTAGGAGCTTTTTGCATTTTGATTCTTCTTTGAATGTTATGTCAATGTTATCTATGGGATCTTCCACACCTGAGATTCTCTCTTCCATCTCTTGTATTCTGTTGATGATGCTTGCATCTATGATTCCTGATCTCTTTCCTAGGTTTTCTAACTCCAGGGTTGCCTCCCTTTGTTATTTCTTTATTGTTTCTATTTCTGTTTTTAGTTCCTGGATGGTTTTGTTCATTTCCTTCGTCTATTTGATTGTGTTTTCCTGTAATTCTGTAAGGGATTTTCATGTTTCTTCTTTAAGGACGTCTAATTGTTTACCTGTGTTCTCTTGTATTTCTTTAAGGGAGTTATTTATTTTTTTCTTAATATCTTCTATCATCCTCATAAGATATGATTTTAAGTCTGAGTCTTCCTTTTTCTGGTGTGTTGGGGTATCCAGGGCTTGCTGTGGTGGGAGAGCTGGGTTCTGATGATGCCAAGTAGCCTTGGTTTCTGTTCCTTGTGTTCTTCCCCTTGGCTTTTGCCATCTGGTTATCTCTGGTATTAGCTGATCTTACTCTCTCTGACTGTGGCTTGTCTTTCCTGCAAGCCTAGGTTTCAATACCACTTGAAGATCACTTCTCTCTGAGAGGAATTTGGGTTTAGAAAGCTGTGGTGCAGGTTCAGCTCTGGGGTGTAGACAGAAACAAGAAGCATCTAATCCCCAGCTGTCCCTTGTTTCCTGTGTTCTGATGGCTTTGCAAGGGTAACTCTTTGTCCAGTGAATTTGAAAAGAAGTGGCCTTGCCTGTGCTTGAAGATGTGTCAGCACTCCTGGGATACCAGCTCTTTCCTGGCACTATTTAAGTATGGAGCTCTGTGTCACAGGATCAGCTCTCCAGCCACCGAAAGAAACCAGAAGCCTGCTCCTCAGTCCCTGTGTCCTAGGTTTTCCAGGTGGATCCCTCTGAGCAGACCGGCTTGCTCATACTCCTGGGAAGCTGGCTTTCTCCAGGTCCTATTTGGCTATGGACCCTGGTGGCCCAAGCAGAGGTCTCCTGCCCCAGATGGAAACTGGAAGGCTCCTTCCTCCTGGCTGTTCCTCAGTCCCTGTCTAAAATTTCATGTCTTAATTGTACCTCAAACTTTGCTGTAAGCTTTAATGGAGTTCTCCTGCTATGGTCTGCCCTATTTATAAACATCAAACCACAGATTGGAATTAGTTTTCAGAGAGCAAACAAGCATCTAGCGTGATGTTTAAAAAAAGATTCTTTATGTTTCACCATTTTAGAATTGGGCCCCCTGCTAAAACTTTCTCAAATATTGTTCCTAAACAGGGGGGACTTCTGGCTCTAGCCTTCGAATGGTGGCTTATTGCTCAGAGGGAAATTTTTATGAGGAGGTTTAAAATGGAAATGCCAACAGGTTTAATTATGGTGCTTCTGTGGGGGCTACAGCACGTGAACATTACAGCATAAAAACAATATCAATCTGTGACTGAATATACTGAGAGCCGCTAATGTTTTAGATGCATTCACAAAAACTCACTTGTAATTTTTCCCTGAAAGCCAGAGACGACTTTACAGAGAAACACTCACACAGCCTTCCCATTTGCAATTCCTTCTTTTTGTTTTTAAAGAGGCAGGATGGAAACCCAGGAATAGTCAAGTAGCACAGAAGACCCTGGACTGTGTCTGAAGCATGTCTCACAGGCTGTGAAAGAAGTAAATGAAGTCAATAGCAAAACCTACAGTTTCAGAGAAATGCAGCTATCAGTGTTTAGATGGACAATACAGAACTGTAAGAACTTTTGTGGAGCCACTGGCTACAATATGCTGCACTAACATCTTTGTGGGTTTTCTGTTTGTTTGTTTGTTTTTGTATTTTGTTTGCTCATTTTTTAAAAAAGTTGATATGTGGGACAGAAACAAATTATGTACAATTAACTTTCTTTGTATTTCTAAATCCTTGATTTTTGTGCTACAGTAGAAAGTGCTCTTATAACTGGGGACTCCCTCTGGCCTTCCCTCAGCTCTCCATCCTTGTGATCTCTGTGGAATAAATACAGACAGAACACACTAGAAGAGACACAGACATGAGTTTATTATGTAGTTATAAGCATGATGAAGGGTAAGAATGGACAATAACCAAAAGGACTCTGTGTCAGCCTACATTTGTAAATAAGCTTTAATCTATCTCTTATAGTTTCTGGAGTAGACAGCTTTCTGGGGCCTGCTTTCCTGTCCAGGTGATTGACAGCCTCATTCCCATTAAGTCTTGAGGGAGGGTATAGTGGTTTGGCTTTTGTCTTTACCAGAAAGCTCCCTGCTAGATAATAATCTTATATTCTTTCTAGCAATTCAGAACATCAGGACCAGAGGAATATTCAGGTCGCATTATTTTGACCAGTAATCAAACTCCTGCAGTTTCAATGTCAAGTTTTAAGGATTTTAAGGAGTGAGGCAGTGACCTCAGTGCTTTTCAAATGCTGGTGTCTAACTAGCTAAGCTATGTTTGCATCTCAGCTTCAGTCTCTTACAAAACGCTGCATAGTTAATAGTGCCTTAGACTGAGCACTTCCTACTGCAATGGCATGCAAGGATTTCACCAAATTAAAAACTGTCCCTGGGATGACTCTATCCTTAAAATGCTCAATTAAAAGAGCTCTGCCTTTTGAGATGTAAATTTTCAACCATTCAAAGTTCTCCCCAAGAAGACCTGGAAGCATCTCCTGAAATGAAAATACTCAAGGAATTGACTTGTCTCATAGTTTCCATGAGAAGGGCCAGCCTATGGCTCTACCCCTCATCACAGAAGTCCAAAAGTTGCTGGCCCTAAACTTACACAGCAGTTAAGCCACCTGAGATGCTCTAGCTGTGGGTATCCCACTCCCTGTCATTACCTCCTTGCCTTTCATGAGCACACGCCACTGTTTAACAAACTCCCACTTGTTTTAAAGAAGTTGGCCTCAGTTTATATTGATTCTGCCTTCTACAGCAATATAAATTAATAAACAAAATCTGTGTTTGGTGCTTTTAACTAGTCTACCTTTATCTTCGGTATGCCAATTCAAGCCGGAGTCTCCCAGAGTCCCAGAATTAAGCCTCACTGCACTGGGACCCTCACAAAGGCTCACCGACTGATTGGAACATACATGGTACTAGAGGTTAGAATGTTGCCATTCCAGGGCCAAGTATCTTGGGCTTTCTTGGCCAATGAGTAGTCATTTATGGATTACCTCTTTGTGTGGCCTAGTATCACTCACTGAGTAAAATCGCCCACTGTGATATAGCCTACACCACATGTGTTCACCTCTTCTACCTAGGTCACACAGAGTCTCAACTAAACCTGTTTCCTTGAAGTACTAGACCCTCACCCCTTCTTTGGAAATTTCAAGTTGATATATTGCTTTGTCTGGCAGACTAGGATTCTCCTCATTGGACTAATCACTGTGGTATTAATAAAACTCTTAGCTGAAAGATCAAGTTTGCACCTCTCAACCTCTCTCCTTTCTAACCCACAACTCAATGGCCTTTTTTTTTTTTTTTCCTATCTCATAAATATAGTTTCTCCTCTACTCTCTATTTGGCACAGCACCTCACTGTGTAGCTCAGGCTGGCTTCAAATGTCAGATTTTTCTGTCTCCAACTCCTAAATGCTGGGATTGAAGCACAACACCTGACAGTTAATGTAATTTCCTGCTCCATCTTTCATATTCGTTAAGGACAAGCATTCTTTTTATGTATTTGGAATCAGCAAAGTGATAGATCTGAAATTCTCTGAAGCTTCTCATCTTCGTGATAAATATAAGCAAACTAAGCTGCTATATAAGGTCTTTTGCGTAAAATGAAAAGAACTAGAAAGTTGAGCATTTAAAACTTTTATTATCACTCAAAAACTGTGAAAACAGCAAATAATAGTTTGCTAGGCAGTCTCTGTCCTTCACTGAGGCAGGCTGTGCTTCAAACAACTTGTCCTTGGTTTCACAGTGTGTATCTCTAGGCTCTGTGGGTATTAGGAAGGAAATTCTATCATCACAGTGAAACACAAACCCCAGTTCTGATTATTTAGAATATGGACCATGGATGACACAATTAACCCACACACTAGTTTCTGGTGCCAGGTGCTATTAAATGTGTCTTAACAGCCCTTCAGCAGACACATAGAGCAATTAGAGGTCTGAATATGCCTCTATATAATTAAAAATTAAGAACAGCTCTGAAGTTATCTGGCCTCTAAAGCCCATTTTCTCTATAGATAAAATCCTTTGAAAATTCCACACTGTCTTAATGTGGACTTGCATGAATGAGGTTCAAGCCTCAAACCTCAAATGAGAATTGATTAGATATTAAATTAGTTCAAACTAAAGGATTTTAAACGTTAGTTTCGGGCTGACAAGATAGTTCACTGAGTAAGAGCATTTACTTTGCAAATGTGGTAACCTGGGTTCCAATCTTCAGTATTCACTTAAATGACTGGGTGTGTTATCCAGGTAAGTATAATCCCAGCACTACTGGAGACAGAGGCCTGAGGATTGCCAGAGCCTACTAGTTGCTAACTTGGCTCCTCATTCAGTAGCAAGACACTTGACTTCCTCCTCTGTGTTCCATGCATGCACTTTTGTACCCAAAATCACATGCATACACACATGAAAAGAAAAAGAAATAAATTAGTCATCAGAGAGTTAAGAAAAACCAAAATGAAAAGGGGAACTTCATTCAATGATCCATCACTGTGAATAATACATTGGGCATTACATACGTGGTAGCTAACTTTAACTTTACACTCTTCCTTTAGATTTGGCTCAAATCACACCTTGTTAAATGCTTTCATTCTAACAGTCTATTCTAGAGCAAGACTGGATGGACAAATGATATCCTCCGTCATAACACCACTTACTTAGTTTGTCAAATATAAACTGAACAGGTTTACCAGCACTAAGCTGATTCAACTTGTTTTTCATAGATTTGATAGGCTAGAACTGACATTTTCTTTCTTTTTAATTTTTTTTAACTTTTTCACTTTTACATTCTGCTCACTGCCCCCCACCTGGTCACCCCCTTCCATAGTCTTCTGTTCTTCCCCGTCCCTTCTCCTCTGATCAGGCTTTTGTCTTAGTCATTCTGATGGCTGTAAGATTGAACCCCAGAATTGCTTTGATTTACTTTTCCCAGTGAGTAAGGACTTTGAACATTTGTTTAAATCCTTATTGGCCATTTGAGATTCCTCTATTGAAAATTCTTTTTAGTTCTGTACCCCATTTTAAATTGGGCTATTTGGGTTGTTGGTGTCTAACATCTTGAGTTCTTTGTAAATTTTGGATATTAGCCATCTGTCAGATGTAGGGTTCGTGAAGATCCTTTCCCAACCTGATGATTTGTCCTATTGACAGTGTCCTTTACCATACAGAAGCTTTGCAGTTTCATGAGGTCCTGTTAATCAATTGTTGGTTTTACAGCCTGAGCCATTGGAGTTCTGTTCATGAAATTGTCTTCTGTTCCAATGTGTTCAAGGATATTTCCATCTTTCTCTTTATATGATTTAGTGTATCTTGTTTTATGTTGAGGTTCATGATCCACTTGCACTTGAGTTTTGTGCAGGGAATATAGATCTATTTTCATTCTGGTACACATGGACATCCAGTTAGACTAGCACCATTTGTTGAAGACCCTTTCATTTTTCCATTGTACAGTTTTAGCTTCTTTATCAGAAATCAAGTGACCATAGGTATGTGGGTTTCTTTTTGGGTCTTCAATTCAATTCATTGATCATCACATCTATTTCTGTACCTATAACATGCAGATTTTATCACCATTGTTCTGTAGCACAGCTTGAGGTCAGGGATGGTGATTCTTCCTGAAGTACTTTTATTGTTTAGGATTGTTTTGCCTATCCTGGGTGTTTTGTTTTTAATTTTTCTTTTTTTTTTTTTTTTTACTTATTCACTTTACATCCTGCTCACTGCCCCCCACCTGGTCACCCCCTTCCACAGTCTTCTGTTCTTATGAAGTTGAGAATTGCTTTTTCAAGGTCTATGAAAATTACGTTGGAATTTTGATTGGGATTTCATTGAATCTGTAGATTGTTTTTGGTAAGATTTTCACTATTTTTAAAAATTGATCTGGGGTCTGTCTATCTCCTAATGAAGCTTTATATATAATGACAGTCTAATAGGGAAACAGGCAGCCAAATGCAGTGTTTAACCATGATCTTTAGCCATATTTCATTCATTTAATAAGGTATTTATACTTATGGCTACCATCTCTTTGCTCCCAACATGTATGTATCTGCAATGTAGAATGAAAATAAGTATTTATAACTTCTTAAAACTTGTTTTTCATATAGAAATCAATATATATTATTTTACATTATATTAGATCTGGTTCAGTCTCTTCAATTTTCTCAAATATTGATACATAGCAAAATATTTCAAATAATATTTAAAGTTATAGGTTACAGGCCTATGGGATCTTATTACTAGAGACTCCAACTCCATAGGTCTACAAGTGTGAATTAAATTCATAAGTATAATAACAAAGCTAGAGGGTTTTGCTGGAGGATTGCTCCAGCTAGGGAATGGGCTGAAGTGGATCAGTGAGTTGGACAAAGGTTAAAAACTAATGATTTGCAGGGTTATTATTGTATTTTAATGGAAATTTTCTTTATTTACATTTCAAATGTTATCCCCTTTCCTGGTTTTGCCTCCTCTAGAAACTCACTATCCCATCCACCCTCCCCCTGCTTCAATGTACTTGTTCCCCCATCCACCCACCCACTTCCACCTCCCTGCCCTCAAATTCCCCTACAATGGGGTATTGATCCTTCACAGGACAAAGGGTCTCTTCTCCCATTGATGCCCTGAAAGGCCATCCTCTGCTACATATGCAGCTGGAGCCATGGGTCCCTCCATGTGTACTCCTTGGTTGGTGGTTTAGTCCCTGAGAGCTCTGGGGTGTCTGGTTGTTGATATTATTGTTCTTCCTATGGGGTTGCACAACTCTTCAGTTCCTTCAGTCGATTTTCTAACTCCTCCATTGGGGACTCCTTGCTCAGTCCAATGGTTAGCTGCAAACATCTGCCTCTGTATTTGTCAAGCACTGGCAGAGCCTCTCAGGAGACAGCTATATCAGATTCCTTTCAGCAAGCATTTCTTGGCATCCACAATAGTGTCTGGGTTTGGTGACTGTATTTGGGATGGATCCCCATGAGGGGAAGTCTCTGGATGGCCTTTCCTTCAGTCTCTGCTCTACACTTTGTCAACATATTTGCTCCTATAAGTATTCTGTTCCCCCTTCTAAGAAAGTCCAAAGCACCCACACTTTGGTCTTCCTTCTTCTTGAGCTTAATGTGGTCTGTGAATTGTATCTTGGGTATTCTGAGCTTTTGGACTAATATCCACTTATCAGTGAGTGCACACCATGTGTGTTCTTTTGCGATTGGGTAACCTCACTCCAGATGATATTTTCTAGTTCCATCCATTTGCCTAAGAAATTCATGAATTCATTGTTTTTAATAGTTGAGTAGTACTCCATTGTGCAAATGTACCACATTTTCTGCATCCGTTCCTCTGTTGAAGGAATGGATCTACTTTCCAGCTTCTGGCTATTATAAATAATGCTACTGTGAACATAGTGGAGCATGTGTCCTTGTTATACGTTGGAGCATATTTTGAGTATATGCTCAGTAGTGGTATAGCTGTTTCCTCAGGTAACACTATGTAGAATTTTCTGAGGAAATGACAGACTGATTTCCAGAATGGTTGTAATAGCTTGCATTCCCACCAACAATGGAGGACTGTTCCTCTTTTTCCACCTCTTCTCCAGCATCTGCTGTCACATGAGTTTTTGATCTTAGTCATTCTGACTGGTGTAAGGTGGAATCACAGGGTTGCTTTGATTTGCATTTCCCTGATGACTAAGGATATTGAACATTTATTTAGGTGTTTCTTGACCCTTCAATGTTCCTAAGTTGAAAAATCTTTACTTAGCTCTGTACATCATTTTTTAAATAGGGTTATTTAATTTTCTGGAGTCTAACGTCCTAAGTTCTTTGTATATATTAGATATACAAAGTCCTCTATTGGATTTAGGATCCGTAAAGATCTTTTCCCAATCTGGTGATTGCCATTATGTGCTATGGACAGTGTTTTTTTGCCTTACAGAAGCACTGCAATTTTATGAGGTCCCATTTGTCAATTCTCGATCTTAGAGCATAAGCCTTTGGTGGTCGATGCAGAAAATTTTCCCCTGTGCCCATGTGTTTGAGGCTTTTCCCCACGTTCTCCTCTATAAGTTTCAGTGTATCTATTTTTATGTGAAGGTCCTTGATCCACTTGAACTTTAGCTTTGAACAAGGAGATAAGAATGGGTCTATTTGTATTTTTTCTACATGTTGAACTAGCACCATTTGTTGAAAATGCTATCTTTTTTCCTCTGGATGGTTTTAGCTTTTCTATCAAAGATCAAGTAACCATACAGGTGTAGGTTCATTTCTTGGTCTTCAATTCTTTTTCACTGATCTTCCTGCCTGTCTCTATACCAATACCATACAGTTTTTATCGCTATTGCTCTGTAGTAAAGATTGAGGTCAGGAATGGTGATTCACCCAAAAGTTCTTTGTGGCTGAGAATAGTTTTCACTATCCTGGGTTTTTTGTTATTCCAAATGAATTTGCAAATTGCTCTTTCTAACTCTATAAAGAATTGGATTGGAATTTTGTTGGGGATTGCATTGAATCTGTAGATGGCTTTCGGCAAGATGGCCATTTTAATTATATCAATCCTGCCAATCCATGAGCATGGGAGATCTTTCAATCTTCTGAGGTCTTCGATTTCTTTCTTCAGAGACTTGAAGTTCTTGTCACACAGACCTTTCACTTGTTTGGTTAGCATAACACCAAGATATTTTCTATTGTTTGTGACTATTGTGAAGGGTATCATTTCCCTAATTTCATTCTCAGCCCATTTATCCTCCGAGTAGAGGAAGACTACTGATTTGTTTGAGTTAATTTTATATCCAGTAACTTTGTTGAAGTTGTTTCTCAGGTTTAGAAGTTCTCTGGTATAATTTTTTGGGTCACTTAAGTATAATATCATATCATCTGCAAATAGTGATATTTTGATTTTTTCTTTTCCAATTTGTATCCCTTTGACCTCCTTTTGTTGTCTGATTGCTTTAGCTAGAACTTCAAGTACTATAGTGAATAGATAGGGAAAGAGAGGGCAGCCTTGTATAGTCCCCAATTTTAGTGGGATTGCTTCAAGTTTCTCTCCATTTAGTTTGATGTTGGCAACTGGTTTGCTGTATATTGCTTTTACTATGTTTAGGTATGGGCCTTGAATTCCTGATCTTTCCAAGACTTAACATGAAGGGATATTGAATTTTTTGAATGCTTTTTCAGCATCTAATGAATTGGTCATATATTTTTTTCCTTTGAGTTTGTTTATTTTGTGGATTATGTTGATGGATTTCTGTATAGTGAACCACCCTTGTGTCCCTGGAATGAAACCTACTTGATAGTAGTGAATTATCATTTTGGTGTGTTCTTGGATTTGGTTTGTGAGAATTTTATTATTTTTGCATTGATGTTCATAAGGGAAATTGGTCTGAAGCTCTTTTTCTTTCTTGGGGCTTTTGTGGTTTAGGTATGAGCATAATTGTGGTTTCATAGAGTGACTTGGGTACTTTTCCTTTTGTTTCTATTTTGTGGAATAGTTTGAAAAGTATTGGTGTTCAGTCTTCTTTGGAGATCTGATAGAATTCTCTACTAAATCCATCTGGTCCTGGGCTTTTTTGGTTTGGAGAATTTTAATGACTGCTTCTATTTCTTTAGTGGTTATGGGACTGTTTAAATGGTTTATCTGATCCTGATTTAATTTTGGCACCTGGTATCTGTCTAGAAAATGGTCCATTTCATTCATATTTTCCAATTTTGTTGAGTATAGGCTTTTGTAGTGGAATCTGAGGATTTTTTTAAATTTTCTCATTTCCATGGTTATATATCCCTTTTCATTTCTGTTTTTATTAATTTTATTGTTGTCTCTGTGCCCTCTGGTTAGTTTGGCTAAGGGTTTATCTATCTTGTTGATTTTCTCAAAGAACCAGCTCCTAGTTTTGTTGACTCTTTGTATAGTTATTTTTGTTTCTATTTGATTGAATTCAGCCCTGAGTTTGATTATTTCCTGCCATTTACTCCTCTTGGGAATATTTGGTTCTTTTTGTTCTAGAGCTTTCAGGTATGCTGTCAATCTGCTAGTGTATGCTCTTTCCAGTTTCTTTTTGGAGGCACTCAGAGCTATGAGTTTTTCTCTTAGCACTGCTTTCATTGTGTCTCATAAATTTTGGTATGATATGCCTTCATTTTTATTACATTCTAAAAAGTCTTTAATTTATTTCTTTATTTCTTCCTTGACCAAGTTATCATTGAGTAGAACATTGTTCACATGGGTATGTGGGCTTTCCATTGTTTTTAGTTTTTTGTTTTGTTTTGAAGACCATCCTTAGTCTGTGGTGGTCTGATAGGATTCATGGGATTATTTCAATCTTCTTGTATCTGTTGAGGTCTGTTTTGTGACCAATTATATGGTCAGTTTTGGAGAAGGTACCATGAAGTGCTTAGAAGAAGGTATATTTGTTTGGTTTTGGATGAAATGTTTTGTAGATACCTATTAAGTCCATTTCATTTATAACTTTAGTTAATTTTATTGTGTCTCTGTTTCATTTCTGTTTCCATAATTTGTCCATTGCTGAGAGTGGGATGTTGAAGTCTTCCACTACTATTGTGTGAGGTGCAATGTGTGCTTTGAACTTTAGTAAAGTTTGTTTTATGAATATGGATGCCCTTGCATTTGGAGCATAGATGTTCAGAATTGAGAGTTCATCTTGGTAGTTTTTTTAAAATATGAGTATGAAGTGTCCTTCCTTATCATTCTTGGTAAGATAAGGACTTTTGGTTAAAAATTTATTTTCTTTGATATTAGAATGGCTACCCCAGCTTGTTTCTTGGAACCATTTGCTTGTAAAGTTGTTTTCTAGTCTTTTACTCTGAGGTAGTATCTGTTTTTGTCACTGAAGTGCATTTCCTCTATGCAGCCAAATGCTGGGTCCTGTTTACATATCCTGGCTTTTAGTCTATGTCTTTTTAGTGGGAACTGAGTCCATTGATGTTAAGAGCTATTAAGGAAAAGTGATTGTGGCTTCTTGTTATTTTTCTTGTTAGTCACCACTAACAAGTATTGTTTGGGTGGCTATCTTCTTTTGGGTTTATTGAAAGAAGATTACTTTTTTACTTTTTCTAGGGTGAAGTTTCCCTCCTCGTGTTGGTGTTTTACTTTTATTATCCTTTGTAGAACTGGATTTGTGGAAAAATATTGTGTAAATTTTATTTCATCATTGAATATCTTGGTTTCTCCATCTATGGTAATTGAGAGTTTTGCTGGGTATAGTAACCTGGGCTGGCATTTGTGTTCTCTTAGGGTCTATATTACATCTTCCCGAGATCATCTGGCTTTAATAGTCTCTGGTGAGAAGTTTGGTGTTACTTTACCTGTTTCCCTTACTGCTTTTAATATTCTTTCTTTGTTTTGTGCATTTGGTGTTTTGATTATTTTATGACAGGAGGAATTTCTTTTCTGGTCCAGTCTATTTGGAGTTCTGTAAGCTCTGGTATGTTCATGGGCATCTCTTTCTTTAGTTTAGGGAAGTTTTCTTCTATAATTTTCTGAAGATATTTACTGGTCCTTTTAGTTGGGAATCTTCGTTCACTTCTATACCTATTATCCTTAGGTTTGGTCTCTTCATTATGTCCTGGATATCCTGGATGTCTTGTGTTAGGAGCTTTTTGCATTTTTCATTTTCTTTGACTATTGTGTCAATGTTTTCTATGGCATCTTCTGCACCTTACATTCTCTCTTCTATCCCTTGTATTCTGTTGGTGATGCTAGCGTCTATGACTCCTGATCTTTCCTAGGGTTTCTATCTCCAGGGTTGTCTCCCTTTGTGATTTCTTTATTGTTCTTATTTTCATTTTATATCCTGGATGGTTTTTTTTTAAATTTCTTTACCTCTTTGGTTGAGTTTTGCTGTAATTCTTTAGGGGGTTTTAGTGTTTCTTTTTTAAGGGCTTCTACCTATTTTCCTTTTTTCTCCTGTATTTCTTTAAGGGAGTTATTTATGTCCTTCTTAAAGTCCTCTATCAGTATCATTAGAAGTGATTTTAAACCTGAATCCTGCTTTTTCAGTTTGATGATGTATCTCTGACTTGCTATCATGGGAGAACTGGATTCTGATGATGCCAAGTAACCTTGGTTCCTATTGCTTGTGTTCTTAAACTTGCCTCTCACCATCCTGTTATCTCTAGTGCTACCTGCCCTCACTGTATCTGACTGGAGCCTGACCATCCTGTGATCCTGGTTTTTTCAGAACTCCTCAGAGTCCAGCTGTCTCTGTAATAATCTGGGATCCTGAGATCCTGGTGTGACTAAGCTCCTAAGATCCTGTGATCCTATGATTCTGTGCATGTAAAAGTACCTGGATTTTGAGCTTCTTCTGGGTGCTGTGTGGATGGGTACTGAACCAGCACCCAATGTCTTCTCAGGGTACTGGCTCAGACCTGAGGAAAGGCCATTTTCACTATTTTAATACTACCTATCCATGAACATGGGAGATCTTTCCATCTTCTGATATTTTCTTCAAATTCTTTCTTCAGGGACTTGAAGTTCTATACCCCAAATCACATACATATACAGATAAAGAGAAAAAAAAAATAAAAGACTAGTCATCAGAGAATTAAGTGAAAACAAAATGAAAAGGAGTACTTCATTCAATGTCTCATCACCATGCATTGTACACTGGGTATTACATACGTGTTAGGTAACTTTAACTTTACACTCTTTCTTTAGATCTTGCTCAAATCACACCTTGTTTATTGCTTTCATATCTAACAATCTATTCTCGAGCAATACTGGATGGACAAATGATATCCTCCATCATAACACCACTTACTTAGTTTGTCAAATATAAACTGAATAGGTTTACCAGAACTAAGCTGATTCATTTCCTTTTTCATAGACTTGATAGGGTAGAACTGTCATTTATCTAAAGGACAATCTACAGGTGGTTTGGATATTTTAGCCTGAGGAGCCTAGAGTGTAGAAGCCTAAGCATTTGTCAGGGTCTTTTTACTTTTCTCAGGATTTACTTTTCTGAGGATTGTGAGTGGCGGAGTTCGTTGCTCCCTCTAAGCCTGGGAATGATCTGTAGGGAGAAAAATTAAGCTAATACTTTTTATTACAGAATTAGATTTTTTTTTTAAAAAAAAGAAGCTGTGGCTCATGATTTCTTCATAAAACATGCAAGTTTTCAGTTAGTAATAAATGTAATGGGCATTCCAAATCTGAAAAGAACATTAATGCTATGCATATGCTATCTCCCATCCCTTTCCCAAGGCCTGGCTATTTGATGTCAAAATTGTCTGTTAAGAAGATGAACTTCTAGGAGGAACTAGAAAGAATGTACATGAAGTGGTTAGTCTGAAACTGACAGGCTACATCTTCCAATCTGCAGTTCTAAGTATTTGCTCTTAAATAGTTCTTTGTCTTTGCTGTCCAGGGAGACATAGGCCCCGGGTGCCAAGGTCACCATGTTCTGAGAAATCTTTGGCCCTTACAATCTTCTCCCAGGCTCTCCTGGAGCTGTGAGCTCCCAAAAGCTACACCAGAGAAAGACAAGCCTCAGAGCTTTTACTGTTAATGGTTACCATTTTCCTTACCACTGTGAGTCATCCCAGAAGTCCTTGCCTGGAGTTACTGCCTCTATTTTCATAGATGAGGAAATGGGACTTCAAATAATCATTACTCACATAACGTTACACAAATAAGTGACACCCACTTCAAATCTCTTATATTAGTCACACTTATCTTTGAAATCAATCGATAGGCTCCTTCTCGTTATATTGGAGAGGAAAATGGGTTATCGAAGGTTACAGGTTCTTCAGGAGAAGTTGGGTCTGATGATGAGCTTGTGACTGCTGCCATTAGGCTGGGACCCAGGCATTGCTTGTCACTCTACCTGAGTGTGAAACACACCTGCAAATCTGATGTCAATACAGCTTCCAGAAGCAGCATGGCAATGCCTACCTGGCCAGCTTCTAGTCCACCTGGGGCCTTTTCACATCACTGCTGCCCACAAAGGAGTCTCAAGATGATGTGTCTGACTGGTAGAGTCCAAGTTGCCTGCCTGCCTACACTTTCGCTGCCAAGGAAAGTTAAGAGTTCTTAACTTCTACACCTTGGGGTGCTGTCCTGACCAAGGCTGTCCTTAACCCTCCTCTCCTGTTAACTTGACCTGGCCATTTGCAAGGTGCTTTGTAAAGGAGAATGCCATGGAACCCTTGGTTGAGAAGAAACAAGGTTGTCCTGAAGCTCACAGAAGAGATGGAGTCTGTAGATCCTTTGTGGTCCCTGCCTTGGACAGGAGGAACAAGAGTTCTCACTCCGAGGCTGTGGAGTACTTCACTTACTTGAAGGCCCTCACCAGGGTGAATGTGCCAATGTTTCCAGCCTTCTTGGCTTCAACGCCACTGGATAAGGGAAGGACTCAGATTTCCGCATCCAAAACAAAATGAAAAGTTCCCCCCACACCAGAAAAAAATAGTCTTGATTAAAAGCCACCAGTTTGTCAGAATGCTGAATGCTGAACAGACAGCGTGTAATTTTCAGTTCTTCCCATTGCTTCCAGTAGAGAGTTCCACTCTCCCTCTCTCTATGCAAGGCCAAGAGGTCCAGGGAAGGCTGGCAAAAAGAGCTAATCTGTAGCAGTTTCTCAAGATACATAACTAATTGAGTCAAGTTTCTTGGGGGAAAACTGGAAGTAGGGGCTGGGAGGATAAGACAATTAAACTTCAGTGGAAGATGTTGGTGATTCACGGATGAAGGCAGCCACTTTGGGCTACAAGGGTAAGAGTCAGCCTGGCAGTTGGCACAATAGTCCAGTGAAGAAAGGAGAAAAAAATCATCAGTCCATTTCGCCACTAAAAAATAAAAGCAATCTATTATAAGCCCATATGGAGCAGGTAGAGTGGTGCTAAATCTTCTACATCAAGGGTGCTCCCTTCAATGGTTCCATATCAACCAAATCCCCAGATCGGTCCAGTGTTCTGCTGTGGTCTCCTCTCTTATTCAGTGTGGAATAGTTGTTATCTAACGGCTTTGTGTTAGACCCCATATTGCTCATTGGAATTTCTTCCTGGTCAGGTTTCTTATCTGCTTTTTGGTTCCGGTCAATGAGGGGGAGAGTGCTATCATCATGTGAATGGCTGCTCTGACTTCTAGATGTATTGCTTAGATTCACCTGGAAGTCTAATTTCTTCCATCCCTTTTTCAGTGGCTTCCCAAGCTCCTTATATCCCCAGATTGCCTGCAAGACAAGAGCTGCTACACGGACTTCTTTTTCCGAGCGATTCCCTGACTTGTTCATCAACACCAGCTTCTCAATACCTTGGGTCTCTCGAAGCTTCTTGGCAGCTTCCAAGTTCTCAGCAATAACTTCGTTGATAGTGTTCAACATAGAGACCACGGTGTCTTCAGAGAAATTCCAGGAGGTGTTCTGTTGACCTCCTGGCAGATTCTTTACCAAGTTAGGGATAGCATGTTTGCCAATTAGCTCTTTGTTCCGAGCATCCACAGCCAGATTTCTCAATGCCCCCTATGCAGCTTTAACTACTGGTCAGGAGATCAGCTATGGCAGAGAGAGCCTTCTCTTGACGAAGGGCAGAGCAGATGTATCTGCCATATGTCCAGCACCCAGCACACAAGTTCTGGATAGTTCCCAGCCGAGGCTTCAAGAATGGCAGGTATCTTGCTTTCCTTAAGGAGTGAAATGTATATTCGCACCACTTCTGGCTGAAATAAGAGTTCATAGCCTTGAGCAGGACTAGTTTTTTTAGGGAAATCCACGGTATCATTTGTTGGATCCTCTGCAGGTTTTTTCCCTTTGCCCTTCTTGGTCGCAAAGCAACTGGCAGCATGTGGCCCAGTACTGTTAGCCACAGTAGAAGTGCCTCCTGGTAACACTCTGCCTGTGGGATTTCACGATGAACTTGGTATGATAAGTTCCGAAGGAGGCAAACACAATTCTCCACAAGCTTACTGTTGGAATCCTTTTGCCCAATTTCTGCCTGAACAATGAAAATGAGGGCATCAACTAAGCCGTCACATTCCCAAAGTTTCCGCCGGGCTTCACTCCTCTCTGAGCTTACAGAAGTTTCCTCCAGGCTTCACTCCTCTCTGAACTTACAGTTCTAAGGCAGCCAGCTGTGTTGGTGAGCACTGACTCCCATTCAATATGCCATGGCTTACAATCTTCATTAGGTTCTCTCTCCCAACCAGAATGTGGAGTGATAACTTCATCTGTCAAGGCATGTAGAGCATGGTCCATAATCTCCATTTTGATTGAATCATGGGATGAGAGATTCCACAGGGTTTCAGTAATCACTTCAGTCCGGTCCATATCACAAGCCTTTTGGAGCAATAGGACCAGAGCAGGAACACCATCACAGTTTTTTTATGGCAATCTTGTTATCTTGGTCACGTCCAAAAGAGATATTCTTGAGAGCTCCACAAGCTCCAAGGAGCACTTCCTTTTTAGGATGATCTAACAATCCTACCAATATCAGGATACCCTTGAGCTTCCGAACATCAGTCTTCACCTTGTCATTGCGGTAGCATAAGTGCTGCAGGTATGCAGCTGCATTGGACTTAACAGCATCCATGGGGAAGCCTAGCATGGCAATCACCTCTGGCAGCTCAGGCTGTCTCCAGTTTAGAGGTGGGGGCATTCACTTGCGCAGATTATCCAAGCTTGCTAAACTGCCCCGCTCATGCTGAGCTAAAGGAGCCCAATAGTACTGATCAGGTGGTACCTTCTCCCCAATCAAGTCTTCATAGCTCCTGAGGTGTGGTCCCGGGTCCGAAGGTTTTACTGTTCGACAGGCAGTACCATAATCAGACATCATGCCATAATCTAGGTCATCAAAGCCCATGCTGCACTGGTCATCCTCTAGCCCATAAGGTTCTGGATTAGAACGATGCAAATCCACACTGCTCCCACCTACTCGAACCTGGGGCTGGGGCCCATAGACATCTTGTCTACTGGGTGCCCTGTAGCCTTCCATGCTGGGCCTATACCGCTCCTCAATTCGGGTCACCCAGGACAGACTGCCATAGTTGTCGCTGCCACGTAGATAACTGTCTTCATAGTGTGGGCCATACCCATCTGGAGGATAGTGGAAGTTCCTAGGAAGAGTTGCAGTGCCAGCCTGCCCTACATAGGGACCAGGGCCCCATTTCCATTCTTGCGGAAATCATGGCCCAAGGTCTGGATATAGTTATTGGAGACCGCAGAGGCATCCACAGGCAGCCCATCTGGCCCCATGGGGACGGGCTGTACTGTCCTCCTTGTCATCGTCTTCACAACTTTTTTGACTGTGGTCTCCATGCGCCTAGTAGTCCCATCATCTGAGGTCTCCACAGAAACAACAGACATGGCTCTTTCAGGGTCCTCTTCAGTGTAGGTTTCCACAATCTGTCCTGGCTCCTGCATTCTGGAGATAGTACTATACAGAAGATGGTTGTGATCCTGGGGTCCGTTGAGTTTCAAATCTGAAAATTTCGGTCTCTCAAGGTCAGCATCACCCACAAACTGGCCGTTCTCAAATGTGGACTTCTAAGGCCAGTCCTTTAAGAAACAAACCCAAAGCTTAACCAATGTGCTGAGAAAGACAAATGCAGCGAGATTTGCTGCCTCTTTCTCTTCCTCTTCCTCTTCCTCTTCCTCTTCCTCGTTCCACGATCTTCCCTGCCTTTCTCCTCTCCGTCTTGCGCTCTCTCTCTCTCTCTCTCTCTCTCTTTCTCTCCTCTTTCTCCCTCTTCTCTTTTTCACCTCAGATCCAACACCTAAAATGGAAGTTGCACCCAGCCAAACGTAAGGGAGCCTGGGTCAAGATACTTCTATAAAAGGAAAATTTTAAGTTATTACTCAGTTTTATTCTCAGAGAGGTGGTATCTAACACAGCTGTCCAACTTTTTTAAAAAAAAAGTAACCTAGAGATTTCCCATTTTAGATTTTAACCATGACTAATTCACTAATGATATGAGAGAGATCTTTAATATATTGAAGTTTATAGAATGTCCAGCTTATTTGGTTCTAGGGAATGACTTCCATGAATTTATGGCTGAAAGTTTAAAGACTGCGTGCATAATAAACATTGTTTCCAACCTTTTAAAGCCTCTATAGTTTTGCTACACAAGGCACTCTTCACAAGGTTTAGATTCAGTCATAGGGTCTCAGCAATTCCTCAGGGCATTGGCTCACCTGTGGTATCTAATGTTATAAATTATATGATTTCACAGGGAAGATAGATTTCAGCTGTATAGTGAGAAATTGAATGAAATAACTTAGATTTTCTTCTTCCTTTCCACAAAGTACCTGTTTTTCTTTTTTAAAATGATGAAAACTATCTTCTGGTTTCTTCTGCTGTGTTGAAGATGGCTGGTTCCTGGCCAGCCATGCCAGCAACAGAACAATTAGATTCTCATCATTTATCATGGGGATTTAATGTTTTATTTGGGGGGGTGAAGAGCTACCTTCTAGCAGAAGTAAAAGTGGACCTTTAATATAATTGTATTTCATAAATCCTTATCAACACACAAATGTTTCACATGTCAGAGTGTTGATAACATGCTATTTTTTGGTGAGCTGTTAAGAAGTAAATTTTTTAGAGTTATAGCAGTTGTTATTATACCGTAACACCTAGTGTAGAAAGCATTTTTTTTAATTCAGCAAACACACAGAGGGAAGTTATTGTGTTCAAGATACTCTCATAGATCCTAGATCTTTAATAAATGGAAAAGATGTAGTTCCTAATCTCAAAGAGGCAATGCAGAGTCACACATGTCAGATAAAGGGATATGAGAGAGACCTTGAAGCTGGTCTGGTGCCTGTGCAGCATCCTCCTGTCCCAATGTGCTTCACTGATGTTCATTAGGGTCTCAGGGTGCTTCATTTAAACTGTTTATATTTGGAAAATGACATGGAGGTTTGAAGGTGCCACATATTTTAGTCAGCTTTCTGATATTGTGACAAAGCACCAGAATAAATCAACTTTCAAGGAAGAAGAATTTATTTGGCTCGTTTGAAAGGACTCAATCCATGTTTACTTATCTGTCTACTTTAGTGTCTGAGATGACAGGATACATTATGATAGGAAGTTTTGGTAGAGGAACACAGCTCCACTCATGGCACCCAGGAAACAAATAGTGCTAAAGAAGAAACAGTCCAAAGGTAAACTATGCCATTCAAGTGATGTTGTCAGTGACTTGTTTCAATCAGACCCCACCTTAAGTTTCTCCTATCTCTCAATAATTTATTAAGCTCTGACCTATCAGTTGGTCAATATATCAGTGAAGTTATAGTTCTCATAATCCAATTTTGCTACAAAAACTTTTTACTTCTACTGTTGTTATTCTGTTGCTATATTGGGGGAATCAAGTAGTCAATAGAGTAGTTTTTCAGGGAATATTTGAGATTCAAATCATATCACCTGTTGAGAATGGTCCAATGACATTTTGGTTGTTCATCATACAAAGGTCAGAATGGTCATAATTTATATCATAACAGACAGATTAATTAAACCAACAAGATAATGTTGCCTTTCTAGTCACCTTCAAATCAATGTGTATGGAGCACTCAGGAGTCAATATTGACTCTTTACTAGGTCTATGTTCTCGAATCCAGTCCCATGGTCTTGGAGTAGCCATAATTTGAGTCATAGACAAGAGAAGGGGTGAATATATAGATAGGATGTAGCTGGTTTATGTGCGCTAACTCACATGATCTCTCTACTGATCTGGCAGTAATTTTGTTAAGACTATCTTACTACAATAGGTCATGACCTCTAGCACATCTACAAATGTTGATGTGAAACCCATAAATAATCTCAGAACCAGGTTCAAAGAAAAAGGGACCACTAAACTTGACAATGTATAGAAAACACTGAGAAGGTTTCAGTGGGATGCTGAAAGATCAATAGAGGAAATGAATGAAGCAACAAATTGAGAAATATTTTCTATTTAATTCTGCCTTTTCCAACCAATATTTGCCAGGTCTCCCTATTTCTTTCCTGCCAATACCATTGACATATTTAATATTTATCCAAGTACAGAACAGCTGCTTGTGAAGATAAAATACCCCCACCTCCCACATTATGTCACCAGTGATGAATCTCATGTTCCCAAGTGAATCTGAATTTGAAGAAAAGGAGAACATGTGTGTTGTGCCCACAGTTGTCTATGGGACACACGGACATGAAGCAGTCTGAAAATCCAGCATGGAGATGATCAGCTGGGTAACATTAGGATATGTATCACGTAGATCTGGGAGCCAGGCATGAGCTGACGAAGGATATTTGCTTCTGCCTCAGTGCCAATCTATTTCAGTAGTTCCATGTAATAAAACTTTTCAATATGACAGAAATGTGCCTGGCTTTTCTTCTCATTCTCCCTTATCTTGGGTCCCAGAGCAGTTAGAAGCCTCTCCATTGACATCTTGGACTCTGGAGGTTAAAGAGAACAATTGAACTCTATCTATTTCTTCTCAGTATTACTCACTATTCTGAAAAACTGTAAATGATTTTCCAGAGTTGATCAAATATAGTCTTAGTGTAAAGTCATTGGAGTTGTCTGTTTAACTTTAGCATCAGTGACTTCTCTCTCTTTGTAATAATGTTTCATGTAAAACATTCTTATTAAATTTCCCATGCATCTGATTCAATAGGACTTGAGAAGACTTTGTACAGAATATCTGTGCAGAAACCATTTACATTAGATATGATCCAAAAATCAGTGAAAGAACAGGGGTATCTTTCTTAGGAGCAATGATCTCTGCTGCACATTCTTCCAGGGTAGAGACCCTGCTTCATAAATGTTTGAGCCTCTCATGGGACCTAATATAATCCTTTATACAAGAAAGTTTGCGACAAGTAATTTTGGTTAAAATATATGATTTTGAAGCAATTTTTTCTCACTTTGAAGAATGAGTTTGCCCAGGAAAGATTAAAAATACTGAAACACAAAGCTTATTTTTGTGAAAGAAAATTCTTTTGCATCTTCAAATTAGTTCTATTAGCATCTTTTAAAACATGTTTGTAGGGAAATATTTGCTTCAAAAGTCAGACTCAAACTTCCCTTCATAATTATAGTGATCTGCTTTTAAGAAATGAGAATTTATATATTTTCCAATTTGTGCAGTGAAAACTGACATGATTGGTTGAATATACATATGCTGGTCTATACATCCTAGAATAACATTATTTAATAAGAAACTACTGTATAGTGTAAGATAAAGAAGTTTTCATGTGCATTATTTCTCAACTCCCAGAAACCATTATTTTTGAAATGATGGTATTATAAATCTATTTCCTACTCTTTGGATATCTAATTCAGTTTGAGCTCTTTGTATCTCTTGGAGATACTCTTTTTTACATGTGTGTAAAAATATTTAATTGTTCACAGCACACTTCTTTGGTGTGGTTACAATGGTACCTATCTCTCTTACATTTTGCTTTTCCCTTTCTCAATTTTTATTTTCTCTTACTTTATTAATTTTTTCCAGATGGAAGAATGGTTGAGAGAGCTTCAGGTTAAAGCCAGTATTTAGACCTAAATTGCTCACATGGAGAAGACAAGAGAGCAATGGAACAGGCATCCTGTGTATGTACGTGGGCATATGCCAAATGACACACATAGGTACATAGACATCCACACACACACACATATACACACACACACAGAGAGACACATACATAAATATATAGACATATAGACATACACAGAGTCACAGACATATAAAAACACACAGAGATACATGCACATACACAGATACACAGACATGAAAAAAGACACATGTGGATACACAAAGACACATATTCACATATACTGATACTCAAAGACATATGCAGACACACAGACATGCAGGGACAGATACACATCCACAGAGACACACATCCTGCTAAAATGAGCTGCTCCATCTTTTCCAGTCTAACAGTAATTTGGGATTTCCCATCTGATGGGCACTCATACAATGATCTCTTTCACACATGGTAGTAATTTCACACTAAACACTTCAATTATTTATAAATGGATCCCAGAGACAGCAACCAGCAGCTGGGCTATAGAAGCAGCTCTGACTGAGGCGTGGCTGGTAGAACCACATGCCACTTCAAACGGTGTTATTAATATGTATGTGACTTGATCAGCTAGTTGAGATGCAGGTCTTCTGCAGTCTGTGTGGAGCTCTCTGAGTTCCACACTTCTGCAGTCCTAAGATGCTTCTTCTCTTTGTCAGACTTTGAGGCTAACAGAAGGTCAGTTCCCAGTGCTGAAAAGTGTGTCATACACATATAAGCCGTAATGCCTTCTCTTTTTTCTCTTTACTCTTTGGAGACAATTAAGACTTAGCTCCGAGAGTAGGAAAGCTGGAAGCTCAAACTGTCAATCTTGGATTAAGATTTTGGATTTAACTTTTGACAGAGTGACATTTACTATGTAAATGGCTTTAAGTAATCTGGCATAGGGGAACCATCAACCAGATTAAGGTAGATATTAAGGTTAATGAGTTTTAAGAGAGAAATGGGAGCGCACACACACACACACACACACACACACACACCAACATTGCCTTCAGAGGACACTGCAGTATACTCTGGGTCTCACTTCTGTCCCCAGCAGGTCTCTCCTTTTGAAGAGAATGTATTCTTTCACAATCCAAAGCAGCTTCCCGGCTGTTCTTTGCCCTCTTAGTGAAAACCACAGAACACTGGTTTGTGAGAACAACACAATTTCTCCAAGCAAATACCAGGTAGGAAAGTCTAAGCTCAATGCTGGTTAATTGATGGTCATTCTTTTGAAATGATGATGTGACATTAGTTTAAGGTCTTCCACACTTCACATTCCAGGATACCTCTGACCAAGGTGGGGCAAGAGCTCAAGACTGGCCACCCTAAACCTGTGGAGTGACAGCCATTAGAGGGCAGCACAATCTTTCTTCCTTTCTTTCTTTGTTTCTTTCTTTCTTTGTTTCTTTCTTTCTTTGTTTCTTTCTTTCTTTGTTTCTTTCTTTCTTTCTTTCTAACCAAACCAGTAAATTGGAAAAAAATAAAACATTACTTCAGGGGCTCTCTGTATGAAGACAGTGTGTGAGCCAAAAGGCTGCTGTTTATATCTTCTCATTATCATGGACTGACAGTGAATGCTTATAGAAAGAGATGAGGCTATGTTGGTAAATATCAACATAGATATACAACTCTGTGTATAGCTGTCTTTACAGTAAGCAAGATTCCCCTTAGCATCTTTTTCTGTCTTAACCAAACAGCATTTGACCTTTCTGATTTACTTTTCTCATTATCATTTGTCCCTTTGCTTTGGGGTATGGGTGTGTGTGTGTGTGTGTGTGTGTGTGTGTGTGTGTGTGTGTATGTGTGTGTAATTGTAAAACGTGAGCAGATTGTTTTTTTCCTAACAAACCTCTAATCTCCAAGGCTTCTATGACCTGGCGGTAGAACAGAGCAAAGATGGCTGCTGTAGAAAGGGCAGGTTGAAAGGCTTAAGCACTAATGACCTTCATAATGACAAATCACCTCGCATGCTATCTCATCTGTTAGCTGCAGTCACCTTTCCTGTGAGCTGCCAGAGAAAGATTTGTGTAAATAATCCATAATTACAGTAGAGTGGATGAAGATTGATTGGTTAAAAGGAAGTTTAGTCCTTTGGGATTAGAGAACTTTTCCTTTATTGAGGAATTAGTATTGAACAGATAAATAAACACAGACAGTGCAGTACGCTACACAATTTAAAAAGGCTCACTACCTAAGAATCTATCTTCCTTGATGAAAGACTGTCTCAGGAATTAAAATGAACTCAACAGCTGAAGGGGTGGAGTGAAGAGCCCAGCTGGTGCCCCGGAACCCAGGGTGACCCAGGGGTGCTCATTCTACAGGCCAGTGGGCCAGAAACTGGGGTAATGAGATCATCCGTTCAGTCTTTAAACAACCAAACTTAACATCTTCCCAATTTATTGTTCCTTTCTTGTTATTTCCTCTGATCTCCCAAGGAGCTGCTTGGTGCTCAGGTGACGCTAAATACAAACAATTCAAGAATGCTGACTTTGAATATAGAAACAGCTTTTATGTATAAGAGGGAGCATGAATCAAAGGAAGCGTGAAGGCAGTGGCTGCTAATTAGCATGTGGGCAGTCGAGGTCCTAGATTTTTACTATATAGGTTGGCATAAGAGATAAAGGTTGGGGAAATTTGATTGGATCCACAAGGACTGAGTATATACCACCAAGGGAAATAGAAAAAGGTCAAAGATAAATTTCATGCATATTCTAGAGATTGTCTGAAAGCTGTATCACAGAATTAACTTTTCTGTCAAGCAAGTTAACTGTTAGGACCAGTGTTCTCATTTCTCCAATTTACTTTGACACCATTTTAAAAAAAAAAAAAAAAAAAAAAAAAAAGAAAACGTTTTCAAGTACTGCCTGCTTTGAGCTGAGCATTAAGAAACTTTACAAACTGCAGAAAAAAGCATGTAGATATGGGCACGCACACATGTGCACATACAACTTGCCACACTGAAACCATCATTGGCTCTCTAGACTAACGACACTCTTTTTAGCTACCAATGTGCACAGCCCATGTCCTTAAGATAAGGCATATCTTTGCATTGGTCTGTATTAATGCTGCCATAAACCATCCACTACAGCTCAGTGACTGGCCTGGGAAGCTTGTGTCTGAACACAATGTCAGGTACATTGGAGTGATGCTAGACTTCTGAACATAATTCTGAAGGATGGTGCATGGATATGGTACCTGATAGTGGTGAGTGACCCTAGATCAGGGATCAGGAAGACAACGGTGAGCAACTTACACATAGTAGACTTGATTCAGGGTCCATTCTATAAGGCAAGCTACAGATTGGTAGCCACCTTGGAATGGCAGTATATGAGACTTCAAGGATGTCATTAGTAATGTGAGAGAAGAAAGAATTCAAGTGCAAACAAAAGTTAGGGGTGGTGGGTAACTAGTTGTGTTGAAGAGTCTTACACTTGTTCTTTTATTATTTGCTCACGTATAAGTAAATACTCATAAATGATAATAAAGTGAACCTATGGGGTAATACCACTAGCCCTGTGTATGACCTCTTTTGGGTAACACTGTAGTGGCTTCTTGTGACACATGTGTTCTCATTTTCTTCCCATGTATGGCTCAATTTTTCTCACTCACTATGGTTTGTTGCTTGCTCATTTAATCTCTAGTATAACTGGATAATTGGAAAGAAAAACACCTTCTTCTAGAACCTTACTCTCTGCCTCACCTACTGGACTGAGAAAATCCCGCTTTCTGAAAGGTCACTCAAGGAGATCCCCTCCCTATGTCTGGGGAGTTTTGAAGCATCTTGGTTCTAGGAGGACAAAATAGGCTTAGTGATTCTACCATAAATCAAGTCTGATATCTAGACACACAACTTCCATGTGAAGGTCCTGGAGAAGAAGAAAGTAGGGGTTGGATAGAAATGGTGGTAGGAACCAAACTTGATGTTTGTTTCCTGGGAACTCTAGGACATAATATGTCCTAGACATATTATGTCCTAGACATAGACATATGTCTATGGACATAATAAGGGCATTTTTTCAAGGACCTTGAATGTATAGAGTATGGCATAAGGTAAGATGGTCTTAAACATTTATTGAAGATTATTTGTGTACCAAAAAATAATTATCCTCAAGATGTGGCCAGGGAGACAGGTCTGAACAATGACTAAGACACAACTCACGACTATTCTAGGGATTTTTGTTTGTTTGTTGTATTTACACTCCTTGTTACTATGACACAATTCCTAGCAAGAAGCAAGTTAGAGGATGGAAGGCTTATTTGGCTTCTAGTTGAATGGGATATGGTCTATTATGACAGGGAAGGTATGGCAACAGGAACATGATGCAGCTTGTTACACTGCATAAGACAATGGGGAAGTAGAGGGTGGACAAGAAATAAAGTCACTGTATTAAACTTCAAGGCTTGGACCCAGTGACTCACTTCATTCAGTTAAACTCCTTCCAAGATTCCAGATCCTTTCAAACACAGTGCCTCCTCCACGTTCTCCTGTGTCTCCTCCTCCTCCTTCTTCCCTACTCTGTTTCTATGTCTTTCTTAAATTTAGATAAGAAGAAAAATCACAAATGCCCATAAATATAATTCTAAACCAGTGGGGCAAAAACTGACAAACATTTTATATAAAGGTGTAAGGAGTACTTTGAGGCTTGAGGATCATAGTGCCCATTTTGTAACTACTCACGTCTGCAATTACAGACCCAAAGTGATAACAGACAATACATAAAGAAATGACCATGGCTGTGTTGCTATAGATCTCTATGAAACTAAGCAGACAGGTAGAATTAGCTGACCACTGCTGTAGAGCATCAAGTCCAACATAAACCCACAAATAGAAGATGGGATCGGGAGTTGAATGTTCATTTTCTGAGAAGGGACAGAGAGATCAGCTTGCATGAGTTGGGGTAGTGGATCTGTAACACTTGATTACGTCTGGATGCTGTGAGAGATTAATTTACAATTAGTCTTACCTTTCACTCTTTTGTTAAAAGGAGGTCATTGTGGAGGAAAATACAGTTCTTAACCAAGTGGTCCAAGGAAGTATTATCACCCAATCTACTTCCAGCAGAAATTTCCCAAAGTTGCAGAAATCTAGACTTTGAGGTTATTTGTTGACCATAAAACCCAATCAACTTCGGATCAACACTCTACTCCCAAGAGTTGATTGCAAACATTGTGCACTACCTGCGTTTTATCTCTGTTTTCATGTGGTCTCAAATGCCCCCCCTCCAGTGGTGATTGCTTCTTATCTCTCATTTGAAAATAGAAGACATATGTAAGCCTCATGGCTGGAATTGTCAGCATTGGGGTATCTACAGATATGATTTTTTCCTCTTGAATGCTAAAAAGAAGAAACTATAAGCATAAGAAGTTAATAAAATATGAGAATGCTATTCAAAGATGGTGGATGGCCACAAATGATCAAAATATATGAGAATGGAGTTTTAAGCATGTTCAGTGAGATTTTTTTTCCTTAACTCTTGGTTTGTGCACATGTGAATCAGTAGTCTGTGATAATGTATAAGTAGAAGTCATAAGACAGCTCAGCCTCTTGGCTAACATGTATGAACTCTCTTCTATTGCCCAAAACACAGTCTTAGTTGAGCTAATAGCTAAGCAGGATTCCCTTCTTACATTAGGTGCTCCTTGAACTTCTATTTTATCTCCCATCACTTTCCTTACATGTCTCTAGTTAATTCTAAATACCACTATTTTCTTCTCATCTGGAAGGACTGATGTAGGTTCTGGTCATTGTTTTCTTCAAATATGGGTATTTGGATCTTTTACCTTCCTATATTGCTTGTGAATTTGACATGACATCCAGACTCAACATAGGAGTACTGAAGCATTTTTTGGTAAGAGTCTCAGGGGGATGGTGAGTTTTTCTGACTATCTTACAGAATAACAGATAAGATCCAGAGCTGACTTTATGGTGATGCCAGGGTGAATTAGTGGGTTTAGTATATTCCAACTCATCCGTTCAGTATCAAATTACCCAGTAGTTTTAATCTTTCTGATAATTGTTGTCTGTATCCATTATTTATTTCATGCCCCCAAGTCTCTGACTTTTTCTGAATTTTAAAGAACATCCTCTCCCAAGTTATTTTTAACACAGTTTATGTGGGAAGGTAAGACCTTGATTTCTTTATTGGTTTTCATAAGAAGTGAGTCATCCATCTCACTGTGACCCTGTGCTCTAAAACTTTAATTTGACTATTTTATTTTTGTGTGTAGACACATTCTGGTTTGTTTGTGTGCCAGCATGCATGTATGTAGAATGTATGCTGCCTGTGTATTGTGTGGGGTGTTTTATATATATAATAAAATTCTGGGGATTCAAGAAGAGGAATATGGGGCTCAAATGCCTTAGAAGAAAATTCCCTACTCCCACTCCAGCACGGTAGAGAAGAGAGAGCCTCCCACAAAGCCTGTGAGAACCAGAGAGCCGCTCTTACTCTTTCCAATGTTACCATAATGTTGACCTGGGGTAAAGTCAGGAATGAGTCACAAAGCCATCTGCATGAGTGCAAGCTATGTTTCAATACTGGCAGCTTTGTTACAAGAAGTAGTGTATGTTGTACCTGCATTCTCCAGCTTTATTTTTTAAAATGTGTGTGTAAGTGCATGCACATGTGTGACTCTGTCTGTCTGTCTGTCTGTCTGTCTCTCTCTCTCTCTCTCTCTCTCTCTCTGTGTGTGTGTGTGTGTGTGTGTGTGTTATAGAAAATCAATGAGAGGTATCTTTTTCTTAATCACGCTCTACCTAATATTTTAAGACAATTCCCTCGCTGAATCCAGAGGTTGCCAATTTGGTTACATTAGCTGGTCAGCAAGCTCTAGAGATCTACCCGTTTCTTCTTCCTCAATGCTAAGACTATAGGTGTGCCTGGTAGTGTCTGACTTTATACTTGGATACTTGGCATCTCAACGCTGGCTCTAATGCTCACACAGCAAGGACTCCACGTATTGAACCATTTCTCTAGCTTTACCACTTTCTAGTTATAATTACAAGGTCCTAGAAAATTAATTTTACGTACATTAAATTTACCAGCATTTACTATCTTCTTTTTCAGTGCTACTTCTAAAGTTCATCTCACTAAATCTTTTTTGATTTAATTCTCTTTCCAAGAATATCTTTAGTATTTCTTAAACTGAATCTGTAAGTGATAACACTTTGGTTTAATTCTTAAATTAATTCTAAAATTTTATTATCTATGTATATATTTAATGTTATATTTCTTCATTTTTTTCTGTTCCATGTGTTATATGATCCACTAATGACACTGTTCTTTAATACATTGTATTTATCCTTGGCACTGTGTGTGTTAATTTATAAATGTATGTGTATATGTTCTTGTAAATTTATGATTGTTCTTTCTTAAATCTCTGTCAAGTATTTTCAAATTAAATATTTCTTCTCAGAGGTTTTAGCCACTTAAAATTATTATACTATTATAACACTTTTAATGTTACAAATATTTAGAAATAATGCATAAAATAGATTTGCCTATATATTGACACATTCCTGCATTTAAAAGAAAGAAAAATCTCAAGATGGATAAAACAATGAAATTCTTGAAATCCAGAGAGGTAAGTATGTAAGCTGACCCCACAGTGTTCTCAAGTGAATGTAGACGGGTGGAAAAGGCCCTGATAATTGATGTGGCAAGGTATGTAGCCATGGATCACAAGGAAACAGTGTGCTGGAACAAAGGTACAACTAACCAGAGACACAGAAAGTTTAATGGAAGTTAAAATAATTATATGATGAGAAGATAAAACTAAAACAGAGAGTTCTAAGAATCTTCTAAACCTAAGAACATACCTGAAGTGCAGAAGTGATTCCACAGAAGGAAATAGAAATGTAACCACTGGACCATGCTTAGTATGACACGGGGTTCTCATCTGGTACATGCCCAGTGAACTTTTTCCTTTGAGACAACTAAGCAGAACCAGATATTTGAACACCATTAACAGTTTTACTAAAGAGAAGATATCTTGCTAGAGTGGCACACCTTCTTCTACGATTACACTGACTTCAGAATAGTAACAGAATCGTTGGGCTTGTCATAGTCCCAATACCTGTCCCTACTGTGAACATTGAAGAACTGAGAAAGTCAGGTACTTACAGAAGTCTAGCGACTGACCGATTATTTGTTATCCTGAGTATTATGATAACTCCTGGAAATTTCATTATCCTTGTGGAAATTATCACACACACACACACACACACACACACATATTTACAATTCAGAAGACATACAAACAGACCATCATTCAAATTAGTTAGGCACTGATATGAATATTTGTCCTGAAGCTTACAATCCACCATTAAACAGTGTTTCATAAGTACAAATATCCTACAAAATTGTAACTAGCATTAAGACAAATAATAAACAAACAAAGGCACAAAAAACCACAGAACAATGACAAATCCAGACAGAGACCATCCCTGCCCATTCCTTTTGCATTAACAGAGAGAAGTAGTGTGTACTAGAGTTGTAGATTACAAGCATTTATTTATCTCCCTTAATATGTGAGGAATTTGTGGTCCAGGGAGGTGAAGGGCAGACACTGGGCCACAGCAGTGCATGGTGGTGAAGAGTGTCCTGTGATGGTTGACATATTTTGGTGTACTAACTCACTGACTACTATAGGGGTACTAGACTGAGTGACAGTTGGGTTCATCAGTGCTGTTTGTGTTTTCATCCACAGCAGAAAAGATTTGAGTTGATGAGGGGCATTGAGTCTTGTAGAGGGGGGAATACATCAATGAATACCACCTGCCAAAGGAAAGGACACAGGTTCTTTCTGATTTTGTCATTTATTGTCTCTCTTCAAGTGAGTAGTAGAAAGTATTGCCCCTCTTCCCTGGACCTTACCTAACTTTGTCTCTATATTTGTCTTTAATTAAAGGTTCATGCTAGCTTTAGAACAATGGTTTTTAACCTTTCATAATGCTGAAACTCTTAATACAGTTCCTCATGTTGTGGTGACCACCAGACATAAAATTATTTTCATTGTTACTTCATAACTATAATTTTGTTAATGTTATGAATCATAATGTAAATGTCTGATATGCAGAATGGTCGTAGGTGACTCCTGTGAAAGGGTCTTTAACCCTCCAAGGAGTTACAACCATCAAGTTGAGAACCAATGCTTTAGAAGGGCCTCCATTTGTTCTCTCCACATTCATGATGATGTGCACATCCATGCTTGTGAAAATAAGGAAACTGAAAAGAACAACTTTACTGAGCTCAGTAAGCTCTTCAACAGATCTTTACATAGTGCCCACAGAACATCTCTGTGAGACCTTTGGGACTGTGCTTGTCACCACAAAGCAAAACATGCCCAGCCTTCATTTCATGCCCTTAAGATATTTTCTTAAGTCTGTCTGTAGCTGCTGTTAACTGGTATATTTGTTATGATGCATGATAGTCTATGCAAATAAGCTCTCTGCTATAATAACAAAACAGCAAAAAAGTTAAGCAATCTAGAAAAAGAAATATATTGTTTGAGTCATTGTACTTTGAGGTCCCAGTTAACAATTGGGCATACCTATTACTTTCCCATGTCTGCTGTGGCTGCTGACTGACAGTAGCAGGGAAGAAATGTTAGAGCCAAACCACTTACCTCATGCCAAGAAGCACAATATAATGAACATGGTCTGAGGTTTTTAGTCCCTTTTGAGGGCATGTCCCCAAGTGATCTAATGCCCCGTTATCATGTTCTATCTCCCAAAAGTTCCACAGCTTCTTCAGGACCGTGTTTCATGATATAGATATTTGGGAACATCCAAGATTAAAACAGTAGCTTGGCTTCTTGGCTTCAGCACGTGGACAATTACCACCCCCATGCACTGTGTTATCTACTCTGTATTTCTCTAAACTTACTGATTTCAGGAAAAGAAATTCACTATGATTATCTACAAGAGTTATATTAGTAGAGTATGTCTTATCTCCATAAAGGCAGAATCTGAAAAGACAGAACCTTACCTTGGAAAGTTGTACCTACCTAAAGCTTCCCTTCTGCTTAAGTTAAAGTTCGAGCTCACCAATCGTCTTAAGATTCTGGTTTATTTGACATTATACGTACTTTTTAAAAAAATTAAATATAATGTAGTTAATCTGCTAACCAACATACTTTATAGTTTTTAAATGTTTGTTGAAACTATTAAACTAAATTATTATATATATATATATATATATATATATATATATATATATATATATATTTCAGGACTCTGTCTCTGTCTGATTTTGAGCCAGTCGCTCAATTTGTTACTCAACATGGTTTGAAATGTTCCATCTTCCTGCTACTGTCTTCTAAGTACTGGAGCTGCAGATGAAATAATTTAGAAATTCAATACATATTATTCATTAGCACTTACCTAACTGTATTTAAGAGGAATTGTCTGATGACTCAGTACAACAGTTCTAGCCTGGACTACCCACCACACCCTTGCTCCCTCCTACTGGTCTAGCTCCAATAAGCAACATGCAAACTCTTCTTTCTTCTTCCTTAGAAGCTCATTAACTTTTTCCCCATTGTGTCAGGTTTTAGTTGACTGCTGAGAATGAAGAAAGAGTCCTTAAATGGAATCTCTTCTCACTGCAGACCTCAGTTTCTGAGTCTATGGGAAGCCCATAGTCCTAGGTGGGGAATGCCGTGAGAATATCTTTAGTGAGTTTTGGGAAGCAGTGTTTAGGGGATTGGGGATTGCAGGTTAATGAGGCTTAGATGATTTTTGATTAAAACAGGCTTACTTATGACTATGGCTGTGTCTATTAGCAACCAAAAATTTCCTTGGGAAATACCCAAGTCATTTCACTCTGGGAGAGACCTGCTGCTTTCCTGAATACCAGAGCTCTCTTTAACTTTCTGGGTCAAAGGAAAGGTAGAGGCTATTGCCACCCACTATTAGTAACCTGGGGGCTGGAGTGAACGAAATCCAGGAAGCACTAAGTTCTATTAGTCTTGCAATAACTTTGAAAGAATATATGGAGCCAAATTAAACAGCACTCTTTAGAATATGCAGATTTTCTTCCCAAGCCCCATTTCTATTTTTATGAAGAAAATCCAATATATCTGTGTATACCGCTAATGTTATCAGGTCCATGACATGGTGAGATAACCAGGTAACTGCCATCATTAGCTAAAATGAGATACTTGGAACTATTATCAGGGGCCCTGGTTACCTGTGTCATCCTTCTCTTTACAGTAAACCTAAGGCAGGTTCAAGGCTGCCAGCAACCAAGCTTGGAAAGGGTGCATAAAAGTGTATGTTTCTCATATTTAGATTTCAATATGTTTTTGCGCCTAAACTGACACAAGCTTGGAAAGATAGTCTGCTGAGAGATCCTTCCTGTTCTTGTAACACTTGAACTGTTTTATGCCCCATGGCATCCAGAAGAGTGTGCTTGAGGCCAGACTTAGCATGATTTTGACTTTTCAGGGGTTTGTTTGTTATAGAGCTGGTTCTGAGGTCCAAGAAGAAGCATCTGCAATTGCTACCTATAATGTAAGGTTAATCCTGAAGAAGCTGGCTTTTCCTGCACTGTTTCCATTTTATGATGCCTGGTTTTATCAATCATGAAAAATTAAAAGCAAAAATTCATCTCAACTGTGTAAGAATGTTTAATGTAAAACCAAGAGAAAGTGGGGTTTCCTAGTTAGCCATGCACTACAAAAACAAACAAACAAAAACAAAAACAAATCTCAAGGAGGGCAAATACAGGAAAGATGTTTCAAAAGATTGTTGACTGTAAATGTTTAAGATAAAAAGATGGTTCTCTTCTTTTCTGAATTAAATTTTTTGTTACATGTATTAGTATATGTGTATGAGTGTATGTGCCTGAGGATTTGTGTGTGCATGAGGCTGTATTTGCATGAGGGTGTATGTGTGTATGAGTGTAGATGTGTGTGCATGCATGTGGGTGCTAAGATGCTCATGTGGAACAGACCAATCTCTGGTCTTTATTCTGGACAGGAAGCTTTCTTGCCTGTATCCTTACCACCTGGTAAGCCATCTCATTGGCTCCCAGGGAAGCCTACAGGCCTCTTTTCTTTCCCTTTATGTTGGAAGCCATGTGAATAGATGTGCACGAAGCAGGACTATGTGTTTTGTATTGTCCAATGGAAGATAATTATCTATGACATAAGAAGCTGTTTTGTTTTGTTTTTTTCAGCCACAAAGCTCTAATCATGACTATTTAGAATATTTTCAGAGGTGGAGGGTAAAGTCAATAAATGACTTACTTTTGTTTTCTGTGTTGAGGGGCTGAACTGAAGGCCTCAAACAGGCTAGGCCACTCTACTCCTGAGAAATATGCTCAGCCTAAACAATCTTGGAAATTCCAGAAAAGCCTGAGATTCTATAGAACTATGAAGCATCTTAGCATATATTTTTTTAACTATCAAGAGAGAACCAAACTTCGAGCTCTGTACTAAGTGTCAAATGTCTTCCACATGCTATGAAGGCACTGGGTTATCCAGAGTTAGTACTAGCAATTCTGATGCCACCTAAAATGAATAAGAATGAAATCCTCTTGGGCATTCAGATATTTATCTGTCTCAGGTTGTTTGACTCCTCTGACCAGTCCCTTTATAGGTGGAGACACGCTTGGGCAGGCTTGAAACAGCTAGAGTATGGGAAGTTTCATTGGGGCGAGCAGAGTATCCATTGGAATACATTGGGCTGCCTTGTCCACAGCAGCTACCTAAAGAAATCCACCAAAGCCACCTAATCTGCCTAGAAGACATTGAAAACAAGTAAACAAAATCAGGAAAGAAACAATAGTTTAGTGCAGCTTATTATACTTTATTCTATATTTCATTTTATTTTATTTTGTTTTGGAGCAATATTGCACTCTGTAGCCCAGCTGTGCTGGAACTAGAGGATCTCTCCTACCTCACCTTTCCAAACATGAGAATTACAGGCATGTGTCAGGTAGATGCAGCTTTTATTCACTAATTTTTATTACATGTATTTATCTTCATGTATAAAAATATATTCCTAAAAACAAGCATTTCAGCCTGTATGTTTCTCCCTGAGAGAATAAATATAGATATTGCTCTAAACATTTTTATATGATGCCCGTGTATGTGTGTGTGCTTGTGTTTGGGGGTTTATAAGCTTTATATACTATAACGTGAGCAATTGATACTTCATTACAAAATTTAGTAGTCTGAAGAAATATAATTCATAATCCTAAACTTTTTATTTGTTAAGTATATTCTCTTGGTTTATAGGGATTAAATAAAACTCTAAATAAAGAAGTATATTTTGAGTCATAGTTTTGTAATAATTTTATGGTTATATAATTTTTTGTTTTATCTATTATATATATTTTAAAATAGTTTAGTCATGCCATTTGTAATTGGGCATTTTTCTACACTGAATGTAACATTCATAGCTTATTGAAACTGCTATTTTACATGCCATGCATTTAAATGCATACATTTATTTTACACAAAAACATGCCATGCATGATTTTATAATCCTATTGAAGGGATCACTATTTACTGATGATATTTAGGTTTTTCAAAAAGTGGGGTAATATTTATTGGGTTATTTCTTTGTGTCTGACATATTCCAGTTAAGCGGGTATTATTTTGCTTCTATTGAAAATGAAGTAAACACAGGGTAATGCAATGCCAAGCTTCAAGCTGCTCACTGTAAAATATGCTTTCTGCAGCTCTTTGAAGGACTCAGAAGACGGGATTGCAAAAATGGCCCATTGTCATTGTCATCACAGGGTGATCAGTCGGAACAAATATGCCTTAGTGAAGTCACCTCCTTACTATTGTAGGTTGTACGTGTCTGCAAATGTTCAGTACTAAAGTACTTTTAATCTTTCTTTCTTTCTTTCTGTCTGTCTGTCTATCAGCTTCTCTCTAATTTTTCATCTATCAATTTATTTATTATTTCATGTGTTTCTGTATGTGTGATGTAAAAGTCAAAAGATAAGCTGTGTGTGTTGATTCTTATCATGTGGCTACCTGGGATGAAATTCAGGTCATCAGGATTGACAGCAAGCAGCCTTTCCCTGCATAGCTATCTCACTAAGCCTAATAGCAATTCTAAATGACTGCCTATTATTTATCAGACTTAAGCATAAAAATTCATAATTTTCTTTGGACTCTTCAGTTTTCCTTTTTGAAAGTCCCATATTATATAAAATCATATTAAAATCTTATGCTTTTCCCTTTGTTGTTTCCCTTATTTATTTATTTTATATAACCTTATTTGTTTCCATTTATTTATTTATTTACTTATTTATGCAGCCCATGTCTGTTGTGATAAATCAACATTTCACGTGGAACATTTGTTCAAGTGTACAGACTGTAGTTTTTCAGGGTTAAGAGTGAACACAGCTTTCTCTTTCTCCTGTGGCAGCTTTCTTTAAAATTTTGTTTGAGATTAGATAGAAAACTTAGATTCCAAGAGGAAGAGGGATTTCTCTACTGACTCAAATAGACATATCTGAAGACTAAGAATTTCTCAGAGTAATAACCTGCATTAAGCCTGTGATTGGCGTGTAGAATTCAGCAGGGGGCGGGAATCTTTCTGTAGTATGCAATCCCACTGAAACGAACGCCCTTCACTGACTGTATGTGCCCAAACCCAAGAGGCTTTGTAGGTGCTTACCTGGTGCTTGTAAAGTACTGAGTGCTTTAATTGTAACACTGAAATGAGGGGCAGAAGTTCTAACAGAAAATAAACAAAGGCATGTAGTCCCGGTGGAGTTATAAAAGTACTTTTATAAAACATAGGACATTTAGTTAATTCAAATGATCACATCTGTGATTCAGAATACATCTGGCCTTGTAGAAAATAGCCAGGCCCAGAAGCCAGGCTGGTGAAGGCTGAATACCCTGTAGCAGGGAGGTAATTGGTCTCAGAAGGAGATGGTTTCAAGTACTCAGTGATTCAACAGGAGTTCAAAGAGTGTCTCTAGAGGAACATTGATCTTGACACACCACTCTTTTTTTTTTGGTGTGTGGTGTCCTCTGACTGTTCGTGAACACAATGACAGTTAGCAGGGGATCTGGGGAAAAAGGTTCCCAGAACTCACAGGAGATGCATTCCCGTGTAGCTGGACTCTAAGTCAATCAACATGTGGGCTCTTTGGGTCTCTGTCTTCAAAGCAGCTTTGACTCAGAGCTGAGAAGGAAGGCCATTTGAAGAGGCATCAAATGCTTGTGGAGAGAATGAACATTCTAGCAGCTTCTTTGTGCTAAGGGTTCCCAATCCAGGGACTTAGAAGCCCTAGGAGATGGAGGAACTACAGTCAACGTTGGAATGTCAATGTTGTCCAGAGTGAATTTTGGGCAGCAAAATGATTATGCAGAGGGAACTCCCATTTAAAATGCTAACATTCATTTTCACACACTCATTTAAACCCAGAGCTGCCTTTAAAACATGAATCACTATAAGTACAAACAACTATAGAGTTGGTACGTTTTTCAAGGCCTTCACTGTATAAGGAACCATTTCTACCCTTGGATTATTAACTTCCTTTAAAAGTTTGAAGCTATGAATAGATATATGATTGACCAACTTCCTTCCTGAAGGGTATGTCTGGCTTGGCAAATTTTTCTCAAGGTCTTAAAAACTTCTAGCAGGTTAGTTGAATTTACTTTATGAATAAAGGGAGCCCTAGGTTCCTTTAAGTCAGTGGTTCTCTGAGTGTGTTCCCTAGATGAGCACCATCATAGTAATTATCCAAAATGTATTAGAAATATAAGTGTCTGACTCCACACAGACCCCTACGATAGGAAAGGATGTGGGACCAGGACACTTGTATCTAGGTGCTTATGATGTCTGTTGGGTTGGCACACCCAGCCTTCAAATGTCCCACTCTTCCAGTAGACTTGGAAGGTTTTTAAGTTGATGTTAGAAGCCTCACTCAATCCTCTAGTTTGTCTTTTCCAAGAAAAAGAAATTGGAGGGTTTATGGATTAGATTATCATAATGGGTTGTCAATACATAAAGAATTACATATATATATATATATATATATATATATATATATATATATATGAATGTATAATCCATGAGTATAATCCATGATTTTCTTTTTAAAAGATTTATTTATTTGTTTATTTTATGTGAATACATTGCTGTCTTTAAACACACAAGAAGAAGGCATCAGATCCTATTACAGATGGTTGTGAGCCATGTGGTTGCTGGAAATTGAACTCAGGACCTCTGGAAGTGCAGTCAGTGCTCTTAACTACTGAGCCATCTCTCCAGCCCTAATCCATGATTTTCTAAGAGAATTTGTGATCTAAAAACAATTATAGCAATGTGTATCAAGAGAATTCACCTGTTTAAATTCTTCTCTCATATTTTATATCCTGACTGCAGTTTACCTTCTCTGCCTGCCCCCCTCCCCACAACCTCCCCTTTGCCCCAAACCCACTCTTCCTCCTGTTTCCGTTCAGAAAAGGGCAGGTCTCCCAGGGATATCAACCACAATGGCATATCAAGTTATAATAAGACTGGAAACCTATCCTCATATTGGATATGGCAACTCCATGTGAGAGAAAGGGTCACAAAGCCATGGAAAATAGTCAGAGACAACCCCTCCTTCTACTGTTAGGAATCCCACAAAAGGACCAAGCTACACAACCATAACATACAAGGAGGGAAGCTAGGTCAGACCCATGTAGGCTCTCTAATTGTTGGTTCAGTGTCTGTGAGCCCCTGTGAGCCCAGATTAGTTGATTCTGTGGGTATTGTGGTATCCTTGACACTCTGTCCCTATAAGCCCTCCTCCCCTCTTCATCAGGATTCCCCAAGCTCCACTTAATTATTAGATATAGGTTTCTGCATCTCTTCCCTTGAGTTGCTGGATTAAGATTCTCTGATAAGGATTATGCTAGACTCTGGTCTATGAGTATAGCAGAGTATCATTAGGATCTCTCTCTCTCTCTCTCTCTCTCTCTCTCTCTCTCTCTCTCTCTCT